>JAQOSZ010000101.1:0-454373 GCA_030347455.1 Kentomonas sorsogonicus | reverse complement strand
AGCTTGCCGAAGTCTTGCTGTGTGGTAATATGGAGGCGGGCGTTTCCGCTCTCACTTTCCCCTCTCTCCAAGAGGTATTTGAAGGAGCAAAGAAACGCACAGATGCTGAAATGACCGCTTCCAACAATAACGACGATGACAATAATGCCATTGGCCGGTCAGACTACATGCATGAGCTATACACACAAAAACACATCGGCGATAATCTTCGGGAGTACATAAGAGTTCATTCTCTGATCACGGCACCCGGGGAGAAGGGAAAAATGCCAGATGTCACACTTAAACACGCCCTTTCCTGCTTTGCAAAGTCAGATATTACTGTGCTTTCGTTGGATAAACTGCAGTCGATGATTTTCAAGTTCTTCTCAACGATGCATCTCGTTGTTATCCAAACCTCTGTCCAGGGAGCTTCTCAGAGCAGCGCATTCGACCCTAAAGAAATTCTCAAGAATGGTGAGCTTCCGAAAGTCAACATCTGGGAGGAGAAACGTTCTGGGAACAAGCACATCACCATCGTCAAATTTATCGACCGCCTTGGCTTTAACGTGCGCTACCTGTGCACGAATTGGAGACAGACCTTCTCGACTAGCTGCTCTGTTTACGATCCCGCCGTGGACATGAAGAATCTCAAGAGCGGTACCAAGGTGTTTGTCGAGATTCACTTGCAAGGCAAGTTTGTCAGTCGGCTCGAACAGGTGCTAGTCAAGGACCACGGCATTCCAGCATCCTGCATTGTTAAAGCGAAGCCGTAATTCATTAGCAAATAAACATAATTACGCTACGTTTTTTTTTTTAAATATTTGGTTTCAATGCTTTGAAATGCTAATTATAATCACCAACTAGTGTTAGTGTTACATTAGAATCATCAGTAATTTCTCTGCTGTGATGCTTTCTTCTTTCCCCCGCCGTTTTCCCACTTTAACGTTCATCGATGTTTTTTTACTGCTGGCTGATCTGTTCCTTTATGCAGCTCTATTTCTTTCGCTCTATTTCAACGTTATAATCTTTATTTCTCTACTCTACTGCTTTACACACACGCCTAACAGTTCAGTTCATTATTACAGCCCCACTGCCATCCAGCAACGACTCAGATAGGAAAACTCTTCTTCTTAGCAGACAACGAAAACGAAAACTAGCTCGTGACTTTTCTTTTTAATCTTCTCTCTTATTTAGAACAACAACAACAACAACAACAACCAGAACTTTCTTCGCCCACCCACTCGCACCCCCGTACTAATGAAGGCCTTCATTGCTGCCGCCGTTGGCTTCACCGCCTCCAGCTGGTATTCCACCGTTGGCGGCCTTTCTGGCGCTAATGCTGGCGCCGCCTCTAGCGCCAGCTGTGCTGCGGCCACCCAGAGCCCCTTCTCGCAGTCCGACTTCCGCAGCTTTCCCCTCATCAACGTCTACGACGAGTCGCACAACGTGAAGGTGTTCCGCTTCGCGCTGCCGCAGGCTGACACGCCGCTAAACCTCGAGGTCGCCTCGTGCATCTCCGTGCGCTACGTCGACAAGGACGGCAAGGACGTGGTGCGCCCGTACACGCCGATCAACCGCTCCGACCAGCTCGGCTACTTTGAGATCATGGTCAAGAAGTACAAGGACTCCAAGATGGGCTCGCACCTCTTCTCGCTGAAGAAGGGCGACACGATCGACGTCAAGGGCCCGTGGGTGAAGACCCCGCTGCGGGCGAACCAGTACAAGACGATCGGTATGATCGCGGGCGGCACCGGCATCGCCCCGATGTATCAGGTCGCGCGCAACATCCTGCGCGAGCCCAAGAACACGACGGAGGTGGCGCTCATCTACGCGAACCGCCGCAAGGAGGACGTGCTGCTCGGCAACGAACTCAACGAGCTCATGGAGGCCTACCCGCGCTTCTCGCCCTACTTTGTGCTCTCCAAGGCGCCGGCGGACTGGATGGGCGGCGTCGGGCACGTCAACAAGGAGATGATCCGCTCGCTGATGCCGGCCCCCAACCGCGCCGGCGACTCCATCATCCTCGTGTGCGGCCCGCCGCCCTTCATGGAGACCATCTGCGGCGAGAAGGACCTCTCCTCGTACCCGCCGACGCAGGGCGAGCTCCGGGGCTACCTCAAGGAGCTCGGCTACCTGCCCAAGATGATCTTCAAGTTCTAAGCGGAGGCGCGATGAGAGGGAAGTGGAGAGGGGGAGACTGGTGCTGCCAACACAGGGATCCGCACACAAATAAGCCAACCATCCATGCGTGCATGTAGGCACCCGCACACACATACACGCTCCTCGCCTTTCTGTCGGGGTCTGTAGTGAAGAGACGTGTGGGAGAGGTTAGCTCAAAATGATAAGTAAAGTAATGACGGCAGCGTACGCACTATAACAGGTGTGACACAGACGCACACATACACACACACACAAAAGTGAGTGGGTGGGGCGGAGGGCGGAGGAGCGGAAAGGAGAGGCAGAAGTAGCAACAGAGAAAGTTCAGTCGCAATAAAAACAACAACAGTAGCATAGCATGTCGTACTGGTGTGTGTGTGTGCCGTCGCCATCGGTAGGCCTATTTAGAAATCTAGCAAATCGAACAACAAATGTAGCGTTAGCATGTAGTGTGTCTTTCTCTAGCAGGTAGTCGACTTCATTTTCTTTTGTCTTCTCTCCTGTTCTCTCCTTTCCGTCGTGTTTTCTTCTCACCGTTGCGGTTCTTCCCCTTCTTCCCCCCCTCTCCTTTTGGTTTGCTCTGCCCCACTTACCTTCGACTCAGATTCCGTCACTCATTCCTTCCACAGGGACCTTGCCCATCTCTCTTTCCTTTCTTTCCTGGTCCTTTTTGCATTTTCCATTTGCTCGTCGACTGTAATTTCGCTGTGAACTGTTTTTGTTTTTCCTCTTCTTTCTTGCGCTGACTATTTCCATGAATCGCTCGAGAGAGAGAGACGCGGAATCTCTGAATGTCGGCACTCCTCGGTCCGTTTCCAAGTTTATTATTATTATTTATCATGTGCCGCTTTCCCACTCCACTCGTCGTTTAGCCTTGTTGTCCCTTTCTTTTTCCTTCTCTTTTCATCCCACGCCATGATTACTTAGGACTGTGAGGCCGTCTTTTTTTTTCTCTCTCTCTCTTTCTCTCTCTCTCTCTCTTAACGCAAGGGTACGTTCTCCCCTTATCGACTGCAACTATAAAGCACCAAACGCGTGAGCAGTAGCAGTAATACAGAGGCAAGTGCAGTGTGCCAAAGTCCGATGCGATGTTCGACAGAAACGACGCTGAAGAGTTGGTGGTCATCTTGAGGTAAGGCGGGTTGGTGTAAAAATGCGCCACAACCACTCGCTCCCTTTGCTCCTTTTTTTTTTCTTCTTTCATTTTTCATCCACACGCGTGATTACACTTGAGTCTGGAATAGATGTGCACTGTCTGTGCCTTGCATGACGAGCCCCCCTCGTACCATTTTGATGACATCCCCATCTGATCTCTGTTCAGACACCCCAACTTATTGTCCTCTTCTCGTTTCTTCCTCACACTCTCCTCTGCCTTCGCAGCGTCAGAGTTTTCCCCAAATCCATAGCTATCCACACCGTGCCCATCTTCCCTATTTGCTCAGTCCACAAATCAAGCTCGTCTCGTCGACCTATCGTTTTTGCCTTCTTGTGAGCCAAAACAGCATGACCTCCAAGTTCCTCGCCACCGTCTCCCTCGGCGCCGCCGCGGCGAGCTGGTTCAAGTCGTCGTCCGTCGTCCCTGCGGAGGCGGCCCCCGCGCCTGCCTTCTCGCAGGCCGAGTTCCTCCCGTACAAGCTGGTGGACGTGAAGCAGGAGTCGCACAACACCAAGCGCTTCCGCTTCGCGCTGGCCGACGCCAAGGCGGAGCTCGGCTTCCCCGTCGCCTCGTGCATCTCGCTGCGCTACGTCGACAAGGACGGCAAGGACGTGGTGCGCCCGTACACGCCGATCAACCTCCCGACCGAGAAGGGCCACTTTGACCTGGTCGTCAAGGCCTACCCCAACTCCAAGATGGGCTCGCACCTCTTCTCGCTGAAGAAGGGCGACACGATCGACGTCAAGGGCCCGTGGGGCACCTTCCCCGTCGCGCCCAGCCAGTACAAGGCCATCGGCATGCTCGCGGGCGGCACCGGCATCACCCCCATGTTCCAGATCATCAACAGCGTCCTCAGCGGCCCCAAGAACACCACCAAGATCACCCTCACCTTCAGCAACCACACCGCCGAGGACGTGCTGCTGCATCAGGACCTCACCGCGCTGGCGGACAAGCACCGCGACACCTTCGCCGTCCACCACACCCTCACCAAGCCGCCCAAGGGCTGGACGGGCCACACGGGGCACATTGACCGCGCCCTCATCGAGGCCACCATGCCGCCGCCGTCGGAGGCCAACATCGCCGTCCTCGTCTCGGGCCCGCCGGGCTTCATGACGACCATCAGCGGCGCCAAGGACTACTCCGCCTACCCGCCCAAGCAGGGCGAGCTCAGCGGGCTGCTCAAGGACATGGGCTACACCAGCGCCCAGGTCTACAAGTTCTAAAAGGAGTGAGGTGGCAGGGTAAGGGAGAACGGGGGATGTTGGGAGGGGGCCACGGGTAGGAGTCGACTGCTGTGAAAAAAAAGACAGACAGACAGACACTTAGTAAAGCAGAGGATAAAAAAAAGGTCGCCGACGCAGCGTATGCGACATCACTCATGAAGTGACGATACAATCGCTTCATATGTAGCCGTCGTTGATTCTTTTCTCTTGCTCTCTCTCTCCTGTAGTCTCTTTCAGCACCGCCATCCCTCGTGATGGGGTTCTACCGTGCCCCTCCCCCGGCATTGTTTTCCCACGTTTTCTTCTTCCAGCTCTTTTTGTCAGTATGAGAATTCGTGATTCATACGTCTTTATTCCCCCACTCCTCCTACAACAATGTTTCTCTTTTTTTTTTTTTTTCCATTTTGACTCTCCCCTTCACCGTACTCACGCTTAATTATTGAGCAAGCCCGACGTAGAAATGTGAGTCTTTTTTTTTTTTTTTTTGTACCTTCTTCTCGTATCTTTTTCTATTATTATTGTGAAACTTTGGTTAACCCAAAGTAGAGAATGTCTCCACAACGGCTTTTTTTTTTGTCCCCTTCTTCTTTTTCTTTTTCTTTCCATTAGCGCAACAGTTCTTTTTTCTTTCGGTTTTACAACTCCTACTGTTTTTATTATTATTTTTTATGGTGTTCATTGTTGTTTTCGGAATGGTTTTTACCTCCTCTAGGACATTTGTATTTTTATTGTATTTTCCAAACGCAGCACCCGGACTGAGGAGAAGTGAATGTGAAGTGGTGCTCCGTTACTTTTTCTTCTTTGCAAGAACGCTGTAACTTTTCCGAGTGAGTCGCCGACTATTTGTATCGTATTCTTTATGTTTCTTCACTGTTTGTATTTCTTCTCCTCTCTTCAGACCTCACTCTACACATTGCCTCACCACGTCTCTCCCATTTCCTCTTTTTCATTGAAAACAAAAAATCTACAAAGGAAACAAAGGAACAAACCGTCAGCAAGAATACATACAGACTGACCAGCAACAACAAAGACAGAAACACACAAGAGACACTTTTGTTTCTTCTGTTGAAACCTTGTTGCAGCTTTGTGCAAGTCGCAGCATAATCTCCAGCATCACCAACAAAAACAACAACATATAGTATTGCCCCCCTCCGCCGCAGTCTGCACCCACCCACCCATGCTGTGCCGTAGTCTCTCCCTGCGACTCGCGTCGAAGCCGGCGAGCGGCTACGTGACGCAGCTCCCACCGCGCCTGCGGCCCCCGCGCTCCAAGCTGTGGCGCACCGCCGCCGCCGCCAACCACGACGTGGCCGCCCACTTCCACTGCGGGCGCCTCGCGACGCCGGGCGGCCGCGGCGACGACCCCGCGGACCCGACCGCCACGGAGGCGGCGGCGGCGGAGGGTTACGCGGAGTGGTACCGCCGCACCTACGGCCTCGAGGAGCTCGGCGACGGACGCGCCGCCTCCGGGGCCCCGACCAACCGCCTGCTGGACGACGCGGCCAACACGGCGGCCGCGGCGACGGAGTACGACTACGAGGGCGTGCAGGAGGAGCTGGAGGCGTGGCGCCGCGAGTTTCAGCCCCGCACCCTCTGCCGCTGAGGGGGGGAGACACACTTTGGGTTTCTTACGGGCGTGCGCTCGCAACTGTGTCCTCTTTTTTCTCCCCCTATTCTTCTTTCTTTGACTGTTGCTTCTAGCGTCAAGTTTTGTCATGCACACACACACACACACACTTGTGTGGAAGAGAGAAAAAAAAAACGAATTGTGTTGCCAAACACTAACTCTTGTTTGTATTCTCTCTACCTTTTCATGGTGCAGTGGTTTGCGCGAGAGGTGCATTTGCCCTCCATAACTTATTGTATTACTGTTTGCCGTGAGTGTATTTCGCTGTACCTTCAACCATGCGCCGTCCCTCCCCCCCCCACCCCCATGCTTGCCTACTCCCGTGATTACATTTTCCCCTTCCTTTCTCCTGCTGTCCCCTCCTCGCAGGTAGCAGAAAGTGTGTGCTGGTCTTGGAATCGTAACCTCCAGTTCTTCTTTTTTTATTTTCTCCCTCTCTCTTATTAGTATTCATTAAAGCATATTTCCCTTCACCTCCCTCACCTGTTCTTTGAGGCACTACCATTTGCTCTACCCTCTTCTTCTTAGGGCGATAATTGCACTACGTACACACCAAGATACATACACAGACACACATACATACACATATATACATACATACATACACACATACACTCGCACACTAATACTTGTTTATCATTTTATTTTGCCCTCCCCTGACCCCCCTCACCTGATCCTTGCGTTTCGCATTACTTTTACTTCTTCCCTCTCCCCTCTCCCCTCTTCTTTTCTTCCTTCCTTTTCATTGAACTGATACGGTGCACTGGAACCTTTCCTCCCACCTCTTGTTTTTTTTCCTAACCAAGTGCAGTTGCATCAGTAACATCACCCCTTTCATTGTTTATTGATATCAAGTAATAATAATAATAGCTCTTCTTCTTTTAGTCAGATTCTTATCTTTATCTGACGTTTTCCAGCTCAAGATTTACTCTGCCTTCTATTTCCCACTTAACACGGGGAAGGCACTCTGAAATCAGTAGGAAGAATACCAAAGGAAGAAAACGGCACTTCTTCGCGTTTCGCACTCTATTCTGAATTTGTGTAGTTTTCTATACATCTGTACATTCTCTGAAGTATAATCAGTCATTCTTTCTCTTTTCTTTTTCAATTTTGAGATCAGAGTTTCTTTTCAAGAACCACTCTTCAACTGTTTTTATTTTTAGACAGACAATAATAAAGAAAGAGAGAACGAAAGGGGGAATTAAGAAAGCAAAGGGAAATAATAAGTTATCAACTAATATTACATTTTTGTTTTTGAAAACGATCTTACAGAAGGAATTGCACATCTTACCTGGTTCTCGCGTCGTTCCTGTCTCTTTCTCTTTCTTTCTCCGCCTTAACCCCTCTTCTGCGCTCATCATCACCTTTTTTTTTGTTTCTATATCTATCTATTTGTTACATTCTCTTCCTTTCTCCTTCCACTGGTTCAATACACTATTTTCTTTCTTCTTTTCTCTACTTATTCACACGAATTTTTTTTTCTTTTCCCCCTCTCTGATTCTCGTCATCTTACCGTGTACATTACTCTATACAAGTTGTAACGTTTTGTTATTGTCGCAGAATATCTTGGCTACAAGTCTGCCGCCTCTTCCTCTCTCACACACACACTCTCTTTTTTATTACTTTCCCTCTCCCTCTGTCTCTCTCTATATATATCCCCATTCTTCTCGCTCTTCCCTTTTGACAACAAAGTGTCTTGCTGTATCTTCATTGCCCCTCTGTTTGTCGACTGATAACTCACACAATAGTCTACGATATAGCCGCAAATACGTAATAATCGGTGCAAATCATATATTTGAAAGATCTTCTTCTTAGGGCCGTGCTAGCACTAAGAGTAGTTGATACACACACACACACACTCACACACACAGACACATACAATAAACAGTAACATCATCAACAACAACAGCAACATATTCAAGAACGATCACTAATTGTCACTGTCATTTCTGTTTTCCCCCGCTCTTTCACTAATAAAACGGTAGCTCTATCTTTCAATTCTTTAAGAAGTATTACCATTGTTATTATTATCGCTCTTCTCCTTACGATTTGTTTTGCTTTCTGGGTCTCCTTCTCTCATTCCTTTTTCCTCTTCTCTTCTCTTCTCTTCTCCTCTTCTCTCCCTTTTTTAATTTTCCTCGACATTTGTTATCCTATTGCTTCGGGTGCTGCTCGCCTCCCCTAGTAAGTTGTTCCCTCTCTTTCCCTCCTCTCCGTGGTGCTACTAGCGTTGATTTTCTACTTTATTCCTTTCTCCCTCTTCCTATTTTTTCTTTTCATTCTCTTTAATTCTTCATTTCTATTACACTTTAATTCATCATTCTTTTTTTTTTTTTTTTTACACACATCTATATAACATTCTTTATTTCTCTATTTCTTTTTTCTTCATTTTCGTCCCCTTCCTCTCCCTTTCTCTTTCTCTCTCTTTCTTTCTTTTGTTCTCATGGGCACCAAAGAGACGCCTGACTGGGAGCGGTCGCTGCAGTCCTCATCCTTGCCGGCTGGCCAGCAACAACAGCCTCAACAGCAAGAACCGAAGGACTCTGAGCAACATGAACGAAAACCGCAGCAGCAGCAAGGGGGCTCTCCACACGGCAGCGGCAGCAGCGGCAGCAACGAGTCCCCCACCCTGCACTCGCACCCTCTCTCGCAGGGCACCCCCCGACGCTGGCCGGAGAAGCCCCCGCTGCCGTCCCTCGTCATGCTGCGCGGCCTCGCCAGCGCCGCCGCCGCCGCCGGCGTCTCCCCACGCGCCCCCGGAGGCAGCCACAGCAATACCGCCGCCAACAGCAATAGCAACGCCGCAACAGCAGCGAACGGGAACGTCGGCGGTAGCGGCCTGGGCGGCGGCGCCGGGCTCCCTGCCAGCGTCCTCCCCGGCATCGTCGCGCTGAGCGGCGAGTACTTTGCGGTCAGCCCCCCGTCGAGCAGCACCGACCGCCACAGCAGCAGCGTCGCCGCCGCCATCGCGGCCTTCGAGGAGACCGTCACCACCATCAACAACGACGAGGACAGCAGCGGATGGGAGAACGAGTCCGCCACCAACACCGCGGACGTCCCCCAGGGGCACCAGTGGGGCGGCAGCGACCGCGGCGACGACGATACAACCACGGCGGCGGCGGCGGCGGCACCGATCGTCACCTCAGCAGCAGTAGTAGTAGATCGTGAGCTCGGTGGCGGCCGTGGGTGGGGCTCTGCAGGGGGCGTCGCCCACCAGCACGAGGACCCTCTCGGCGACGTCCGGGCCCGAATGGTTAACCAAAACTATCACGGCAGCAGCGAGAAGACTACCGGCTACACAGGGGCGCTGCCGCCCCCGCCGCACCGCCCTCCCCAACCGCCGCCACCGCCGCCGCAGCAACACCCGCATCAGAGGCAAACAGGGCGACCACGACGAGCACAGCGAGTGCGAGGAGGCCCTTGCCACGAACCCTCTCTCGATCCTGTCCATTCTGGGCGGCGCCGAGAGCCACGACGACGACGGGGGCGGCAGCGACAGCGAGTGGCACCGGCGCCTCACGCGCACGCAGAGTCGCGGCGGTAGCGACGACGACGACGCCGACGACGAGCGGGACTACAGCTACGGTGGCGGCCTCCACGGCCGCGGCACCAGCGACGCTTCGGCAGCGCCCCAGGGAGCGTGTGGGCGAGCCGCTCCCGCTCGGGCCCCCGCTGGGCTCCCTCCACCGCTTCAGCACCAGCCCCAGCAACAGCGGCAGCGCCAGCGGCCACCAGAGCTACCGCCGCGGCAGCGCGACCGCCGCCGCCGACGCCTCAAGCAACCCCCTCGGTAGCAACGTGGTGCTGGTGGACGCGGGCGGCGGCAGCGGCGGCGGCGGTGTCGACAGCTCCCCCTGTCGGCGACGTCGCGCGGCGCTCGCTCGCCTCCCTCTCCGCCAGCGGCGGCGACGACGGCGCGGGAGGGCCCCCACCCCCTTCCGCGGCCCTCGTGCGGGTCAGCGGCGACGGTGGCGGGCGGCCGGCGGCGGCGTCAGCGACGGCCGGGGCAGCCGGCGGCACTCGGGGGAGCCCATACCTGTCGCGACGCTGTCCGTGTCGAACCTCCGCGCGGTGTCGTCGCGCAGCACCGCCGGCGACGCGCGCACGCTGACGTCGTCCTCCGGCCGCGGCAACCCGCTCGCCGACAGCACCCTCGACGCCGCCGACTACTACTACGGCGCGCCCGCCACCGCGCGCACGACTACCAGCAGCGCCTTCGCGCCCTCCGTCTACACGACCGGCAGCGAGTGGCAGAACGTGCCGATGCCGGCCGTCTCGACCGCCGCCCGCACCGGCGCGCGCGCCGCCTCCTACTCCGTCCCCGGCTCCAGCCAGGTGAGCCCGGGCGCGAGCCTCACGGCGCCCATCACCACCGCCGCCGTCCCGGCCCACGCGCCGGCCGCCGCCACCGCCACCGCCACCGCCACCGCTGCCGCGACCTCACACGCGGACCCGGCGGAGGCGGCACAGCAGCAGCTGCGGCAGTGCGCCGACGCGGACGGGTGCCTGACAGTCGTCGACCCGCAGCGCCGCAAGCTGCGCGTGCCGGTGTCGGCGATCCGCCCCAGCAAGGCGACGAGCGGTCGCCTCAAGACGCCCTCGCTGTGCCTGCTGCACCAGGCGGGCCGCTGCCGGCAGGGCGCGAGCTGCTTCCAGGTGCACGCGGACCCGGGGGTGGTGGAGCGGCTGCGGCGCGAGGCGGCCGAGGCGCCGTGCTGCTGCGCCTCCACGGCGACGCCAACGAGCGCCTCTACGACGCGGCGGCGCCACCAGACGCGCAGCGTCGCGATCAACGGGCAGCACGTCATCCCCGGCGAACCGCCTCGCGTACACGGCCGGCATGGAACGCATTCTGCTGCAGGCCGACCGCCAGAGCGGTCTGCGTCAACGCCGGCGCCGTCTGCGACCTGCACGGCCGCGAGGGCGGCTGCCGCTTCGGCGCCGACTGCCGCTTTCTCCACATCTGCCGCACCATCCTCCACAGCGAGCTGGCCTCCCTGTGGGGCGGCGGCGGCGCGCACGGCGGCAACAGCAGCCCCACCCCCTCCAGCGCCGCGCCGTCCCCGCACCTCGCCAGCGCTAGCGCCTCCACTACCACCGGCAGCCTCGGCAACGCGGCGCGCCGCGGACCGTCGCGGGCGGCAGCGGCCGCGGCCGCGGTGCGTCCCTCGGCGCCTCGGCCCCTGACCCCGCCGCCGCCTCGCTGCACGGCTTCCCCTCGCCGGCTGCTGCGGCTGCTGCCTGTCGGCGCCGCCTCCCCCCACTCGTCCGCTCTGTCCGGCGGGAGCCTCTACCTGCCGGCCGGCTCGGTCGCGCTGGTGGCGGACGCCGTGCAGCATGCCGGGAGCGTGCACAGCAGCGCCGCGCGCGCGCGCGGGCTGTGCACGCTCCCCGGCAGCTGCACGGCGCCGCCACCAGCGCGACCGAGCCGGCCGGCAGGTAGAGAGGCTCCCGCCGGACAGAAGCGGACGAGTGGGGGGAGGCGGCGCCGAAGGCAGCAGCCGCAGCAGCCGGCGAGGGAAGCCGTGCAGCGAGGCGGCGGCGGGGTCAGGCCGAGGCGCCGAGGGACGCACCGCGGCCGCGGCCGCTGCCGCCCGCGACGGTCGCGGCGCGCAGCGTTGCCGAGGCTGCCGGTGGTAGTGGAGGCGCTAGCGCTGGCGAGGTGCGGGACGGCGCGGCGCTGGAGGGGGTGGGGCTGCTTGTTGCCGCCGTGCGCGCCGCCGCCGCCCCACAGGGAGGCCAGCTCGCTGTGGAGGATGGTGCGGCAGATGTGGAGAAGCGGCAGTCGGCGCCGAAGCGGCAGCCGCCCTCGCGGCCGTGCAGGTCGCAGACGGCGCCGGCGTTGACGCAGACGCTCTGGCGGTCGGCCTGCAGCAGGATGCGCTCCATGCCGGCCGTGTACGCGAGGCGGTTCGCCGGGATGACGTGCTGCCCGTTGATCGCGACGCTGCGCGTCTGGTGCGCCGCCGCGTCGTAGAGGCGCTCGTTGGCGTCGCCGTGGAGGCGCAGCAGCACGCGCCTCGGCCGCCTCGCGCCGCAGCCGCTCCACCACCCCGGGTCCGCGTGCACCTGGAAGCAGCTCGCGCCCTGCCGGCAGCGGCCCGCCTGGTGCAGCAGGCACAGCGAGGGCGTCTTGAGGCGACCGCTCGTCGCCTTGCTGGGGCGGATCGCCGACACCGGCACGCGCAGCTTGCGGCGCTGCGGGTCGACGACTGTCAGGCACCCGTCCGCGTCGGCGCACTGCCGCAGCTGCTGCTGTGCCGCCTCCGCCGGGTCCGCGTGCGAGGCCGAGGCCGCCGCGGCCGCCGCGGTGGCGGTGGCGGCGGCCGGCGCGTGGGCCGGGACGGCGGCGGTGGTGATAGGCGCCGTCAGGCTCGCGCCCGGGCTCACCTGGCTGGAGCCGGGGACGGAGTAGGAGGCGGCGCGCGCGCCGGTGCGGGCGGCGGTCGAGACGGCCGGCATCGGCACGTTCTGCCACTCGCTGCCGGTCGTGTAGACGGAGGGCGCGAAGGCGCTGCTGGTGGTCGTGCGCGCGGTGGCGGGCGCGCCGTAGTAGTAGTCGGCGGCGTCGAGGGTGCTGTCGGCGAGCGGGTTGCCGCGGCCGGAGGACGACGTCAGCGTGCGCGCGTCACCGGCGGTGCTGCGCGACGACACCGCGCGCAGGTTCGACACGGACAGCGTCGCGACAGGTATGGGCTCCCCCGAGTGCCGCCGGCTGCCCCGGCCGTCGCTGACGCCGCCGCCGCCGCCGCCACCGTCGCCGCTGACCCGCACGAGGCCGCGGAAGGGCGTGGGGGGCCCTCCCGCGCCGTCGTCGCCGCCGCTGGCGGAGAGGGAGGCGAGCGAGCGCCGCGCGACGTCGCCGAAGGGGGAGCTGTCGACACCGCCGCCGCTGCCGCCGCCGCCGCCCGCGTCCACCAACACCACGTTGCTACCGAGGGGGTTGCTTGAGGCGTCGGCGGCGGCGGTCGCGCTGCCGCGGCGGTAGCTCTGGTGGCCGCTGGCGCTGCCGCTGTTGCTGGGGCTGGTGCTGAAGCGGTGGAGGGAGCCCAGCGGGGGCCCGAGCGGGGAGCGGCTCGCCACACTCCCTGGGGCGCTGCCGAAAGCGTCGCTGGTGCCGCGGCCGTGGAGGCCGCCACCGTAGCTGTAGTCCCGCTCGTCGTCGGCGTCGTCGGCGTCGCTGCCGCCGCGACTCTGCGTGCGCGTGAGGCGCCGGTGCCACTCGCTGTCGCTGCCGCCCCCGTCGTCGTCGTGGCTCTCGGCGCCGCCCAGAATGGACAGGATCGAAAGAGGGTTCGTGGCAAGGGCCTCCTCGCACTCGCTGTGCTCCTCGTGGTCACCCTGCTGCCTCTGATGCGGGTGTTGCTGCGGCGGCGGTGGCGGCGGTTGGGGAGGGCGGTGCGGCGGGGGCGGCAGCGCCCCTGTGTAGCCGGTAGTCTTCTCGCCGCTGCCGCGATAGTTTTGGTTAACCATTCGGGCCCGGACGTCGCCGAGAGGGTCCTCATGCTGGTGGGCGACGCCCGCTGCAGAGCCCCACCCACGGCCGCCACCGCGCTCGCGATCTACTGCTACTGCTGCTGAGGTGACGATCGGTGCCGCCGCGGCCGCCGTGGTTGTATCGTCGTCGCCGCGGTCGCTGCCGCTCCACTGGTGCCCCTGGGGGACGTCCGCGGTGTTGGTGGCGGACTCGTTCTCCCATCCGCTGCTGTCCTCGTCGTTGTTGATGGTGGTGACGGTCTCCTCGAAGGCCGCGATGGCGGCGGCGACGCTGCTGCTGTGGCGGTCGGTGCTGCTCGACGGGGGGCTGACCGCAAAGTACTCGCCGCTCAGCGCGACGATGCCGGGGAGGACGCTGGAAGGGAGCCCGGCGCCGCCGCCCAGGCCGCTACCGCCGACGTTCCCGTTCGCTGCTGTTGCGGCGTTGCTATTGCTGTTGGCGGCGGTATTGCTATGGCTGCCTCGGGGGGCGCGTGGGGAGACGCCGGCGGCGGCGGCGGCGCTGGCGAGGCCGCGCAGCATGACGAGGGACGGCAGCGGGGGCTTCTCCGGCCAGCGTCGGGGGGTCCCCTGCGAGAGGGGGTGCGAGTGCAGGGTGGGGGACTCGTTGCTCCCGCTGCTGCCGCTGCCGTGCGGAGAGCCCCCTTGCTGCTGCTGCGGTTTTCGTTCATGTTGCTCAGAGTCCTTCGGCTCTTGCTGTTGAGGCTGTTGTTGGTGGCCAGCCGGCAAGGATGAGGACTGCAGCGACCGCTCCCAGTCAGGCGTCTCTTTGGCGCCCATGAGAACAAAAGAAAGAAAGAGAGAGAAAGAGAAAGAAAGAGAAAGAGAAAGGGAGAGGAAGGGGACGAAAATGAAGAAAAAAGGAAATAGAGAAATAAAGAATGTTATATAGATGTGTGTAAAAAAAAAAAAAAAAATGATGAATTAAAGTGTAATAGAAATGAAGAATTAAAGAGAATGAAAAGAAAAAATAGGAAGAGGGAGAAAGGAATAAAGTAGAAAATCAACGCTAGTAGCACCACGGAGAGGAGGGAAAGAGAGGGAACAACTTACTAGGGGAGGCGAGCAGCGCCCGAAGTAATAGGATGACAAATGTCGAGGGAAATTTGAGAAAAGGAGAGAAGAGGAGAGGAGAGAAGAGAAGAGAAGAGGAAAAAGGAATGAGAGAAGGAGACCCAGAAAGCAAAACAAATCGTAAGGAGAAGAGCGATAATAATAACAATGGTAATACTTCTTAAAGAATTAAAAGATAGAGTTACCGTTTTATTAGTGAAAGAGCGGGGGAAAACAGAAATGGCAGTGACAATTAGAGATCGTTCTTAAATATGTTGCTGTTGCTGTTGTTGATGTTACTGTTTATTGTATGTGTCTGTGTGTGTGAGTGTGTGTGTGTGTGTATCAACTACTTTTAGTGCTAGCACGGCCCTAAGAAGATATTTCAAATATATGATTTGCACCGATTATTACGTATTTGCGGCTATGTCGTTGACTATTGTGTGAGTTATCAGTCGACGAACAGTGGGGCAGTGAAGAAAAAGCAAGACACTTTGTTGTCAAAAGGGAAGACCGAGAAGAATGGGGATATATATATAGAGAGACAGAGGGAGAGGGAAAGTAATAAAAAAGAGAGTGTGTGTGTGAGAGAGGAAGAGGCGGCAGACTTGTAGCCAAGATATTCTGCGACAATAACAAAACGTTACAACTTGTATAGAGTAATGTACACGGTAAGATGACGAGAATCAGAGAGGGGGAAAAGAAAAAAAAATTCGTGTGAATAAGTAGAGAAAAGAAGAAAGAAAATAGTGTATTGAACCAGTGGAAGGAGAAAGGAAGAGAATGTAACAAATAGATAGATATAGAAACAAAAAAAAAGGTGATGATGAGCGCAGAAGAGGGGTTAAGGCGGAGAAAGAAAGAGAAAGAGACAGGAACGACGCGAGAACCAGGTAAGATGTGCAATTCCTTCTGTAAGATCGTTTTCAAAATAAAAAAAATGTAATATTAGTTGATAACTGATTATTTCCCTTTGTTTTCTTAATCCCCCGTTTCGTTCTCTCTTCCTTTATTATTGTCTGTCTAAAAATAAAAACAGTTGAAGAGTGGTTCTTGAAAAGAAACTCTGATCTCAAAATTGAAAAAGAAAAGAGAAAGAATGACTGATTATACTTCAGAGAATGTACAGATGTATAGAAAACTACACAAATTCAGAATAGAGTGCGAAACGCGAAGAAGTGCCGTTTTCTTCCTTTGGTATTCTTCCTACTGATTTCAGAGTGCCTTCCCCGTGTTAAGTGGGAAATAGAAGGCAGAGTAAATCTTGAGCTGGAAAACGTCAGATAAAGATAAGAATCTGACTAAAAGAAGAAGAGCTTTTATTATTAATATTATTTGATATCAATAAACAATGAAAGGGGTGATGTTTCTGATGCAAGTGCACTTGGTTAGGAAAAAAACAAGAGGTGGGAGGAAAGGTTCCAGTGCACCGTATCAGTTCAATGAAAAGGAAGGAAGAAAAGAAGAGGGGAGAGGGAAGAAGTAAAAGTAATGCGAAACGCAAGGATCAGGTGAGGGGGGTCAGGGGAGGGCAAAATAAAATGATAAACAAGTATTAGTGTGCGAGTGTATGTGTGTATGTATGTATGTATGTGTATGTATGTGTGTCTGTGTATGTATCTTGGTGTGTACGTAGTGCAATTATCGCCCTAAGAAGAAGAGGGTAGAGCAAATGGTAGTGCCTCAAAGAACAGGTGAGGGAGGTGAAGGGAAATATGCTTTAATGAATACTAATAAGAGAGAGGGAGAAAATAAAAAAAGAAGAACTGGAGGTTACGATTCCAAGACCAGCACACACTTTCCGCTACGTGTGAGGAGGGGACAGCAGAAGACAAAGGAAGGGGAAAATGTAATCACGGGGGTAGGTACGCATGGGGGGGGGGGGGGAGGGACGGCGCATAGTTGAAGGTACAGCGAAATACACTCACGGCAAACAGTAATACAATAAGTTATGGAGGGCAAATGCACCTCTCGCGCAAACCGCGACGCCACGAAAAGGTAGAGAGTATACAATAAGAGTTAGTGTTTGGCGCAACACAATTCGTTTTTTTTTTCTCTCTTCCACACAAGTGTGTGTGTGTGTGTGTGCATGACAAAACTTGACGCTAGAAGCAACAGTCAAAGAAAGAAGAATAGGGGGAGAAAAAAGAGGACACAGTTGCGAGCGCACGCCCGTAAGAAACCCAAAGTGTGTGTCCCCCCCTCAGCGGCAGAGGGTGCGGGGCTGAAACTCGCGGCGCCACGCCTCCAGCTCCTCCTGCACGCCCTCGTAGTCGTACTCCGTCGCCGCGGCCGCCGTGTTGGCCGCGTCGTCCAGCAGGCGGTTGGTCGGGGCCCCGGAGGCGGCGCGTCCGTCGCCGAGCTCCTCGAGGCCGTAGGTGCGGCGGTACCACTCCGCGTAGACCTCCGCCGCCGCCGCCTCCGTGGCGGACGGGTCCGCGGGGTCGTCGCCGCGGCCGCCCGGCGTCGCGAGGCGCCCGCAGTGGAAGTGGGCGGCCACGTCGTGGTTGGCGGCGGCGGCGGTGCGCCACAGCTTGGAGCGCGGGGGCCGCAGGCGCGGCGGCAGCTGCGTCACGTAGCCGCTCGCCGGCTTCGACGCGAGTCGCAGGGAGAGACTACGGCACAGCATGGGTGGGTGCAGACTCCGGTGGAGGGGGGCAATACTATATGTTGTTGTTTTTGTTGGTGATGCTGGAGATTATGCTGCGACTTGCACAAAGCTGCAACAAGGTTTCAACAGAAGAAACAAAAGTGTCTCTTGTGTGTTTCTGTCTTTGTTGTTGCTAGTCAGTCTGTATGTATTCTTGCTGACGGTTTGTTCCTTTGTTTCCTTTGTAGATTTTTTGTTTTCAATGAAAAAGAGGAAATGGGAGAGACGTGGTGAGGCAATGTGTAGAGTGAGGTCTGAAGAGAGGAGAAGAAATACAAACAGTGAAGAAACATAAAGAATACGATACAAATAGTCGGCGACTCACTCGGAAAAGTTACAGCGTTCTTGCAAAGAAGAAAAAGTAACGGAGCACCACTTCACATTCACTTCTCCTCAGTCCGGGTGCTGCGTTTGGAAAATACAATAAAAATACAAATGTCCTAGAGGAGGTAAAAACCATTCCGAAAACAACAATGAACACCATAAAAAATAATAATAAAACAGTAGGATTTGTAAAACCGAAAAAGAAAAGAACTGTTGCGCTAATGGAAAGAAAGAGAAAAAGAAGGAAGGAACAAAAACCAAGCCGTTGTGGAGACATTCTCTACTTTGGGTTAACCAAAGTTTCACAATAATAATAGAAAAAGATACGAGAAGAAGGTACAAAAAAAAAAAAAAAAAGACTCACATTTCTACGTCGGGCTTGCTCAATAATTAAGCGTGAGTACGGTGAAGGGGAGAGTCAAAATGAAAAAAAAAAAAAAGAGAAACATTGTTGTAGGAGGAGTGGGGGAATAAAGACGTATGAATCACGAATTCTCATACTGACAAAAAGAGCTGGAAGAAGAAAGCGTGGGAAAACAATGCCGGGGAGGGGGTACGGTAGAAGCCCATCACGAGGGATGGCGGTGCTGAAAGACACTACAGGAGGGGGAGAAAGAGAGCGAAGAATCAGCGACGGCTACATATGAAGCGATTGTATCGCCACTTCTTGAGTGATGTCGCATACACTGCGTCGGCGACTTTTTTCATCCTCGCCGTTACTACCTGACTGTCTTCAGCAGCTGATGACTCCTACCCCTAACCCCGCAGCCCCCGCTCCCTCGTTTTCTTGCCCCGCCTCCTCACTCCTTTTAGAACTTGTAGACCTGGGCGCTGGTGTAGCCCATGTCCTTGAGCAGCCCGCTGAGCTCGCCCTGCTTGGGCGGGTAGGCGGAGTAGTCCTTGGCGCCGCTGATGGTCGTCATGAAGCCCGGCGGGCCCGAGACGAGTACGGCGATGTTGGCCTCCGACGGCGGCGGCATGGTGGCCTCGATGAGGGCGCGGTCGATGTGCCCCGTGTGGCCCGTCCAGCCCTTGGGCGGCTTGGTGAGGGTGTGGTGGACGGCGAAGGTGTCGCGGTGCTTGTCCGCCAGCGCGGTGAGGTCCTGATGCAGCAGCACGTCCTCGGCGCTGTGGTTGCTGAAAGTGAGGGTGATCTTGGTGGTGTTCTTGGGGCCGCTGAGGACGCTGTTGATGATCTGGAACATGGGGGTGATGCCGGTGCCGCCCGCGAGCATGCCGATGGCCTTGTACTGGCTGGGCGCGACGGGGAAGGTGCCCCACGGGCCCTTGACGTCGATCGTGTCGCCCTTCTTGAGCGAGAAGAGGTGCGAGCCCATCTTGGAGTTGGGGTAGGCCTTGACGACCAGGTCAAAGTGGCCCTTGTCGGTCGGGAGGTTGATCGGCGTGTACGGGCGCACCACGTCCTTGCCGTCCTTGTCGACGTAGCGCAGCGAGATGCACGAGGCGACGGGGAAGCCGAGCTCCGCCTTGGCGTCGGCCAGCGCGAAGCGGAAGCGCTTGGTGTTGTGCGACTCCTGCTTCACGTCCACCAGCTTGTACGGGAGGAACTCGGCCTGCGAGAAGGCAGGCGCGGGGGCCGCCTCCGCAGGGACGACGGACGACGACTTGAACCAGCTCGCGGCGGCGGCGCCGAGGGAGACGGTGGCGAGGAACTTGGAGGTCATGCTGTTTTGGCTCACAAGAAGGCAAAAACGATGTGTCGACGAGACGAGCTTGATTCGTGGACTGAGCAAATAGGGAAGATGGGCACGGTGTGGATAGCTATGGATTTGGGGGAAAATCTGATGCTGCGAAGGCAGAGGAAAGTGTGAGAAAGAAACAAGAAGAGGGCGATAAGTTAGGGTGTCTGAACAGAGATCAGATGGGGATGTCATCAAAATGGTACGAGGGGGGCTCTTCATGCAAGGCACAGACAGTGCACATCTATTCCAGACTCAAGTGTAATCACGCGTGTGGATGAAAAATGAAAGAAGAAAAAAAAAGGAGCAAAGGGAGCGAGTGGTTGTGGCGCATTTTTACACCAACCCGCCTTACCTCAAGATGACCACCAACTCTTCAGCGTCGTTTCTGTCGAACATCGCATCGGACTTTGGCACACTGCACTTGCCTCTGTATTACTGCTACTGCTCACGCGTTTGGTGCTTTATAGTTGCAGTCGATAAGGGGAGAACGTACCCTTGCGTTAAGAGAGAGAGAGAGAGAGAAAGAGAGAGAGAGAAAAAAAAAGACGGCCTCACAGTCCTAAGTAATCATGGCGTGGGATGAAAAGAGAAGGAAAAAGAAAGGGACAACAAGGCTAAACGACGAGTGGAGTGGGAAAGCGGCACATGATAAATAATAATAATAAACTTGGAAACGGACCGAGGAGTGCCGACATTCAGAGATTCCGCGTCTCTCTCTCTCGAGCGATTCATGGAAATAGTCAGCGCAAGAAAGAAGAGGGAAAACAAAAACAGTTCACAGTGAAACTACAGTCGACGAGCAAATGGAAAACGCAAAAAGGACCAGGAAAGAAAGGAAAGAGAGATGGGCAAGGTCCCTGTGGAAGGAACAAATGACGGAATCTGAGTCGACAGTAAGTGGGGCAGAGCAAACCAAAAGGAGGGGGGGGGGAAGGGGAAGAACCGCAACGGTGAGAAGAAAACATGACGGAAAGGAGAGAACAGGAGAGAAGACAGAAGAAAACGAAGTCGACTACCTGCTAGAGAAAGACACACTACATGCTAACGCTACATTTGTTGTTCGATTTGCTAGATTTCTAAATAGGCCTACCGATGGCGACGACACGCACCCACCAGTACGACATGCTATGCTACTGTTGTTGTTTTTATTGCGACTGAACTTTCTCTGTTGCTACTTCTGCCTCTCCTTTCCGCTCCTCCGCCCTCCGCCCCACCCACTCACTTTTGTGTATGTGTGTATGTGTGCGTCTGTGTCACACCTGTTATAGTGCGTACGCTGCCGTCATTACTTTACTTATCATTTTGAGCTAACCTCTCCCACACGTCTCTTCACTACAGACCCCGACAGAAGGGCGAGGAGCGTGTATGTGCGTGTGGGTGCCTACATGCACGCATGGATGGTTGGCTTATTTGTGTGCGGATCCCTGTGTTGGCAGCACCAGTCTCCCCCTCTCCACTTCCCTCTCATCGCGCCTCCGCTTAGAACTTGAAGATCATCTTGGGCAGGTAGCCGAGCTCCTTGAGGTAGCCCCGGAGCTCGCCCTGCGTCGGCGGGTAGGAGGAGAGGTCCTTCTCGCCGCAGATGGTCTCCATGAAGGGCGGCGGGCCGCACACAAGGATGATGGAGTCGCCGGCGCGGTTGGGGGCCGGCATCAGCGAGCGGATCATCTCCTTGTTGACGTGCCCGACGCCGCCCATCCAGTCCGCCGGCGCCTTGGAGAGCACAAAGTAGGGCGAGAAGCGCGGGTAGGCCTCCATGAGCTCGTTGAGCTCGTTGCCGAGCAGCACGTCCTCCTTGCGGCGGTTCGCGTAGATGAGCGCCACCTCCGTCGTGTTCTTGGGCTCGCGCAGGATGTTGCGCGCGACCTGATACATCGGGGCGATGCCGGTGCCGCCCGCGATCATGCCGATCGTCTTGTACTGGTTCGCCCGCAGCGGGGTCTTCACCCACGGGCCCTTGACGTCGATCGTGTCGCCCTTCTTCAGCGAGAAGAGGTGCGAGCCCATCTTGGAGTCCTTGTACTTCTTGACCATGATCTCAAAGTAGCCGAGCTGGTCGGAGCGGTTGATCGGCGTGTACGGGCGCACCACGTCCTTGCCGTCCTTGTCGACGTAGCGCACGGAGATGCACGAGGCGACCTCGAGGTTTAGCGGCGTGTCAGCCTGCGGCAGCGCGAAGCGGAACACCTTCACGTTGTGCGACTCGTCGTAGACGTTGATGAGGGGAAAGCTGCGGAAGTCGGACTGCGAGAAGGGGCTCTGGGTGGCCGCAGCACAGCTGGCGCTAGAAGCGGCGCCAGCATTAGCGCCAGAGATGCCGCCAACGGTGGAATACCAGCTGGAGGCGGTGAAGCCAACGGCGGCAGCAATGAAGGCCTTCATTAGTATGGGGGTGCGAGTGGGTGGGCGAAGAAAGTGCTGGATGTTGTTGTTGCTGATGTTGTTGTTTTTTGTTGTTGATTTCTAAATAAGAGAGAAGATTAAAAAGAAAAGTCACGAGCTAGTTTTCGTTTTCGTTGTCTGCTAAGAAGAAGAATTTTCCTATCTGAGTCGTTGCTGGGTGGCAGTGAGGCTGTAATAATGAACTGAACTGTCAGGCGTGTGTGTAAGGCAGTAGAGTAGAGAAATAAAGATTATACCGTTGAAATAGAGCGAAAGAAATAGAGCTGCATAAAGGAACAGATCAGCCAGCAGTAAACAAAACTTTGATAAACGTTGAAGTGGGAAAACGGTGGGGAAAAGAAGTAAGTATCACAGCAGAGAAATTACTGATGATTCTAATGTGACATTAACACTAGTTGGTGATTGTAATTAGCATTTCAAAGCATTGAAACCAAATATTAAAAAAAAAAAAAACGTAGCGTAATTATGTTTATTTGCTAATGAATTACGGCTTCGCTTTAACAATGCAGGATGCTGGAATGCCGTGGTCCTTGACTAGCACCTGTTCGAGCCGGCTGACAAACTTGCCTTGCACGTGAATCTCGATAAACACCTTGGTGCCGTTCTTGAGATTCTTCATGTCGACGGCGGGGTCGTAAACGGAGCAACTAGTCGAGAAGGTCTGTCTCCAATTCGTGCACAAGTAGCGCACGTTAAAGCCAAGGCGGTCGATAAATTTGACGATGGTGATGTGCTTGTTCCCAGAGCGTTTCTCCTCCCAGATGTTGACTTTCGGAAGCTCACCATTCTTGAGAATTTCTTTAGGGTCGAATGCGCTGCTCTGAGAAGCTCCCTGGACAGAGGTTTGGATGACAATGAGATGCAGCGTTGAGAAAAACTTGAAAATCATCGACTGCAGTTTATCCAACGAAAGCACAGTAATATCTGACTTTGCAAAGCAGGAAAGGGCGTGTTTAAGTGTGACATCTGGCATTTTTCCCTTCTCCCCGGGTGCCGTGATCAGAGAATGAACTCTTATGTACTCCCGAAGATTATCGCCGATGTGCTTTTGTGTGTATAGCTCATGCATGTAGTCTGACCGGCCAAAGGCACTATTGGCATCGTCGCCATTGTTGAAAGTGGTCGTTTCAGCATCTGTGCGTTTCTTCGCTCCTTCAAATACCTCTTGGAGAGAGGGAAAAGTCGGAGCGGAAACGCCCGCCTCCATATTACCACACAGCAAGACTTCGGCAAGCTCGTCGGGAATGTCACGGTGAGGGCGATACACGAGTGACGCCGTCAGAATCTTCTGCTGAAACTGAGCCTTGGGGTCATTCATCAGCTGCGCCTCCAGCTCCTGTTGTTCCTTATGTTGGCTCGGGTATTGCACTTCGTCCAGAAACTTTTGGAATGTGACATTGTGTGCGCGTACCAACGCCTTATTAAGTGCGACCACCTGGTGAACGCCTTCGGAGACTTCGGAAATGGTAACACATTCGGTGCGTTGCGACAAATACGCCAGTGCTTTTTTGTACGGTGTCTGTTTAAAGTCAATGGGTGCAAAGTCATTACACCGAGGGTACTGATTCGACAAAATTGACACAAACTGAGTGATGGGCAGCGGTAGCATCGAGTTGGTCACTTTTTTCAGGCATTCGCAGAGCGCAAAGTCAAGAATCGCATCCTCCGAGGGAAACAGGGTAGAATAATCGTCATTGACCTGCGTGTCTACATGGTGCCGCTCATTACCTGCTTCTTCTTCTTCTTCTTCTTCAGGTTCCGCCTCCTCCGATTTGTTAGCATTTATGTCGTTTGTTTCCACCACCTCCTCTTCCAGAGTCTCTGTTGGTACTGCATCCGATGGGGCAGCGTCAGGTTGCTCGGTATTGGAAATTTCATCCTGGTTTGCAGCATCGGTTGAGCCTCCGGGAAGAGTGTAGTTTCCTTGAATTTCGTTGTCAGAAAAGGTACTAGGTATAATACCGTCATCTGTTTTAGGTGGACCACAAAACGCCAAAAACACAGTCACGAACTCATCCCACATGTTATCTTTGAAGGCGTTAACAACGTATACACCGATACCGGTACCGTTTCCCTCGGTCAACGTTTCCGTGATGATGCCAACAGCGTACGGGATGGGATTGCCCAGAGAGCAAACCAACGCGGGAGCCTTGGGAAAGCAGTTTTCTGAAGGGGTGATTCGTAAAATACCAGGAGTCATGAGGTGGGCACCTGAAATGATGAATTTCGACGTGGGAGCGTAGCACTCGCAAACCACGCCAGTGCCACCCGCTCTCCACTTCGTAATAACGTCTTCAAAGGGTAATGCTGCCTCGTTCTGCCGAGCGTACAAAAACAGAAACACTGTTGGGAGAAGAATATCAGGAAAATTCATCGCACCGCTGCTGAATAGTGCATGTCCGTCTTCCAGGACGCTACAAATCTGCGCGAAAAATGGTACACCGTTAAATAAAAGCAAAAACGCATTAACATTTCCGGCAAAGTGGAATCGACGCCGCTGAACAGTAATTTTCTTTGAAAAGAGTAACTCTACCAATTCAGACGGTAGCATTGACTCCGCCCTTTGTTTCAACTTTTTCACATCGCTCTTCCCCAACGCCTGCGTATCCTTCGTTTGATACTTTTTTCGAAACATATCAGATAGCGTAAATAGAGTGAGAGAATTGGAGGTGGAGGGAGGTTGGGGAGCCTTAAAAAAAAAGTAAGGAAAAATAGAGGAGAAAAAAAAGAGTTCACCTCTTGAAAGAACACAACAAAAGTCACTGTATTATCTTTAATAATGATGTATATGTATGTGAGTCTGTATGTGTGTGTGTTTGAAAACAGGAGAAAAAAGGTAGACGTGAGAGAGATAAAATCACATGTACGTTAAATGCGCTTTATATGGATTCGTCTTCTCTGTGTGTGAGAATATGTACTTCCGTGGAAAAACTATTTTAGCCACTTGTAGGAGATTGCTATCGGGATAACCAAGGAGGAGAGAGTGGTTGAGTACGCAATAAGAGTACATTCTACTATTAGAACTATTATTATCATTACTATTATTAGTACCTACAACATCAAGTGACAAGGCAGTCAATCCTACCAAACATAACAATATATTTTTTTCCGCCTTCCGCCAGTTGTATCATTTGTACAATGTAGTACCAGATGCAACTGAGTAGCAACAATACGTATTAAAAATCATATATATCGTTTTTTTTTTTTTTTCGGTGTGAGTGTGTGTCTGCATTCGATTGCACGCAGAGAAGAAAACAAAAATATAGTCATAGTAAATATATTAGTGACGCAGGAGATTGTACAGAGAGACAAGAAACGAAATGAGGTAATACATATGTAAAATCACATAATGAAGCAGCAGTATTGAGGACGAGGAAAAGAAATAAGAAAAAGGCGAATCACTTCATAATAAAGACCGATGCGACAGAGACAGCAAAATAAAAAAAAAAATCTGTGTAGCATAGCTCACAATTAAGGTCTAGCATTGTAGAAGCCAAAAAAGAAAGAGCTTTTTTTTTTTCGAATCGATTATTATATCCCTGGATCGGTCATATCTCTAAAGGCAAAGATGCATAAAAGAGCCGATAAGCACTGACAGAAAGGGCAAAAACCAAAAGAAATGGTTTATCATACAGATGAGCGAGCACCTTTTCTTTTTTTTCTTTTTTTGGCAAAGGTAGGGGAAAACATACGGAAAGCCACCATATTTACATCTAGTTCAACCAGCGGCAGTAATTAAATCAGAAGAATCAGGTAGAAACTACTACGCGTGTGCGTTACCAACTACGCAGTGCCGTGAATTAGTCGCTGACAATGAGGAGTTGCGAGTCCTGACATCAACACACATGGAGCGGCACTGCTAGTCGCACCACAATTGACACTAACGTCCATTATGTCACTTCGTCCGAACACTTGGGTTACAATACTGTCTGGTAATTATGAAATATTGTGTGGCGAATCGAGTTGAATAATGACCCTGCTTCGTAAGAGAAAATTGCTGTTTTGCATGATCGTTGGCAACATTAACAGGAAAAAAAAAATAAAAATGACGATGTGGTTCTCCGCAGTGAAGAAGTTTTACATCGTGTTTTTCTTTTTCATGGAAGAAAGCCGCTGAGGCACTTCACGAAAATGTAGACGTTGTGTAGCTCGACAGTATGCTGACGAAAGCAAAACAAGAGCTAGCGTCTGAAGAAGGCATTGCACCAAGACAACACACATAAAAGAAAAAAAAAATGCCATCTGTGCCGTGTCACTTCTTTTTCTTCGACGTTGCGGCATCACCGTCGGTGGCCTTCTTCTTCTTCTTTTTCGCTCCCTTTGGCGGTTGCGGAAAGCGTTTTGCCAGAATTGTGGTGAGCAGCGTAGACAACTCAGGCGAAGTCTCCGTATTCGCTTCGATCCAGAGAACTTGCAGGGTTTCATTGTATTTTATTGTGGGTGGTTCTTCTTCGTACGCTACGAGTTGAGTGGGAATAGCATTTTGGTCGTTGTTGGGGCTGTCGGTGCTATTGTCCTTGTCGTTTTCCTCCGCACTTGCGCGACGTGCTGAGGCCTCTGGTGCGGCATCCACGCTTGTGGGTGCGGCCCGGACGACTGGGGGTTTCTCGTCCCGCGACGTGTTGCCGACATTTCACGAGTCAGGTGTTGTTGTGGCTCTGTCGACGACGTGCCCGTGTTATTTGAGAGAGCAAGGGTATCCTCCTTCGTAGCGTCTGCGGGGTCAGGGAGGATGCGAGCTCTCAATTCGGACGTGAGCTGATCCGCGATAGGTTCTAATGCGTCCATCACGCTGTAAATGCCCTTCAGGGTAAGTCGATTGTTACGCAGATTCAACGTCTTCATAGTGGTAGATGATCGCAATTTGTCTGCTATGACAGCGGCCGCGACATCACTAATGTCATTCGATGCGAGGTGAAGAGACTCTAGGCGCTGAAGGCAGTTCGCGGCAGCAATTGCCCCGGCATCACCAATGTTATTACCGTTGGCGCTGAGATGTTTAAGTGTCTGGTTTCGCTCGACGCACGAAAAAAAGTACGGAGCACCTCCTTGCAAATCGCACATCGACACATCCAAATACGTGACAGTGTGGTTTAAAATGAGTTTCTTACCCAGCAACACGCAAGAGGCTGCGTCCAGGAAAGACTGGCTTAGATTAATCTTCTTACCCCATGGCGGCGGCGGGTTATTGTACAGGTTGAGCGCAATTTCGGCCTCCTCGCTCGGGCGAAGCCGATACGCATTGCAACTCGGGGCGTTGGGGTCCGGGGGAACCTCGGAGGATTCCAGCATGGCAATGGCGTTCTCGAACGTCGTCGCCTTTACAACGTCATCTTCGGCTTGCATGGGCGACGTTTTGTGATGTTGTGACGGTGGAGCTTCTTCAGTGGGGCAAGGCAAGGTGGTGGCGTGGGGGGGGTGATGTGGTTGTGTGCGGCGCAGGGGGCGGGGGGCGTTGGAGACAAAGCGGCCACGGCTGGGGCGGCCCGTAGTGCGCCTCAGGGGATGCGCAGGAAGGGGGGGGGGAGGGGGCGGTGGAGCACGCAATGGTTTTGAGAGGCGCCCGAAAACCCTACCGCTGTCGAAGAAGCATTTCACGTAGCGCGGTTGCGGAGAGAAACGCCCCCAACCCACCACGGAGACCCAGCGCACGACCGGAACGGCACTACCACCACGGAGACGGAGGGGCGCCGTACGGCACTCCGTTTTTCTTCGCTCGTCCTGATTCCAATCCCCTTCGCCCCCCCCCCCCTCTCTCCAGGCGCAAAGCAGAACCCTGCGCCCCCGAACTAGCGCGGGGGGCTGGTGGAATCCCTTTCTGCCTTAACAGGCACGCGCACACACCACCACCACCGCCGCCGCCCGATACGGAGGGGGTCCCTCTTTCTCAGCGCCGCCCCCCTCCTTACGCAAATGCCTTATGCATAGGCCAATGCATCCCCCCCCCCCCGCCCTCCCCTACCACCGGCACGCACCCCACCCCAATCAACAACAACAACCCAAACCAAAAACAAGAGAAACCATTCTTTGTAGAGACCCCCCCTCCCCACCAACACAGGCACACGCACACACTTCGCAGATCCATCTAATTACACTATCGTCACACTCGCACATACACACACCTACACCCCGTCAAAGGAATCATGGCCGACTCAGGGCACCTGAAAACAGCGGAACAGCTCCGTCAGGAGGAGAGCGACGCCGAGCTGGCTCGCCGTCTGCAGAATGAGCTTAATGCGGAACCCAGCGCAACTGAGGCTGCCGCTCCCGCTGTTCCAACGGAAGAGGCTACTCCGGGCCCGAGTATGAAGGACGGCGTTGTGAGCATCGCCTGCGCTAAGTGCACCTTCATCAACGAAGTTAAGAAGCCAATGCAAGGTAAGCGCTACGCGTGTGTACAGTGCCGAACTCCTCTACCCATTCCGGCTTCCATGCTCAGCGCGCCACCTGCAGCGAAAAAGAAGGTTGTCGACTGCGCCAGCTGCGGCTACATCAACGATATCCCAGCCGCGGAGTGCGATGCATTCCTGTGTGGGATGTGCTATCAGGTGCTGGATGACAAAGCTCCCTCCGCTGCAGCTCCGGCACCGCAGCGACCGGCAGGCAAGCAGCCTCCACCGCCGCAACGACAGCAGCAGCAGCAACAGCAGAAGGTTGCGCCCGCCCCTCCTGCCATGAAAACAGTTCAGGTGAAATGCGGGCAATGCGGTGCTATCAATGCGGTTGAAGTTGACGCCTCTGCGAGCACGATCCGCTTCGAGTGTGGCGTTTGTGAAATTGTGAACGAGGTGAACCTCAGCTGAGTTTCTGAAAGGATTTAGGATGCAGGGCGAGTGCGATGCAGGCGAGAAAAATACAATCAAGTATTGGATACCACTACGCTCCTTCGATGAGGTTGTCTCATCTTTTCTTTTCTTATCGCTTGAGGGAGTATTGAAGGAGAATGAATACATGATGCGCATGCACTTCTCTGTCGCCCGTTTTGATGAAGGGAAACCGAAAGAATCTCAAAGCGACGAGCACGCATCCGCAATTCTTCATCGCCGTACTTTTTGCTTTTTTTATATATCAAACTTTTTATTTTGTCTTTACCGTACTTTATTATTATTATCATCTCCTTCGATTTGCTTGCTTCTTATAGTTATTCTCTCTTGTGTTGTTGTGCTCTTTTTCTGTTGGCGCTCTTAGTTATCTTTGCCCACATACATGAGGGAAGAAGGAGAAGACCGCGTGTGATGTTCGTCCGTCTGTCCGTGTGTATTAGTTGTACTCATCACGGCTGCCCTGTTTCCTTGAACTCCCTCTTTCAACTCACACCTATGATAACGTCTGGGGGTGGGACACCGCTGCAGAGATTTCGAAGACGTCACAGCGAGCCTTTATCATTCATGTGAGAATACTGAACTTGTGCCTGCTTCATCAGCAATGCTGCTTTGGAAGTCTTGCCCTTACTCTCTGTATCGTTGTGCTGTGCTGGTTATGCTCAGTGCTTCACTCAAACAATCACACACATCACCCATTTTACCACCCCTTCTGTTTTCCGGCAGTGCTCACACACACACAACCCTAGTGAAAAAGAAATAGTTGGGAAGAAGACTATATTTATTCTTTCCTCCTTATTCTTCTCGCAAGTCACTGCTTTTCCTTTTCCTTTTCCTTTTCCTTTTTTTAGTTGTATCATTGTTCTTCTTTTTTTCTCATTACAATTAACTGTCTATCATTCGTTTTTCTTCCCTGTGTTTTGCTTTGCTACCATCATTATTTTGACCCCTTGCTTTTGGGGCTCTTCGGTTTCGGTTCTCTTCTTGCTCCTCTGTCTTCCGCACTCTCCCTGTTTGCGGCGACCTCCCTTTCCCACGTGTAGACCTGCGATAGTCTTGCCAGTGGAAAGAGAGAGAAAGAGAGAGACAGGAAGGAAATCAGCAGTACATACAGGCGTAAGAAACAACATTCAGTGCTGACACTCTGTGCGTTTTTAATTCGACGCGACCGTATCTTTTTTTGTTCCTTTTACCTTTAGTTTTTGCTTGCTGCTTATCGCTTTATAGCTACAGCTTCTATTCCATTACACCAGGTAGTGTGTGTGTTTAAAACTTTTTTTCTTTTGCAAAGCTCATCTTGGCTTCTTTGTGTGGCAGTTTTTCCTTAGCCACTATTCTCTGTTCTCACTTCCACAATACTTGTTGCTTCGCTGTTGTGCGTTCTTGGTTTTCACACAGACGTAGCCAAGATACACGAAACTGCAGGCTGAGTCGCACAACGGACGTGAAACGCTCTAAAACTTACATTCAAGTGGTCTGAAGTATTATCATTTCAAAAGACAAAGTATCAGCGACATACAAGATGGGAAAGGTCGGTGAGTATGAGATCCTGGAAACCCTCGGGGAGGGCGCGTACAGCAAGGTGAAGCAAGTGCGGCATATGCCGACAGGTAACATCTTTGTCGCTAAAATCATTCCCAAATCCAGCAGAAACGTGCAGAATGACGTTCGCATCGAGATTTCTATCCTCCGGCGGCTGCACCATCGCAACATCGTTCAACTGGTCGAAATCCTGGAGAGCACCAACAACTACTACATTATCTTGGAGCCGGTCATGGGCGGCGACCTCTGCGATTTCATCACCACCCTAGAGGAGCCGCTGTCGGAGCAGGACGTCGCACTTCTTCTGATCCAGTTGGTCGCCGGCGTCCGCGCTTGCCATAAGAACGGAGTGGCTCACCGCGATCTTAAACCGGAGAATCTGTTACTGACAACAACTGGCGTGTTGAAAATCTCCGACTTTGGCCTAAGCCGCCTTCATCGTGAAAGCAACTACAAGGCCAAGGAGACAGAATACGCTCACACTCTAACAGGTACTCTAGCGTACGTTGCGCCAGAAGTCTTCGAAGGGACGTACGACGCTTTTCGCGCAGATATTTGGTCCGTGGGCTGCATCGCGTACGTGCTGCTGACCTTGAACTTTCCGTTTGGTCCCGCAAATGATCCGTCTGTGTTAGAAGGTAGGATTCGCCGCGGCGAACTGACGCCTATGCCAGAGCACGTTAGCGCCGAAGCAAAACACCTATGCGTTTGGCTGCTTTCACCAGACCCAGACAAACGTCCAACGCTGGACGAGGTGGCCAAGCACCCGTTCTTTGAGCTGAATCTTCCTCGAAGCTGTTCTCTTTTGAACGAAAAGACGTCACCAATAGTTCACGGCGCCAACGCCGAGGAGTTCAGCTCACAGGTACAAGACGACCAACAACAACAACAGCAGCACCAGCAGAAGCAGTCTCAAAGCCCCGAAATGGGATTTGCTTGTGGTGGCACAGGAGCCTGTGCGGCAAAATTAGCGGCACGTAGCTCCCAACCTCTTCCCGATGTGCAACCGGAGAGTACAGAAGGCTCTCGCGCCCGGCCGTTTGTCAAGTGAGATCCATGTGGTGACACTGAGGTCAGAATCACAGTCTCTTGATTGGAGACACCTCGTCGCACCTTATTAATACATATATACGCATATATATTATCCTGTACTATATTCTGACGTTCGACATTTGTGTCTTTTCTTCCCACATCCCCCTGTATCATCTCATCATTTAGTTGTGAACGTAACTCCCCACCACTTGTTTCTTACATCCTTTCTCTCTCTCTCTCTCTCTCCCTCTCTCCCCTCCCCCTTCCTCTCTATCTTTCTCTCTTCCTCATTCCATGACTTTGACTCCGTCTGCCTTGCTTTTTCCCGTCTAACAATCCATCTTCTTGTATTCTGTTATAATTACTGTTGTTGCACATGCTATCTTATCCTACAGCTATTTACATTGCGGACTACCACTGCGTCGTCTTTTACTCTCCTCTGACATTTTATAGTGTTGCCCCAACGCACCTCACCTCACTGAATATTTTTACGCTCACTTGCTAGAAGAAAAGGCAGAGATAAGGGGGAGCAGCATCATTAATGTTATGTGAGGTGCCTTCCACTGATGGAGAGTTCGTAAGAGATTCAAAACGCCGGCGTTGATACGGTCAGTCCAAGGTGTGTGCTGTCAAATAAACCTTTACTTGATTTGTTCGTGAGCTATTCCACATCAAGAGTGGAAGTGGGATGGAGTCGAAGGACGTTATTAATACTAGACTGCTCTGGATCACTATTGCGTCAGCGCAGCACTGCCGGATGGATGTTGGAAATTCCGCGATAGTGTCTTATCAGGGGAAATAAGGATTCAACCCCAATTGTCTGTGGGATAAAGTTGAGACCCTTTACTAGAGTTTCGGAAACTCATTAGCTTCGTAGTAGTGCTTATCTTTTTTTTCTTTACTTGTATGTATGTCTTCATCATGGCCTTCTGCATATCCGTCTTTTCCTCATCACCTAGTTTCACAGCAACTCTAGTAGTGGTAGTAGTAGTACTAGCATAGAAGCGAGAAGAAAAAGTATCAAGGCTTTATTTCTGTCCTTTTTCTCTTGTGCTAGAACAACGACAACAACAACAAAGAAACAAATAAACTTTTAGTCTCCCTGTCTTGTCCTAAGCATGCCGAAGCCTGCCCCCATGTTTCGCGTGGGCAACGCGCTGCCTAAGCGGAGCGGCGTGGGTAGCCAATTCACCCCGACGCAGAAACACTTTGCCCGAGGCACGTGGTACCGCGCGCAGTACTTCTCCCAGCGCCCTTTCGCTATCGACAAGATCTACGGTGCCCCACGCATTCTGCTGGACCGTTCACTGTACCGGAACGTGTGGAAGCGCAACATCAACCTTCCCGAGGTGAACCGCTGGGAGCGCGTCGTGAACAGTCAGCGCGTGACGGAGGACCGGTGGGCGCTGGTGGAGGAGGACGGCGTGATGCTGCCGGTCAACTGGAAGCTCTACTGCGAGCGCCTCGAGACGGAACTCAAGACAGCGCAGGAGCAGCTGCCACAGTATGTGCTCTCCATGCGCGCCGTGCCGTCCAACTGGAAGAAGCTTGACATTGAACTCGCCGCCCTCCGCGGGCTCTCCGTGCGCGAGGCGATGGCGCAGTGCAAGCTGTCTGTGCGCAAAGGGCATATGGCCGTCTTCCGCGCTCTGGAGCTCGCGCAACAGGGCGCCGAGGCGAAGGGCCTCGACAAGGAGAAGCTCCGCATCGCCCACCTCTCGTGCCTGCCTGGTCCTACCGACAAGCAGATTGATCTCCGCAGCCGCGGCTACTACGCGTGGAAGACGAAGAAGTCGTCGCACATGGTGGTGATTCTTGCGGAGGACCCGAATATGAATCTGCCCGACCGCACCGCCATCCCCTACGCCTCCCTCATGACGATGAAGCGCGCGGGGCTGATGGAGGAGCAGACCGTTCTCGATGTCCCCGCCATTACTGCTGAGGGCATTTAAATTAATGTCACCTCCAGGGTCGTCTGGTGCCGCTCTTTACCTTTTCTAAAGCACTGTTGCAAACATCACCGATGAGTTTGGATTCGAAGCACATTTTGACGGCGGAACGTGGTGCGCACTTTAGTATGCGCTCTTTCTTGGTTCGACTAAAATAACAAAAAAATCTTCATCACACGGCTTGTACAGTCTCATCCACAACACGCATCCACCCACACAGTTACTAACATTGTCATTCCCACAACTTTCCACTTGATTTAAAACCAACCTCTCGTCACCGGTGAGTACTCCTGTGCTTTCTCCCCTCACTTCAATCTATCGTTCGGTCCGGCAATGCACAACTAGCTGTCAACCCTCATCACAGTGCAGTATTATTACTATTATTATTCACTTCTTGACGACTCGGCGCCCTCGATGTTTGCGGATGCCCTCAAAGATTCTTTCTGTTGCGCCACTCCTCCTTCACTTATTGGTCGATTCCTGATTCACTCCTTCCCCTCTCCCCCCTTCTTCCCCCTCCTCCCCTCTCCCTTTTCCCACCACATGCACGAGTAGCGAAACCGTAGAACTGCGTACCACAGTTTTTTTTTTCTTCCTCTCCCCTCTCCCCTCCCCTCTCTCCCCCCCCCTTCGTACCCCAAATGAGTGTTTCGCGAAAACGGTACCGTCCGCTCGAGCCGGCGGAGGAGAACTCGCTCTCCAACACCCTCCCCTTCTCCGTCGGCTTCATCGATGACGAGCGCGCCTACTGCTTCGGCTGGCCCGACTCGGCGCTGGCGAAGCAGATGATGCAGGACGCGGCCTACTACGAGTCCATCACGCAGGCGCAGCCGGCCGGCGCCCCGCCGGTGCTGCAGACCACCTCCCCCGCGCTCCCCGACGTGTACCGCGTGGTGAACCAGGCGGAGCAGATGGAGCGCGTGCTGCAGTACAGCATCCCGATGGACACCATCGTGATCCCGACCCGCGAGGGGCCGGCCAGCGCCGCACTGGCGGAGCTGGAGGCGAGTCTGCAGGCGTCGGCGAGCGCCTCTGGCGGGGTGGCGACACCCACGGCGGCGGCGGTAGCGGGCGGTGCCGGCGCTGGGGTGGTGGGACGCAGCGGCAGTAGTGCCAGCGGCGGCGGCAGTGGCGGCAGTGGCGGCCATCGCGCCGCCTCGGCGGCCGAGACCGTCTTCTCGCTCACCACGCTGCAGTGGCAGAGCGTGCTGCGCTCCGGCGCCGTCCTGCCCGCCCTCGCCGCCGCGCACCCCTCCGTCTTTAGCGACGCGGACGCCGCAACGCGGGAGGCGGCCGCGCGCCGGCTGGTGGAGGCGGAGGTGGCGTGCCTGGAGTGGCGCGCGCTGGCCGTCTCGCAGAGCTCCGTCGCGGCGCTGCACCACCTGCTCACTCTCGCCGCCGCCGTCCCGTTTCTCCCCTCCCCCGGCGGGAGCGCTCCCGACACCGCCGCCGTTGCCGCCCCGCCCACGGCTGTCGGCTCCCGCGCCGCACCGCCCCACCCGGATGATGCGTGGCGGCGGCGTGTGTACGACCTGTGGCTCGAGTGGAGGCGCCACAAGGCCGCGCCCTACGGGAATGCCGCCTCGGGGGGCGGCGGCGGCGGCGGAGCAAGCACCACGGCCGATACGGGAACTCTTGCTGGCGGTGCCGACGGCGGCGTCAGCAATAGCAATAGCAGCAGCAGCGCCGGTGGCGGCGTCGCAGGCGGAAGTGTGGCCGCCAAGAGCGCGGCGGCGGTGGCGGCGGCGGCGTGGGTGCACCCGTGGGGAGCGCCGCTGGCCCCCGCCGGCTTCCTGTACAACGTCCAGAACAACTACTTCATCAACCCCAAAGGGGCGGCGGGGACGAGCGCGCACATGGAGAAGCTCTCCAGCGAGTCGCGCGCGGCGCAGCTGCGGGAGGCCGAGGAGGGCGACGGCTTCTTCTCCCGCCGCCGCACCCCGTACAGCTTCCTGCGCTGGCGCGTCGAGCGTTACGCCCCGCAGGTGCACGCGCTGCTCAGCAGCGGCGCCGACGGCAGGCGCGGCGGCGGGACGGGCGGGGCCGCGGGGGGCACGCTGCGGCTGCGCACGACGCGTCGCAGGCGCCACGCGGCGGCGGGCGGGTCGTCGTCGGCGATGGGCGCCGTCGGCTCTCTCGGGGGCGAGCGCGGCGGCGTTGGCGGCGGCGTTGGTGGCGGCGTTGGCGGAGGCGCGGGGGCCGGTGCGGGACCTGGCGGCGGCGGCGGCGTCACGGAGATGTTCACCGACGCGATGGTGGAGACGCTGCTGGACGACATCATTCTGCGGGAGCCGCTCGAGGCGCTGGAGATGGACGAGGAGCGCTGCGGCGACGCGGAGAGTGACCCCGAGGCGGCCCTGCGCGTGCTGGAGCGCCCCGACATCGCCGACGACACGCGCCAGTGGAACCGCTGGCTCGCCAACACCATCAAACTGCCCTGAGGAGGGGGGGAGAGTGAGCAAGTGCTCTCACTCGCGCTTTTCTTCTCCCTTCACGGACTTTGCCACACCCATCTCGGTAATGCTCTCTGGTCTGCGTCGTTTCACTGCTCTCTGTCTCGCATTCTCTCTCTCTCTCTCGCTCTCTTTTTTTCTCGTGTTTTTAAACTTATAGTCCATCATCTATGATTCGGTGCTCATACCTCCCCCCCCCCTCCCTCACAGCGTAGGGTGAGTGTTTTCCAAGTTTTGCGTGGTTTTCCAGCTCGTTTGCGTCTGACCTCATGTGCAGCAGCAACGTCTAGCAACTCTCTCTCTCTCCCGAATTCCACTCCAAATCCTCTGATTCTCTAGATTTGCCTTGCCCTAGTAGTCCGAGTACTTGTACTAGTACCTTTCTTTCCCTTCTCTCTCTCTTTGCGCCACTTTACCTAACACTCCCCGAAACACCCCCTTTTTTTTAGCGATCATGTCCAAAAAGTGGAGCAGCCCCCGCCTCGCCGCCAAGCTGGAGGAGCAGAGCGACGGCACCACGCGCGCCGGCTCCAAGCCCGGCGGTCTGATGGAGGACAGCGCCATCGCCGCGCGCGCCAGCCGCGAGAACGCCGCCAACAACACCAACACCAGCAGCGCCGCCGCCGCCGCGCCGGCCGCCAAGGTCTTCTCCCATATCGACGCGGCCGACGCCCTGAGCAACATGTTCCACAGCACCACCAAGTACGAGACGTACGAGTGCGGCGCCGTCGTCTACGAGCCCGCCGCCACTGCCGAAAAGATCCACGAAGAAATCATGGCCAAGACTGCAGACCCCACAAAGTAACTCGCAACAAGAGGAGCCCTCCCTCCACCCCCCCCCCCACAACAACAACATGCGTATGCGTACATCGAGGGGCTGTTGGAGACTCGAATCCTGGTGATTCTTCCTCCTCCCCTCCCCCTCCTCTTCCTCCATTCTTCTTACGTTGTTGGCACACCAGCTATCGCATTTGCACTTTTCTTCTTTCTCCCAGTTGAATATTTTTAAATTCGATACATGCTGTGACCCTAGAGCGAAGAGGAGGTGACATTCAAAAAGGGGAGGTACTTTATACGAGCAATAATCATTAAAGTCAAAGAATATAAGTATCCATTTCCCTTCTTTGCTTTTCTATCCGCTGATTCTCCTTCTTTTATTCTTGTGAGTTGTCGCCAGGAGTGCCTGCTCTTTTTTTTTGTCCATGCGATTACTGGTGTTTTTGCTCAGTGATGAAAAAAAAAAGTAACAAAACAATAAAAGTCGTCGAAAATTTTTACTATGAACACTAATATATATAGAAAGGTATACATATTTTTAAAATACATCCCAGTCATAATCATAATAACGACATATGTTAACCTCCTTACTTCCCGTCGGGGTATTATTTACTTTCTAGTTATTTACTTCCCAAAGGATGACACCGATGAACACAAATGAAGACGTGTATATTTGTGTTTATTGTACGCATTGAACAAATGCGATTGTAATTCTAGATGACTGATTAGTAGCGTTGTCTAGAGCAACAACAACAACGAAATCAGGAAAGCACTGTTTCGTGTTTGGAGACCACTCGGATTATTTCATCATCGTTCACTTTCATGTCGGCGCTGTGCTTACTGTGCCGTTGCAATATGGGACTGTCATCCCCCTTTTCCCATTCGGTTATGCCATTATGATATATTCTTTTCATTGACGTTTTTCTTCTCACTCTCCCTTATTCTTTTTTTTCCTTTCCTACTTTGGTCCCAGATATATCATACCCGTGCATTAGACCTCTCACGATCTTGACGTAGTCAAGTGATTGCCCCCCTTCCTCTTTCCCCACCCACTGCATAGACAAACACCATGCTGCGTGCCGCGGCTGGCGTGGGTGCGAGCGCCGTCGTGGGCGCCGGTCTCTACTACGTGTACACCGCCAACGGGGAGTGGATGGTGCAGCAGCAGATGGCGCAGCTGGAGCGCGAGGAGCGGGCCAAGCAGCCGGCCGCGCCGGCGCCAGCGGCCAAGTCCAGATAGCTCATACACGACGCACACACGTACACTTGCACTTGCACATGCACAGCGAGCGAAAGGGAGGACGCCCGTGTATATGGATGATGGAAGGAGCTTTTATCGTCCTCCTCCCCCTTCCTCCCCCCACCCCCTTTGTAACGTTGCTCTAGTAATCTTTCTGTCATGACGTGCTTGCTACTATTAATTTTCTCTCTCTCTCTCTCTTTTTTTTCACACAGTGCAAAATGCGTTTTTTTTTGTTTCTGTGACGATTTCTGTTCACATTATTCAAGTAGCGAATCAAACAATATATATTGTGTGTGTGTGAACTTATGTTCAGGTTTCATGTGTTTTTGATAATGTGTACTTCATCAATAATGCGTACACACAACTTTTCATCATATTGTACAACACGTTCACTGATGAATTTCTACCCGCACTCTTCTTTTCCCCATACCCTTTCCCGCATCACACGTGTCAATGTCAATACACAGGACGATATAGCAGCTAGAGGACGTGAAAACACCCAAAAGTAGTTTCACAAGAGCAATAACAGCAGTAGCACGACCACCATAATAATAATAATCATCATCATCATAATCGTATTAGTAGAAACAGTACAGTCTCTAGATGAGCCAGGAGTACGATGGCAACGCCGACGACGGCGGCGACTACGTCGACATTCAAGTGACAACGACGGTCCTCACAGAAGACGCGGCCGCGACGCGCATCACGCACTTCTTCCGCCGCACCGCCTCGCGCAACACGGTGCAGGCGCGGTCGGACAACATCCGGCAGTACCTGGACGCGAAGCAGGCGGCGGAGCTCGAGGTGCGGCCTGTCAGCGGCGACGCCGACGACGAGGCGGGCGGCCGCCGCGTGCTGGGGGCGCCGGAGATTGAGGAGCCGGAGGACGACGACGGCGACGGCGGCCGCCTCAACAACAACAACGCCGACGACGGGGAGGGTGGCGGCGGCGGCGAGGAGGAGGATGAGGTGCCGGACGACGAGGCCGAGGTGGTGCAGCCGCGCGGCGGTGAGCTGACAGAAGATGAGGCCGCGGCTAAGATTGCTAAATTCATGCGCCGCGCCTCTTCAAAGAACGCCGTCAGCAGCCGCTCCAACTCTGTCAAGGCGTACCTCGACGAGAAGCAGCGCGCCGAGCTGGAGGCGCAGCAGGGGGAGGCGGACGAGGAGGCGGAGCAGCACGAGGGGAACGACGACGAGGACGGCGCTGACGCTGCGCAGCCTCACAGGGAGCTGACGGAGGATGAAGCGGCAGCGAAGATCACCAAGTTTATGCGCCGTGCATCGTCCAAGCATGCCGTTGACAGCCGCTCGAGCTCTGTCAAGGCGTACCTGGAGGAGAAGCAGCGCGCCGAGAAAGAGGCGGCGCAGCAAGCGCAAGATGCTGAAGCGGAGGAGGAAGATTACGACGCGCGCTCCCGCGGTGGTGAACTGACCGAAGACGAAGCCGCCGCTAAAATCGCCAAGTTTATGCGCCGTGCATCGTCGAAGCATGCCGTTGATAGCCGCTCCAGTTCCGTCAAGGCCTACTTGGATGAGAAGCAGCGGGCGGAGGCGGAGGCGGCGGCGGCAGCTGCTGACGAACAGCAGCGCTACCCCACCGAGGATGATCAAGGCGACTACGACGTCTCCCCTGGCGACGCTGTCAACGGAGACGAAATTCAGCCCCGCAGCGGCGAACTGACAGAAGATGAGGCGGCGGCCAAGATCGCCAAGTTCATGCGCCGTGCTTCCTCTAAACACACAGTCGACTCGCGCTCCAGCTCTGTTAAGGCGTACCTGGACGAGAAGCAGCGCGCCGAGAAGGAGGCCCGGGAGGCGGAGGAGGAGGCTGAGTGGCAGCGGCAGCAGCAACAGGGAGAAGAACACGACGAGCAGGAGGAGGGTGAAGTCCAGCCGCGCGGGGGTGCTCTCACCGAGGACGAGGCCGCGACGAAGATCACCAAGTTTATGCGCCGCGCGTCGTCCAAGCATGCCGTTGACAGCCGCTCTAGCTCGGTGAAAGCCTACCTGGATGAGAAACAACGGGCCGAGATGGAGGCTGCGGCGGAGGCGGAGGCGCAGAGACAGCGTGACGAGGAGATGAACGACAACAACGACGACGACGATGGCGAGCAGCCTCACAAGGAGCTGACGGAAGACGAAGCGGCAGCGAAGATCACCAAGTTTATGCGCCGCGCGTCGTCGAAGCACGCCGTCGATAGCCGCTCCAGTTCTGTCAAGGCCTACTTGGAGGAGAAACAGCGCGCGGAGCTGGAGGCGCAGCAGGCGGAGGAGGAGGAGGAAGAAGGGGCGCGCAGCCGCCCTTTCAGGACGCCGCTGACGAGGGCGACTACGACGTCCGTCCAGGCGACGACGATGACGACAACGGCGAAGACCACCCCGCGGCGGGGCCCTGACGGAGGATGAGGCCGCGGCCAAGATCGCGAAGTTTATGCGCCGTGCCTCCTCCAAGACCGCTGTCGAGTCTCGTTCCAGCTCTGTCAAGGCGTACCTGGACGAGAAGCAGCGCGCCGAGAAGGAGGCCCGGGAGGAGGCTGAGCGGCAGCGGCAGCAGCAGGAGGAAGAGGAAGAGCAGCAGGAAGAGCAGCCCCACCACCACGGTCTGTCCGAGGATGAGGCCGCGACGAAGATCACCAAATTTATGCGCCGCGCGTCGTCGAAGCATGCCGTCGACAGCCGCTCGAGCTCTGTCAAGGCGTACCTGGAGGAGAAGCAGCGCGCGGAGCTGGAGGCGGCTGGGCAGACACCCGACGAGGAGGACGAGGCGCACGCGGCCGGCGAGCGCCGCCTGTCGCAGCAGCGCCACCAGGACCCCAACCCAACCTCCGTCGCCAGCGCCGCCCAGGGGAGGAGCAGGAGGAGGAGGAGCAGGAGCTGGTGCGCATCGCTGGTGAACGCGACGCCGACGCCGACGCCGGGGATAATGTGGGCACGGAAGTCGCCGCGGCCCCGCGTCGTCTGTCGCACGACCTCGACGCACAGGTGGCGGAGCGCGACTTGCCGGACAACGCCGGCGGCGAGAGCGCCGCCCCCCGCGGCGACGGCCCTCTGGAGGCCGTAGAGGAGCACGGCGCGGGCGACCGCAACGACGACGACGACCGGCGGCGTCAGCAGCAGGAGCAGGAGCGGGAGGGGCAGCGGCAGGCCCCGCAGAACCCCTCGCAGGGCTCGCAGGCGCAGCGCGACGCGGACGACGGCGGCGCGGACGGCGGCAACGGCGGTGGCGACGGGCAGGACCCGAACCCCCCGTCGCCGTTTGCGCGCCAGGGCGGCGGGCGGGCGGGGGAGGCGGCGCCGCCGGTCGACCTCGCGCCGGAGGGCACCACGCGCGTCACGATGACGGTGAACCCGATGGGCTTCCGCTGCGTGGAGACCGTCGCCGTGCGCCGCCGCGACGCGGAGGGCGACGCGGCCGCCAGCGGGTGGGAGCTGTCGCCCAAGGCGCTCTTCGAGGGCATCGCCAGCAAGCTCTGCGTGCACCCCCAGTCCTTCCAGATCTTCCGGCACCAGCAGCGCTTGCGCTTCAACGCCCCCGCGGTGCTGCTGGAGGCGGACCGCACCGCCGCGGACCCGTCGACGCAGGCGGAGCCGCTGTGGGTGACCGTCGTGTTCCCGGAGCCCGGCACGCGCGACGCGGACACCGACGGGCCGCTGGCGGCCGCGATCCCGGAGCACCTGGCGCAGCTGGAGCCGGAGGACGTGCTGCAGCGGTGCGTCAAGGTGCGCAAGACGAAGCCGGTGATCGACCCCGAGACGCTGCTCTTCGGCCGCAGCCAGGGCCTCACCTTTGACGAGGTCGTCGAGGAGGTGAATCGCCAGGCCGTCGTCAACGGCGACGACGCGAACATCGCGCTGGTCGCTGTCGTGCACGACCCGCGCGGCGTGCGCAACCCCTTCATCGGCGGCTTCCGCGCCAAGCACGACCACAGCCAGGTCTTCCTGCACGCCGCGACGCAGCTCTTCCAGAAGGACCTCGACTACTCGCCGTTCCGCGGGCGCGCGGGGCACGGCGGCGGCGGCGAGGGCGTGTCGCGGCAGACGCAGACGCTTGGGACGTCGCGCAGCACGCAGACGCGGCGGGAGGGCTGCGTGCAGACGCCGCGCCTCGACCTGCTCACCGACGCGACGCACCACATCAAGATGATCGCGCGCACCTACTTCAGCGCCGCCGAGCTGCAGCAGCTGCGCACCGCCAAGGCCGTCACGCTGCAGAAGATGTACCGCCTGTGGAAGGCGCGCGGCATCCGGCGCGCGCTGGAGGAGGAGGAGGCGGACCGGCAGCGCCGCGCGGAGCAGCGCCAGCTCGCCGAGGAGGGCGCGCTCTTCGCTAGCCAGAACCGCGACAAGCTGCGGCGCGCGGAGCCCAAGACGAACAAGGACTTTGACCGCATCAAGGCCGAGATCGTCGCGTGGCGGGAGGGGGAGGCGGCGCGGGTGCGCGCCGACACGAGCCTGACGCCGGCGGAGCAGCGCGCGGCGCTGGTGACGCTCTCCAAGCAGGAGCTCGCGCTGATCCAGGACCTGGAGGGGCGGCGGCGGACGGCGCTGCTGGCGCAGAAGGAGCGCAACTTCGACAAGACGCTCGAGAAGATGTCGGCGGAGCGCGCGTGGGGCAGCGTCGCGGTGCACACCCCCGAGACGCAGCGCGCCGGCGAGCTGCGCGACCTCTACCGCAGCCTCACCGACCCGCAGTCGCAGACCACCGCCAACGCGCGCCTCGACATTCTGCTGCACGTCAAGTGGACCGTCAAGGAGTTCGCCGAGTCGTCGGCGGGGGTGCGGGAGCTGTGCGAGCTCATCGACCGCGAGGCGGACCTGCTCGACCGCGGCCGCCGCGGCGCCTCCCTGACGGGCCTCCGCGCCCGCATCGCGCAGCTCTTCAAGCACTTCATCGAGGACCCCGAGTACAACCCCGGGATGGCCGAGTACACCCGCACCGCCACCGGCCGCGCAAAGGCGCGCCAGCTCTACGGCACGCAGTACACCACCACCGGCGCCGCCGTCCCCGCCTCGTCCTTCCGCGACACCGCGCACCCGCGCATGCAGGGCCCCAAGGCGGGCGCCGCGGGGCCTGGCGCCAGCACCGCCGCCCCGCCGCCGCCAGAGCGACGCACTAGCTGGCGCGTCATGGGGAAAAGAAGTTGAATCAGAGCGGGAAACACAAGTGGACGAAGGGGTGGTGGTGGCGCCGCTTTGCGTTTTTCCTCTCTCTCTCACTCTCTTCTTCACTGTCTTTCACTTCTTTCTGAGCTTCTTCTTGCTCTTCTTCTTCTTCTCGTGTGTGCTCGCTTCGTCCTTGCCTAACAACACCACCATCGCTGCTAGCTTCTGCTTTTGTTCTAGCCACCTCCTCTTCTCTGTATCATATCTACCTCTGTTCTTACTGGTCTTCTGACTTCAATTCTTCTAGTCTCCCTTTTTGTCATTTCTTTTTCTTTTTCTTTTTGCGTTTCTTTTCTTCTTTCAAAAATATAGAGAGTGTAACTCACAATCATGTATATCTTCATCTATTTTAATGGCATTATCCTACTACAGCGTTACAAAGAAAGGACATTGTAGCTTCGACTCCCTGCCTTTCTCTCTTTCACGTCCTTCTTCTCGCTCTTTACGGACCCCATTTATCATGTAAATCAACGTGTAACTTTTTCTTTTTAGTTTCCTCCTTTCTTATCTTCCTTTTCTTTGCTCTAGACGCAAAGCAAATTCTGAAAGAAACACAGAAAGGACGGAAGCAATGTCAACGAAAGAAAAAATGATGCACCCCTCTACCATCCACTTTTCTTCTTGATGGCTCACGCTTTTATCACTCTGCATCTTCGCTTTCACGCCATCCCGCTGATTCCTTCAGCAGCATTGAACAATCACAAAAAAATAAATAAATGGGAATCGTGATGGTGTTGAGTTTCAAAAAGTTGTGTTTTTCATATCGGTTTGAGGTTACTATGAACAATTGTGCAGATTACGATGGTGTCTCTAGTGGCGATTGTTTTGCCCGTGTGTATGTGCTTCGCACTTCTTCTGTGTGTACGACAGTAGTTTTGCGTTAACTTGCTGAAAAGTCGACAGCAGCAACAACAACAGCAGCGCGGTGCACGATGAGTGTATGTGTGTGTGTGTGTGTGTGTGTGTGTGTGCTACGAAATCTCAACTGCTCTTTCCTTCCACTGCTACTGCTTTCATCTCCTTCTCGCGTATGACACCGACTAGCGAAATCTTTCCTTCAGAAAACACATACACACACACACACACACACACTCCAAACAATTATCTGCCGTGTTTTGTTTGTGTCCGCCAACCTCATAGGCACGATGCAGTTCGGCGGTCTACAAGGCTTGCTCAAGAAGAAAAAGGCGGAGCAGGCTCAGGAGGGCACGCCTGCCAATAGTAGTGGGAGCTCAGGCGCATCCGCCCAGACGCCGGCGGACCCGTACCTGGAGGCGGCGCAGAGAGCCCTTGAGCGAAGGCGGCAGCGGGAGGCCCTGGAAGCGACAGCTCCCACCGCAACTGAGACGCCAGGCAACGACAGCGCCACACCAGAGGGCGGCGACGGTGGCCCTGTCAAAATGCCGCGCACGGAGGCCTCCGCTACCGCAGCTGCAGCAGTCCTGGAGAGCTCGCAGCCGCCTCCGCCTCCGCCGCCGCTGCTGACCGATGCCGAGTTTGCCGCCCGTCGCGCGGAGCACACAGAGATGCTGCGGCGAATGCTGCTGGAGAGCACCGGCACCTCCCCGGGCGCCGCGCTGGCGGCGGTGGCGCCGCTGCTGGACGCGATGCACGGGGCGCCGCCGCCCACCCACCCCCTCGACCGCGGCGACTGGAACTGTCTGGAGCGTCTACGGGAGGTGAGCGGAAGCAGTGAGGCGGAGAGGAAGAAGCAACAAGACGACGAGGGTGACACCCCGACCGCAGACTCCCCCTCTCTTCCTTCTACGTCATCTTCTTCCTCCCAGCGGTCTCGGCTGCTGCTGGTGCTGTGGCGGCTGACGCTGTACCAGTGGCTGGCGTCGCTGCGGGGCCTTCCGTGCTTCCCAGGACTCAACACCGCGACGGCGGCGCCCGAGGTGGCCGGCGAGGTGCCTCAGGGCTACACCTACCACGCGTACCTCCTGCAGCGGCAGGCGCTGCCACCGGAGATGCGGCGCACCGACGACGGCCGGCGGGCGGCACACTCGATGAAGCAGTGGGAGGACGGCGCCGCCCGCCGCGCGCACCTCGCTCGCCTGCTCGCGTGCCTGCGCGCCGACGAGGAGGGAAAGCGCGAGGAGACCCCTCCGCCGGCACAGGGGAAGGCGGGAAAGGCGCCACCGCCAGCCGCCGCCCAGGTCGTGCCAAACGAGATCCTCTCGCAGCTTGTCGTCATGTTCGTGCCGCCGCAGGAGGAGGAGAACGCGGAGGAGGCGGAGGGCACAGCGACACGAACCGCGGCACCGCACGCCGCCGCCGCCGCCGTTCAGCCGTCGTCCACTGCTTCTCATCGGGGGCGGCGGCGGCGTCGGCCGCGCAACTACGCCGCCGCGCAGAACGCGTACCACCTGATGACGCGCGGCAACAGCAACTGGCGGCTCGGCCTCTTCACCGGCAACGAGGTGCACATGCGCCGCGCCATCGCCCGCGTCGACCGCGACGTCGTGGCGCACCTTCTCAACAACGAGTCGGCCATGAAGATGCTGCACGCGGCGCGCGAGCTGCTGACGCTGCTGCAGCTCGCCGACGAGATGGCGGCCGAGGCGGAGGCGCAGCGGCAGACGGCGGGGGTTGCCGGGGCGGGCTATACAGGCCGCGCGGCTGGGCTGACGCCGGCGCTGCTGCAAGAGCTGGAGGTGGTGCTAGAGTAGTGCATCATGTGTTGTTGTTTTTTGACACCACACTGATTATTCTCTTTTTTTTTTTTGTTTGTTACTGTTCTAGAGAAGACGTTTCCGGATTTGTTTTTCTGTTGCTTGCCTTGGATACTGTTTCCGATAGAAAATAAAAGAAAGACACATACATGTTATCCACCCAATTGGCAGATGCGGCTTCTGCATTGTTTTCTGAAGAGTGCACTTGGCGGTCTCACGCTGGCTTTGCTTGCTTTGCTGACTACACATTTCTTGAATTGCTACTATTTACTCCTCTTCCTGCCTCTTTCATTGTTTTTCCGAAATATATTCTTAAACAAAATAAGGAAAGGTACAAAAGGTATGACACGCAGCACCGCCTTTTTTCTTTAACAAACGTAACACATCGTAAATAACAGTAACAACATCAGCAGCAACAGTAAACAAAGCAAACACACACACCTCACAGTATGCAGCTCTTCGAGAGCAGCAAGGCGGACTTGCGCGTACAGTTGGAGCGCTACGCCCTCGTCGGCGGCGACACGCTGCGCGGCCGCCTGTACGTGACGGTGCGCTCCGAGATGAACTTCACCGCGCTGCGCCTCTGCATCAGCGGGCGGGAGGTTGTCGAGACGAATCTGGACCGCTCCGACCGCGGCACCCTCCTCCCACAGGACCCTTCCCCCCAGCAACAACAGCAGCGCGACGGCAGCGGCGGAGAAAACGACAGCTTCGGCCAGCCGTGGCAGCCGCCGAGCCGCACGTGGATGGGGGCGCTGCGGCAGGCGCTGGGCGGCGGCGTCCGGCGGGAGGAGACGCTGCTGCTAGAGAAGTGGGTGACGCTGCTGGGCAGGCCCCGCGACGGCGGCGGCGGCGGAGCGGTCGCCACGCTGGCCCCGGGGGTCTACCACTACCCCTTTGAGCTGCGGCTGCCGCCGGCGCTGTGCCCCACCTATACGTGCCGCGCGGGCGCCGCCGACATCTACGCCGACCCTGCGCGCGCGCACCGCAACCGGCGCGCTTACGTGAGCGCCAGCGCCGCCTACACCGTCGCGGCGACCCTCGAGGTCGCGAGGGGCTTCAACGGCAGCGCGGCCGCCGGTTTCACAGTGCTGTCGGCGCTGCAGGCCGGCGCTGCCCTCGCGAGGCCCAGCCCCTCACACCACGGCTACCTACGGCAGACGATTTTCGAGTCGATGCGGTGGTGGGAGCGTCTGCAGGACCGTCTGGCGTCGTGCGTGCGCTGCTTCAGCTGCTTTGGCTGCTGCTGCTGCCTGGGCCGCTCCGGGCCGCCGGCGGAGATCATCTGCGACCTCAGCCTTGACCGCACCTTCCTTATCCTGCCGGTCGACCCGCAGGCGGCCTCCCTCGCCGTCGCGTCAGCAGGGGCACCGGCGGCAGGGGCGGCGGCAGTAGCAGGGACGCTGGACGGCGCCGCACAACTGCAGGGGGCCCTGACGGCACCGTCGCCCATAACGGCGTCGTCACTGCCGCAGACGCAGCGAAAGGGAGGAGGAGACGACGGCGGTGGTGCTGCTACGGCCGCGGATGTGGAGAAGCCGTTCTCTATGCAGTCGCAGACCTCTGCACTCTCTGACCTGCAGCTCCAGCAGCAGCAGCAACAGCGGCAGCGTCAGTACGACCACGCTTCTCTACCGGGAATGAACGTGGCGCGTGGTATTCCGTACGCCGTCGGGGACGCCTCATTTTCTGAGAACGGCGACGACACTATGGCGAGCCGATACGAGCCGGCGTACCCGGGCGCGCTCCCGGCCGACGCCGCGCCTGGCGATGCTGGCGCGGGCCTCCGCCGGGGCCGGCCCGTTTGTTGGCAACAACAGCAACAGCAACAGCAACAACAACAGCAGCAATGCACCACAGCAGCTGGAAGAGCGGCGGCGGCGGGCGGTGTCTGCGGCTGCCGGGGGCCCGACGCTGTCGCTGACGGTGGCCAACTGCGCGCGGCACACGACACTCACGCGCGTGCGGGCGGAGTTGCGGCAGCTGCAGGCGCTGCGTCTCCCGGAGCAGCCCGACCGGCGCGTCACGCGGGTGGTCGTGCTGTGCGCCGCCGAGGCCCCGCTGCGCCTCCCGCCCGGCCGCCGCGGTGCCGTCGCGCTGCCGCTGGCGCCGCCCGCCGACGCCTTGGCGCGCAGCACGTTTCCTGACCTGCACCCAACTGGGCCCCGCGGGTCCGCCAGCGGCTGCGAGGCGCTGCCGACCCTCACCTCCCCCCACACGCGCACCACGTACCAGCTGCACATCACCTTCCCCGGGCTGCCCGACGCCTGCGCGCTGCCCCCGCTGATCGAGCGCGCCGTGCCGCTGACACTGGCGGCCGACGCGGACCCCAGGGGCGCCGTCTCACAGCAGCACACGCAGTGCTTCCGCTACCGCGAGACCGAGATCGGCGACGACGCTAGCGGCCGCATCACACTTTGAGGAAAGGTGAGGGAAGACGCTTCTCATTACTTTTCCGTTCTGTTTGTGTGTACGTGAATCCCTCCATGCAGTAGCTCATAATAAAAGACTGCCGTTATTTGTACCAGTCTTCATTATCGCATGCTCCTCGGCGAACAACTCGCACGTATTCCAATTTTTTTTTTCTTGTCTCCTCGTCTTCACTCTCGTATTCTCTTGTCAGTATTTTTTTCTTCGTGCTTTTTCTCACCTTTTTTTTTCCCCTCTTGTTCTTTATTGCTTGTGTTGCCCTTTTCTTCTTTTTTTTTTTTTTACTTGCTTTCTTTGTTGCGCTCTTCGGTTGCGTTTTGCTTTTCAATTACCTCAAACATTGACTGTTTTTTTTTTTTATTTGGATCTGTTGATATTATTGATATTGCGTTTCGAAATCTGTGATCTTATCTGCTGCTCTTCAGGAGCATGTGATGCCGAAGATATTAAAAGGAGATCCCCCCCTCGCTCTCCTCACTCTACACTGATCTCATCACCTTTCTTCATCACATTGTCATTTCAACTTTCTCCCAACAGGAAAAAAAAAATTCAACTCACACTTCTTTACGATTGCTCTTGCCTTGCTTTCGCTCTTTTTTTTCTTTGTACATATTCTTTCTTTCTTGTTAACATTCTCTCTTTTCTTCTTTTTTTTTTCTGCTGTGGTGTCTTCTTTGTTCTTCAACAAGTAAAGAAAAAAACTAAGAGTAAAAAGAGGCACCTCCTTTCAGTTTCCTTCTGCTCTGTTTCACTCTTAAAAAAACTTTGCTTTTGCTAATAATTTGTTTTCTCCATTCTTGCTGAAGTTGGCACTCCTCTATAGCATCTTCCCACCCGCGTCGTACACACACACACACACACACACACATATTCACCTATATATACATTTACCCCCACCCCCACACACACGCAGAGGATGTTAGACGGCCGCAAGCTGAAGCTCAGCATAACGCTGGAGCGGTCCTCTATTAATCCCGGCGACAGCGTGCTGGGCTCTCTCAAGGTCGACGTGAGCAAGGACGTCGAGCTGACGGCCATTCGGCTGCGCGTGCAGTGCAAGGAGACGGCCACCATCAAGGCAAAGAAGCCCGGCAACTCCTTCCGCACCGAGACTCTCCGACGAGCGGGTGCACTTTCGGCAGCTGCTGACGTTTTTCGGGCACACCGAGGCGAGCGGCCGCAAGGGCGACTGCGAGCTCTCCACCGGGACGTACACGTACCCTTTTGAGGTGGTGCTGCCGCCGGACGCGGTGCCGTCGGCGTACGTCAACTCCTCCAACGCGAGCTGCGTCGTCGCGTGGAGCGTCAAGGCCTACGCGGTGATCCCCAACGGCTTCGACAAGACCGAGTCGGTGCCGCTGACGGTGTACGCGACGGTGGCCGACGCGCAGCACCGCAAGTTCAGCCAGGTGCTGCGCATCCTCAACCGCAACACCGCGGCGCTGGTGAACGGCAACGACAGCTGCTCGTGCTGCCGCGACGCGACCGCCAGCGCCTCCGTGCAGGCCGCGCTCTACCCGCCCGTCGTCGTCGTCAGCGCCGACCGCGGTTCATCCACCCCGCCCCGCCGCCGGACTTCCCGCTCCAGGACGTGGCGCCGCAGCAGGCCGGCGACCCCCCGCGCAAGCAGAGCCACGCGCCCGCCGGCGGCTACCAGCTGCCGCCGATGGTGGACGCGTCGGTGTTTCGCGCGCCGACGTCCGACGTGGCGCCGGGAGAGATTGTCGTCGCCGCCGTGGCACCGGTGAACGACTACCCGGGCGACGGCGCGGCCGACGCCTACAACAACAATAACAACAACAACTACAACGGTAACAATACCGGGGGGCCCATGATGGCGCCGGGGGAGGCCCCGCGGGTGGAGGAGGTGGCGAACCCCCTGCAGGGGCCCGGCGCCCTCCCGCAGCTGCCCGGGCTGCCCAAGGAGTCGACGCAGGCCAACACGCTCGTCGCGCGCGTCGACGTGAGCAACCTCAGCCGCAAGGAGAAGATCGGCCGCGTGCGGGTGACGCTGCGGCAGCGCTGCTACGTGACCGTCGGGGGCTTCACCGAGATGGAGGAGAAGGTGCTCGGCGAGCCCATCGACTACGCCCCGGGAAAGGGCTTCATCGCGCCCATGGAGAGCGCGACGTTCTTCGCCGTGATGCGCATCGGCTGCCCGCTGCGGCTCTCCGACAGCAAGGCCACCAAGGCGTCGCCGCTGCCGACCCTCAAGACGGCGTTTCTCTTCACCAATACGCTCATTACGGTGTCGTTTCCAAAGAACTCGGGCGCAGACACGTACGTGCAGGAGGAGGTGGTGTACTTTGTCTCGGCGATTGACTACAACAACCGCAACCCGCCCATCCCGGCCACCTTCACTAACGTGTACATTCTGCCCGAGCGTCAGATGTAGGGCGTTATGCTCCCCCTTTTTTTTCTTCTATTTTTTTTTTTTTTAGTTGTTGCTTTAAAAACACAGGGAAAACCACAATAACAATAATAACAATAATAATAATAATAATCCACAATACATTGAATGAATCATACACTCTAACTCGCTCCGGCTTTCCTTTTCGTTTTCTTAGCCCTTCCCTTTCTCTCCTGTTCTCTCTCGTTCGTTTCCTTCTTCTGTTGGAGTGAAATGTAACGGAGCAATACACTAGCGGCAACAGATACAGCAACCTTAAAATGTAACCAATATAATTGATGCATTTTTCTTTTCGTTAGTACTGATGTTAGCAGTCTTTGCTCTACGGGGGAAGGGAGGGGAGGGAGGGGTTGGGAGGAATTTAAATCATAGTATAGTAGTACGTCATAACCAGCAGCAACGCAAAACAGAAAACAGAAAACCCATTATATTGTTTTTCTTTCAGATGTATAGTGCCTTTCTACTTTTATTTTTCCTCCCTCACTCTTCTGTTTTTTTTTTTTTTAATCTTTGCGTTCTGTTTCTTAATTAATGAAAGGTTGTTTTGGCACCCTAAAACTCCAGCAATCAGCACTGTTTTTGCTTTTTCCCCTCTCTCTCATAATTAGTCATTCTGATGCTCTTCACCTCTGCCGCGTTTTTTTACGTTTAAAAATTCCACAGAGTCGATTAAACTAAAGGATGAGTATCAGACACCGAAAAGAAGCATTCCAAAAAAAGGTGCCTTCCTCTTCTGCTTTATTATACAAAACCTTCTGGTTATTGTTGTTGCTTTATTTTTTACAGCATCTTTCTCTCCCTCTCTCTCTCTCTCTCCCCACACCCTCATCCTTCACTTTTGAAAGCAACTTGAGCAGCTCTAATAAATACATATAAATCTTTGATTTTTTTTATTTACAAGAGGACAATAAGAGGAATGAATCGAAATTGTATGTCTCGAAAGAGGGATGTAAAAAAGGAGTAGTCACAGATTAAATTGTTTTGGGGGCACAGCTTACATTGATGAAGACGAGGTGATTATAGTTAGACGAGGTAAAAAGAGTGTATGGGGGTGGAGTGGCGTGAACACACATGTATATATTTTTTTCTGTTATTTCAACTCTCTATCTCTTTTTCTCTTTCAATATATTTGCGTATTTTCCGTGTTCGAACCGCAAAACTATCTGTAAACTCTTTTTTTTCTTCTGCTCTCTTATTTTCCACCTCTCTAACACGGTGTGAACAGTTTTACCAATTATACAACTTTTTTTCCTTATTCTTATCCGTGTTCTTATTAATTCATCTCTTTCTCTCTTGCATTTTTTTTTTTTGCTCCCTATGATATTTTATGACATGCGTGCGTTCACGACCACATCTGTGCGAACATTTTGACGAAGCCTTATGTTCTCTTTTTGTTTTCTTGTATTTTAATGTGTGCCTCTCTCCTCCCCTCCCCTCTTCCTCCCCCACTCTTTCTTTCTCTTTCCTCACTCTCACCCGTCTATCTGCTTATATGCCGCCGTGCTAACATCTCTCACGTGTTCTTCTTCTTTTCCTCTTTTTCCAACCCCTCTTTGCTGTGCTTGATCATTGATAGTTATTTGTTTATTAACATGCTCCACCCTCTGGATATTTATGTCTGTTCTTGTGCCTTCTAAGGTAGATTTAAACCTCTGTCAAGGTAATAAGTGTGGTGTTGACATTGCTGTTGTTCTTGTTGTTGATTTTCCATTAGTGGTGACGCAAAGACGTTGGCCGACGACGAGAATGTGACTGCGATTTCGTTTGTGTCTCTTTTGAAAAGAATCTTCTTAAATCATTGCATCTATATACGCAAACTCTATTGCTAATTCGTCAGACGGGCTAGTGGCGATGCAATCAATATTAGCCTATAACACAAACACTCACTCTCTCTTATCACTCTTCGCTCCCTCTTTCTTCAATAATCGGTGCATACACATAAAAGTAGCTGCAACTGGAAAGATCAGTTGGTCGCTGGATCGATTTTTCGTTGATTGCATTTATTTTTTTTTTCTCTTCTTTGTAATCATTACCTTTGCTTATTCTTTTGAGGTGCCAACTTTTCTGCAACTTTCTGTAAACTTTCCTCCCTTTTTTGTTCGTCAAAGTAGCTCTCCGTACTTGCTAGTACACGCCAACTTCACTCTCACTCGGCGTCAGCAATTTCACTTTCGTATCTCTTGCGAAAATTTCTAGTTTTTATTATCTTTTTATATTTTCCCTTCTCCCTCTCCTCCCTCCTTCCCCCTCCCCCCCCCAAAAAAAAAAACACATAAAAAGAGCTGCAACACACTCAACAGCAATGGACTACATCGCCAGCATCAACACCACCAAGCTGTTCCTCCACCTGGACCGCAAGGTGTGTGTGCCCGGCGACGCCGTGACGGGCACGCTCTACGCGGACGTCGGCCGCCACAGCCGCGTCAGCTCCCTCGTGCTGGTGGTGCGCGGCGTCGAGCAGTCCGGCCGCGCCCGCAAGCGCCACACGACGCTCCCGGAGGAGTTTGTGCACTTCTCACACACAACCGTGCTGTTTCGCGCGCCGGCCGCTGGCCCCGCGGCGGCGGCTACGGCTACGGCGGCTGCAGCCTCCAATGAAAAAGAGACGACTTCGGTAGGGCGGGCTGCAACAGACGCGACCTCCGCCCACAGAGACTCAAGGAGGGGGGAAACGGCGGCGGCGTCGCAGCCCGGCGCGGCCAGGATGGGGGCCGAGGCGAACGCCAGTGCGAGCAATAACACTGGAAACAACGGAAATAATTCAGGCGCAAGTGGCCAAGGCATCGACGACAGCACCGCACGCCCCACCGCGCAGCAGCGGCCCGCAGCCGACGGAGGCCGCGCTGGGGGAGGGGAAGTCCCTCCCAGTGACACTACTGTCACCACAAACCCTCGCACGGCCGCCCCTGTCTCCGCCTCCAGCGCGGCGGCGGCGGCGGCGGCGGCCCCGACCGTCTCGTCCGCCAAAGGCACGTACCGCTTCCCGTTTCGGGTCGAGCTGCCCGCGGCGGCGCCGCCGTCCTTCTCCACGCGCGTCGGCAAGTACTACTGCCGGCTGCACTACACGGTGCGCGCGACGGCCATCTTCTCCCGCGGCTTCGACGCCGCGACGGAGCGGCCGCTGGTGGTCGTGTCGGCCGCGCCGCTGCAGCAGCTCTGCGCCGCGCACCGCCACGCCGTGGCCCTTCCCGTCGCCGCCATCCCGCTGCGCCGCCGCCGCGGCCGCATCCCCCTCGTCGGCAGGCGCGGCGGCGGCGGCAAGGACGGGCGGGAGCGCGAGCCCGCCATTGAGATTGCCCCGACGGTGTTCCCCGCGGTGGCGCTGGCGGGGCGGGTGGCGGCGGCGACGGGCGGCGACGAGTGGCTGCGGTACTCCGACACCTCTCGCAGCGTCAGCGGCGTCAGCGCTGCGGGCCAATACATGGAGCTGTCGGAGCGGAGCGGGGCGGCGGCGGGGGCGGGGGCCGGCGGCGCCGCTGCAGGCCCGCGCGCCCCCTCTGTTTCGTCTCCGACCTCGTCGGTCTCCTCTTCCTCTTCCGCCGCCACCCCGCGCAATGGAGGGGCGCCGGCGACGGTCTCCAACGCCGGAGGCGGCGCTGCCGCTGCTGCTGCCGCTGCCGCTGCTGCTGCGGGGCGGCACCAGCAAAAGCAGGAGGCGGAAAAGGTTCCGGCGCCGGCCAGAGTCAAGGACCCGGTCTGGGAGGGCGAGCGGAGCGTGACAGACGACAAGGACGCACCACTGCCGCCCGCCGGTCAGAGGGCGACGGCGCCGCCCGTGTCGACGAGGCGGAGTGACCGTGGCAGACAGGAAAGTAGGGACGCCGCAGACTCGCGCTCGTCGGAGGTGTCGGATGACGAAAGTGAAATCCCCCCGACGGTGTTCTCGTGCGATGAGATCGGCAGTCGGCTGGTGGCGCGGCCCGTCTCTGCGACCGCCAACGCGCAGGAGGAAGAGGACGTCCCCGACACGATCGCCAAGGGCGTTTTGGACGACGGCGACTATGCGGACGCCGCGGCGGCGGCGACGGAGGTGGAACTACTGCACACCGTCACGCGCACCAGTGAGGTTGGCAAGACAGCAGCGCCGCTCGCGTCGACGGCTCTGGCCACTGCCACAGCAGCAACACCCGCATCTGCAGCAGCAACCGCCACGGGCACTGTGGACAATCGTGTCTTTTACTCCGCCGTCAGCGCCACGGACGCGGCGGGTGAGAGTCTGCACACCGCCACCGCCAGCCACAGCAGCGACGGCGGCGACGGAGGAGGAGGTGATGCGGGTGCTGTGGAGAAGAGGAGGAATGATGATGACGACGACTTTGGTGCGTCAGCCAACCAAAGGGAAGACGCGGCCGATGCCCGGGACGGTGCCGAGGACCCGCACGCCCTCTCTTTGCACACCGTCAGCGCCAGGCGCACGGAGCTTTCGGGCGAGGCGGGTGGCGGCGGCGGGAACGCGGCCCGTCAGCCTCCGCCGTCGGCTTCGCGGGGCCACGCGAGTTCCGCTGACGACGATGAGGAAGAAGAAGAGAAAGTAGAAGAGAAGGCGCTGTACTCGGTACTGCCCACTGACGGCGCGGGGGCACCGGAAACACCGCCGGACGTAAACGGAGGAGGAAACAACAAGGAAAAGGGTAAATCTACGGCACCTTTCACATTTGAAACTGTTGTGAAACCGAAGCCCAACAACCAACTTGAACAGCCCCAGCAACAACAACAACAGCAGCACGAGCAGGACGCGTCACAGGTGCGATCGTGTCCTCCGCCGCTCGGCCCCTCCGCACGCCAGGCGGGGGAGAGCTCTTCGGACGCCAACGACGGCTCACCCCTCTCGCCGGCCGCCAGTTTCCTGCGCAACTGGCGGGCGCCCACCTTCCACCCCATGTCCTCCGCCAGCACCGCCACACGGGGCGGCGAGGGCAACAGCAACACTAACCGCAACCGCCACAGCGGTGACGGCGGGTCTCTGTCTGCGCTGTCGCTGGACCCGTACGCCGCGGCGACCATCAGCTACCTCCGCGCCGCCGCTGCCGCCGCTGCCGCCGCCAGCAACAGCAACAGCAATAGCACGAGAGGCGGCCGGCACGACAGTGTGAACGTGCTGACGACGGCGGCGTGCCACGCGTGTCCCCCGCGCCCGTCGGACGGCGGCCTCGCGGCGCCGCTGGTGCTGCCACCGTCGCCCAACACAGTCCGCGTGCGGGTCGCCGTGACGAACCGGAGCGGCAAGACGCGCGGCGGCGGCGCCTGCACGGTGGCGCTGTGGCAGGTGCGGCGGCTGGCGACGCAGGGCCGGCGGGTGGAGCGCCAGCAGCTGCTCGCTAGCGCGACGCACACGCTGCCACCCTTCACCGACGGCGCCACCGTCACTTTTGACGTCGACTTTACGCTGCCGAGCGCGACCCGCGTCGACGCGCGCGCGGACCGGCGGCTGCCGCTGCCGACGCTCTGCACCCGCTTCCTGCAGACGCTGTGCCGCCTCGAGGTGAGCTGCCCGGCGCACCCCTCGCTCGCCGCCCCGTACTCGTGTGTGCACGCGCGCCTCCTGCACGTCGTCGGCGCCATCGACGAGAGCAACACCGTCCCCGCCGGCCCTCTGCGCTTCTGCAAGTCATGGGTGGAGTAGGGGTGGGGGGGGGGGCACACTGCATATTTCCCCTCGTTTTCTGCTGCTATACGCAGGCACTGCTGCTCAGTCTTTGCTTTTATCTTTAAATCGACGGCTCCGCCTTCTTCCGTTATCATACGTTGTTGTGGCTTTCTTGTTGCGTTCACTTTTTTTTTTTTTTTGCAGTCTTTATTCTTTTTTCCCCTTTTCTCGTGCGTTTCAAGCTCTCTGCAATTTTTGCGTACTGTTTGCGAATATGCTGTTATGTGCTCTCTGTTGTAAATAGAGGTGAGCTCTTGTGTCTGTGATTTTTTTTTTTTTTGATAAATTGTGCGTGCTACTAACCAGTTTCGCTCAGACACGCAGTACTGCACGTCCTTCAGTGAACTGCTCGTTGTGGTCAATACCCTCACTTTTTCTTCTTACTTCTCCTACTACAAACCATTATCAGGAACGGAAAAAAATCTATTTTCCACTCACCTATTTTTAAATTATTGCATTCCCCGTTTAGTTTCACTGCTAGCTTTTAGCTTTCTCCACTTTGGAGTATTGGAACAAGTCAGTCCCTCTGAGCTCTTCCGGAAAAGAAAAAGCGTGCAACTGAAAAATCCTCCTCCTTTCTTGCATTCTCACTACACGCACTTCACTGTACCCGCTTCTACACTTGAAAGAACTCTAATAAGCCAGTATCTCCGTCATGTCATTTCAGTTGAGTGCCGGCGGCGCTGTCGTCTACGCCCCTGTGGAGGTGCCGCGGGCGCTTGTCATGTCGGTCGACCCGGCCTGGCGCAAGTGTCTGCAGCGGCTCTCGCACCCCACCGCCGCCGCCGGCGCCTCGCCTTTCCTCTGCGTGGCCTCCGCGGCAGAGCTGCGGGCGAGCCGCCGTCACCGACAGTGACGTGCGCGCGGCGCTGAGGGATTTCGCAGACGGCGCCAGCGCCGGGGCGTATTATGTGCTGGGCACCGTCGTCAAGGGGGGTATCGCGGCGGCGTCGGTGGTGTTCCCGGCGGCGGCGCGGCTGCGGCTGCGGCTGGGGCTGGACGCCGGCGTGTCCGAGGCCCTCCAGGCGGCGGCGCAGGAGGCGGAACGCGGGGCGGGCGAGGCCAGCCGCGTGTCTGTCGGCGCCGCCCTTCAACATGCACGTGCTACTGGGCTGCTCGGAGGAGCTGGCGGCGGCGGCGCGGCGGCGCAGCAGCCCAACAACAACAACAACAAGAAACGGCACCGCAGGACGACGTGGAGACGTTTGCGGCTGTCGTCTCCGCCGCCGCGGTCGCCGTGTCGCCGCTGTCGCTGCGCGCCTCCTCCAAGACGTCGGCGGAGGAGATGGACCGTTTTGTGGCCGACTACACGGCGCACCTCGCCCAGCGGCAGCAGCAGCAGCGGCGGAAGCGGCGGCAGGGGCAGGGGCAGGGGCAGGGGGGCGCTGTACCCGTGGGTGTCGAGGACGCGTGGCCGCACTCGGCTGCCTACACGCGCGTGCTGCGTCACCTGCACGAACACGTCGCACCGCGTCACCTGGCGCTGCACAAGGCGTACGTGGCGCTCTGCCTCGGCGCGCACGAGGAGCGGGTGCGGTCGCTGCGGGAGATGGTCGCTAACGGGCACGAGGCGGCCGGGCTCGGCGCGCTGCTGAAACTCGGCGTCGACGTGGCCCCGCTCATGTTTCGCCCCGCCGGGGGCGGAGGCGGCGGCGGCATCTCACACAACGCTGATGACGACAACGACGAAGACGAGGATTCCGATGAGGGTGGCACCGCCGCCGCCACCCGTCCGTCCTTCCTCTGTGAGTCGGAGGAGCAGGCGCGCAAGCTGTGCGACGCGTACAACGCCAACGCCGCCAACAACAACAAGACGTGGGCCGTCGCGACACCCCCGCGGGCGGCCGAGGGCGCCGCCGCCGCCAGCGCGGAGAAGAAGGACGAGGCGTCGCTGTGGTCTGTGGTGCGGTGGCGCTGCCCCCTCAACTTCTCGCGGGTCGCCCCTGGGCTGTTTGCGAGCGGCATGATACAGGCGAGGCACGCGCCGTTCCTCTCGGCGCTCGGCGTCGCGACGATCGTCAGTCTGGTGGAGGAGCCGAACAAGGCCTTCGCGTCGCCGGCGGCCAAGTCGCCGTTCTGCTACGTGCACATTCCTATTATCGACCGCGAGGCGCCGGACGCGGCGCAGACGGAGAGAATCCTGGCGGCGCTCGACCCCCAGACGCGCGGCGGAGGCGGAGGCGGCGGAGCTACGGCGGCGGTGGTGCACTGCCTCGGGGGCCGCGGCCGCACCGCCTACGCGATTCTGACCTATTTGATGCGATTCGAGCGAATGACGCTGAGCGACGCGTTCGCCGCCATCCGCGGGCGCAACACCACTCTCTCCGTGCCGCAGCGGCGCGCCCTGTCAGAGTTCGAGGCGACGTGCGAGTTCGGGGGAGGGGAGAAAGAGGAGGACGCAGCACTGACCGGAGGGGAGGCGGAGGCTGGTTCAGAGAGCCGCCATCACCACCGGGACCCCGCAGAGCCTCCGCCGCCGCCGCTGCCGAACTCTAACCCCAGCGCGGTTAAAAAGACACAGGGGCGGCGGGACCCCGCGGCGGTGCTGGGGTGCGACGCGGTGGTGATGGTCGGGCTGCCCGGCTCCGGCAAGTCGACGCTGGCGAAGCACCTGGCGGAGCACTTTGGCGAGAGGCTGGTGCGCGTGTCGCAGGACGAGATGGGACGGCGGGAGGCGGAGGCCGCGCTCGCGGACGCGCCGTGCGGGCGGGGCGGCTGTGTCGTGCTGGTCGACCGCTGCAACAGCACGCGGGCGGAGCGGGCCGAGTGGCGGCCGGCGCGCGCGCAGCGGGTGCTCTGCGTGTGGATGGACACGGAGCCGGCCGTGGCGGCGTACCGCGCGCGGCACCGCGCGACGCACGAGACCATCCGCCCCGGCGGCCCCGCGGCCGAGCGCATCGTCGCGGCGATGGCGGAGAAGTTCGAGCCCCCGGCGGACGCGGCGGCGGAGGGCTTCTGCGCGGTCGTGCGCCTCGCGACGGAGGCGGAGGTGGCGCTGCAGGTGGAGCGGGAGTGGGGCCTGCCGCCGCTGCAGCCGCCGCCGCTCGACGCCCCCGCCATCGTCAAGTTCCCCCGCACCCGCCACCTCGTCAACCTCGGCGCCGCCGCACGCGACGACCTGGTGCTCTCCGACACCGCGAGCTTTCTGAACCGCCCCATCTACGTCGAGGAGAAGATCGACGGCGCCAACTTCGGCATCAGCGTCGACCCCGCCACCTTCGCCCTCGTGACGCAGAACCGCTCGCACGTGGTGTCGGCCGGCTACCACGCGCAGTTCAGCAAGCTGACGCCGTGGCTCTCCGCCAACAGCGCGGCGCTCTACGCGCTGCTCGAGCCCGGCCGCGAGGTCCTGTTCGGGGAGTGGCTGGTCGCGCAGCACTCCATCCCCTACTCGCGCCTCCCGGGCTACTTTGTCGCCTTCGACCTCTACGACAAGGTCACCGCGACCTTCGCCTCGCGCGCGGAGCTGGAGCGGCGGCTGGAGGGCAGCGGCATCCCTGTGGTGCCGCTCATCGCGCGCGGCACGTACCGCAGCGTCGACGAGCTGGCCGCGCTCGCGACCCGCACCCGCTCCGCCTTCTACGACGGCCTCGTCGAGGGTGTGTACCTGCGCGTGTGCGAGGGCGACAGGACGGTCGACAGAGCCAAGATCGTACGCCCCGACTTTATTGCCGGCAACGAGCACTGGACGCGCAAGAAGATGATCGTCAACGGTCTCGCGCCTCAGGAGTGAGAGGGCGGTGGGGGGGGGGGAGAGGGAGAGGAGGGAAATAATAGAGAGAGAGAGAGAGAGAGAGAGAGGGAGGTGTATTCCTTCCCTTTGGTGAATCTCTTTCTTTCATCTTCATTTCTCCCCCCCCCCAGGTATGTAGTGAAGTGAGGTTATTATTTTTCTTTCTCCCTTCTGATGAAAGGAAAACGTATTCCTCACCATCATTTTTTTCTTGTTTCTTTCATTTTTATTTATTTATATTAGCTAGTAGGAAAAACTTGCATGTCTTCTTAAACAACAACAATGTAATCACCCAGTTAAGAATACCTCAGATCATTGGTCTCATGTGTTGTCTGTGCAAAAAGAAGAGAAATTTTTATTTTGCATTTCTTTGTTCAAGTGTTTTCTGTTTGTTTGTTTTCATGTTTTTAGTAGCAGTAATGTAGTAAAATAACTTGACACTCTCCTCTCCCGCATTACTTCTCTCGAGTTTGAGATATTTACTTTCTTCTACTTCATTTTTTCTATTCCTCATCTCTTTCTCATTATTCATTTCCTTTTACTTACTTTTATTTCTTATTCTTATTTTTTTTTTGCTTCTTCTTGGGTTTACTTAATCTCGTCAGCCTTCCACCTTTATACTAGGTGCTTCTCCTTTTTCTGTTTCTCTTTTCAATTTCCATCTTTTTTTTGTTGCGTCTCACTTCTTCTTTTACATCCTCTCTCCTACACTTTTTATTTCTTATTCTCTTATTCTTTTTGGCATTTCATATTTTCTTTTTTTTTCTCTCTAATTTTCATTTGTTATTATTTTTCGTCTGTCTTCACTGGATATATCTTGTATGTGACGCTCTCCTGTGATGTTCAGATGTTAGCTGTCAAAACGCGCGCGAAGGATGTCGAGTGATATAGTAGCGAATAGCTGTAGTGACAAAGCAAATAAAAAGCGAAACCAAAAAAAAAAAATGAAAATGACAAACTTGAACATAAGAATGAGTAGCATCATATTACTTGATTCTTTCGGTATTTCTTTTTTTTGTTGCTGTTGTTTTGGTATCTGGAAATGGCAATCTATTTAAATCCTCGCAGCACCGTATACATTTCAATTGAATCGTTGTTTAGTTGTCCCGAACAATTGCACAACACCACTGCCATCTTACTATCTCAATGTCTCAATGTCTCACATCTCACACGTCACACTACAAACGACAACAACAGAAAAACTATTTAAATCGCATACACCGAAAAGCAGAAACGGGCATCACTGTCATCGCGTTTTTTTTTTTTCTTTCTTTCCCACTTCTTTTTGTTGCTGTTATTGATTTCTCTTTTTAGCATCCTACACCTTTCATCTGCCCCCTCCCCCTCCCCGATGGACCTGAGCCACGCAGCGGTGGCGGTCACGGACATTGCCGGCACCACCCTTACTAGCGAGGAGGAGCAGCTGCTGGCGCACCCGGCCCTCGCCGGCGTGATTCTCTTCACGCGGAACTACACGGACGCGGCTCAGCTGTCGGAGCTGTGTGCGAGCATTCGGCGGGCGCGGCGACGGCACGCAGAGGGCAGCGGAGGGGGTGCGGCGGCGGCGTCTTCTCTCTCTGGGAGGCGCGCTGACGTGATGATACTGGTGGATCACGAGGGCGGCCTCGTCCAGCGCTTCCGCGGCGGCGGCCTCACGCGTCTGCCGCCGGCCGCCGCCTACAGGCTACTCGGGGGCGCGCGAGGGGAGGAGCCACTAGAGAGCGAGGGGGTCTCTGGTGCCTGCGCGCCCAGCGATACTTGTGAAGAAGGTGAAGAGGATAATGATGATGGCGATGAGATGGCAGCCGCGGGCCGCGCGCTGGCGGCGGCGCGGGCGGGCGGCTACGTAATGGCGGCGGAGCTCCTGGCATGCGGCGTGGACGCGAGTCTGGCGCCCGTGCTGGATCTGGATCGCGGCTGCCCCGCCCTCCGCACCCGCTGCTTCGCCCGCGGCCCGCGAGCCGTCGCCGCGCTGGCCGGGGCGTTTGCGGACGGGATGCGCGCGGCCGGGATGCGGGCGGGCGGGAAGCACTTCCCCGGCCACGGCAGCGTCGGGGTCGACACGCACACGGCCGCCGCGACGGACGGCCGCACGCGCCAGCAGCTGGAGGCGGCGGACCTGGCGGTGTTTGCGCGCATGATTCAGGCGGGGGGATCTGTCGCGGGAAGCGACACCTCGAATGTCTCGCCTGATTTGGCCACTGATTCTCCGCTGCCGCGGCGGGCGGCACTGGACTGGGTGATGCCCTCGCACGTGGTGTACCCGTGCGTCGACCCCGCGGCGCCGGCCAGCGCCTCCGCCCCGTGGCTGCGCGGCGTGCTGCGGGGGAGATGGGCTTCGCGGGCCTCGTCTTTCTCAGACGATGTCTTCATGCGGGCCGCGGACGGTATCGGTATTGGCGGCGAGGAGGAGGAGGCGCGAGCGCCAGGCGCCGGCGGAGGGTTTCAGAGCTCCAGGACGCCCCCGGGGACGCAGAATCACTCTGCCCCCCAATACATCAGTCCTTACGGCCGCCGCGCGCACGCGATGGCGGAGGCGGGTTGTAATGTCATTCTCGCGTGCCGCAACCAGCGCGGCACGGCGGGCGATCTGCACAGCGTCCTGGACGCGCTGCTGCCTCTCGCGACCGACGCGGAGTACGCCGCCCTCGTCGCCGCCGTCGCGCCAACGACCACCACCGTCGCCTGCGGCAGCGCTGATGGCGCAGCACAAGAAGATCGAGAGGAGCGAGGCGACGCGCCTTCCGTCGGCTCTCTGCAGCGCTTGCAGAACACGGAAGAGTGGAAGCGGAGTGTAGAGCTAGTTTCTCGAGTGTGCGAGGCTGCAAACGCCCTCTCTAGTGGTGCGTGATGCTTTCACTCTTTGTGAAGTGTGTATAGTTGTCTTCTTTTTTTCCTACCTTTTCTGCTTAATCTGCTAGTTTAATTCATGTACCTCATTGTTCAATGCCTTTCTGTAGCTGCGTCTTATCACTTCCTTCCCATTGTGCCACTATCTGCCTCCTCCTGTTTCTTTGACTTCATCGGTACCGCTTCTTTATAGGCACAGAAGGCACACAGAGGCGACCACATATCGCACGTCCTCTCAATCTAGAGCGATTATCGAATCAGAATACCATATAATATACTTTTTTTTTCTTCTCTGTCCTCCTCTTTAGAATAGACACACGTTATCAAGACTTCACTTGAATACTTTTACCTCGAGTAACACAATAACAGGGGCTTAAAAAAGCAGAACGCGATGGACTTCTGCAAAGGCAAGGGGCGGCTTCAGATGGTGCTGCATCGGCAGGTGTACACGCCGGGCGAGACGGTGCAGGGTAGCATGAAGATCAGAGTCTCGGCGACGCTGGAGCTGACCGCGATACGCGCGCAGGTGATCTGCAAGGAGCGTGGCCGCGCGCAGCGGCGCTCCTTTTTGCACTTTATCCAGACCGACACGCTGTTCGGGCACACGGCGGAGAGCGGGCGGCGCGCGGGGGCGCTGCTGCAGCGCGGGTCGTACACCTACGACTTCCAGATCGCTCTCCCGCCGACGGTGCCGCCGTCGTTTGTGTACGGCGGCGGCGGCAGCGGCGTCGAGTTCGCGGTGCGCGCGCTGGTGGCGGCACCCGGGGAGCCGCTGCGGGTGCTGCAGGTGCCGCTGGTGGTGCTGCCCATCGCCATCGAGCGGCAGCAGCGCGCGGCGGCGGCGGCGGCGGCCTCGCTGGGCGGCCAGCGCACGCAGCTGGTGCGGCGACGGCTGCTCGGCCTCGTGAGGCACCGCGCGGCGCACGAGACGATAGACGTCGCGGCCGAGGTGGCGCCCCGACTTGTGGTGGTCCCGCAGATACCCCCCGACACCCTCGCCTTCCTCGCCTCCGCCGCCACCATCACCACCGGCAGCACCTTCAGCCCAGGCGGGGGCGGGGGAGGGGCAGGCGGCGGCGGCTCCGGGGGCACAGCGCGGCGGCGGCGGCCGTTGTGTCCCCCGACGCCGGCAGCCACGCCCTCACGGCCGCCCGCGCCGCCGCCGCCGCGGCAGAGGGGACAGCAGGGGCCGCCGCCGCGACGGCGGTTGCGCTGCCGCCGGCGTACCAGGACGAGGAGCGGGAGGCGACCATGGCGATGGTCAACGCGAGCTTCGGCGCCATTCCTGTGGCTGTGGCGGAGGCGGTGCCGGTGGCGGCGCCGTCAGAGAAGGACCTCGCGGCCGCCATTCCCATCGGGGAGGACGACGACCTCGCAGGGCTCGCGCGGTCCGGCGGCGGCAGCGGCGGCGGCGTGGCGGCGGGCGGCGAAAGCACCGGGAGCCCCGCGGCCGCCAAGTACATTCCGCCCTTCACGGTGGTGACCAACACCGCAACCAATGAGGTGCTGACGCACCGCCCCTCCGACGACACCGCGGACGGCGAGGACGCCGAGCACGACAGAGCCGGAGGCCAGCTGAGGAAACAGCACGAGCAGAGTGCAGCGCGGCGCCAGCAACACCGCTACCAAGACCCGCACGAGGCACTCGGAGACAGCGGCAGCGGCGGCCCTCAGCACGCGCGGCAGCACACCAGCGCCGACGGCGTGTTCGGCAGCGGGGTGCCCACCAAGCCGAGGCCCCCACCGCTGCCCGCGGCGGGAGCAGCGCCGCAGGACGACTCCGCAGAGGAGCGCTTAGAGGTGCAGGCGGTGTACGCGACGCTGGCGGGGCCGCCGGCCGACCTGCCGCCCCTGCGGCCGCCGCCGCCGCGCCTGGGGGGCTGCCCCGCGGTGCGCGTACGGCTGCTGCTGCACAACTCGACGCTGAAGCAGGTGGTGGGGTCGGTGCTGGTGCGGCTCGAGAGTGTTGTGGTGCGCCAGACGGGGGAGGTGGTGAGCGGCGGCGCGGGGGCCGCGGGAGGGGCCGACGCCGCCGCGGCCGCGCGCCACCACCCGCCGCGCGCCCCCATTATTGCCCCGCCCAAGGACAACAAGGGCAAGGGGAGGGACAGGGGCGGCGGCAGTGGACAGCAACAGCAGCAGCAGCAGCCGGCGCGCGGGGCCGCAGCGCCGCCGCGCATCACCACCACCAGAAGGAGGCTCCCAACCGGGCTGCCTCCCCCGGCCCCGCGCAGGCGACGGCGGCGGCCACCACCACCACCACCACTTCTGCCACCGCCGTCGCGGCGGAGGTGCGGGAGCTGCGCACGGCGCTCTTCGCGATCGACGGCACGCAGGAGAGGGGGCTGCGGCCGGGGCAGTCCATGGTGGCGGACGCGACGCTGCTGCTGCCGCGCGCGCTCTGGCTCACCCGAGGCGGCGGCGGCGGCGGGAGGCACGACAGCTCCCCCTCTGCGAGCGGCACCCACCGCGCCGCACCCGAGGCCGCCAGCACCCACCACCACAATATCAGTAACAGGAACGACAAGGACAAGCGTAAAGGCGACGCGGGAGGGCGGCGCGCGCGGAGCTCTCCCCCTGCACTGGCCGACGCCGCCAACGCAAACGAAAAGGACAAGGGAAAGGGAAAGGGGAAGCGACGCAGCCGCAGCCGCGGCCCCCACTCGCCCGCTTCCCCCCGGCGTGCCTCCGCCAGCGCCTTTGACGACCACGCAGCCAACAACAACAACAGCAGCAGCAGCGGAAGAGGCGGCGGCGGCTGGTATGGGCAGCGCGCTGGTTAGTGTCCTGACGCCTCTCGTCTCCATCGACACTCGACTGGTCGTGAGCTTCCCCGGCGTCGAGACCTCCGGCGACGTGGTGTTCAGCAGCGCCGTGCATCTTGTCGCGCGCGTGGTGGCGGACGAGGCGGTGCTGTCCTTTGTGCCGCGCGCCGGGCAGGTGCCGCTGCCGGCCGCGATGCTCCACCACTTCGCCTCGGGGGCCGTCACGAGGCCGCCGGGGTACTTGGAGGAGCGGCACGGACTCGACAGGCAGCTGTGATATGATTTACTAGTATTGCTATTATTGTGATTGTTGTTGTCGTTGATCTCCGCATCTTGCGTGTATGCTGTGGTTTGAACTTGGATGTGCTTCTCACTTCGTCTTCCCTCCCTGTTCCTGATAGTGTTTTGGTAGTGCAGCCGTTTCACGCGCGTAACACGCTCTTTTTATCTCTTTTTTTTTGCCTTTTTCTCATGTTCACTTCTATTAGTGCGTGTCGTTACTTTTTACTACAGGCTTTTTTTTTTTCTTTATTGCTTCTTTTTTCCCCCTTCTTCAATCTTTTCGTTCCTGCTTGCTTTCTTGCTTCTTCACTTTCGTTTTCTCATCTTTGCTTTTTTTTTCCCCTTCTGCTTTGAGCTATTATTTTCTTCCAATCTCCCAATCACCGCCATCAGTATCATCGTCATTGTCATTCTCGCCAGTGTGAGTGTGATCAGGTTCGGATGAAGAAGAAGAAGAAAAAAAAAGACACAACTCGCTTTGCCGCAATAATGCGCTAATGCTTGTTTATTTTTTCCCCTACACATTTGTAATTCGTGTGTGGCAGATGAGTTCATTTGGCTGCCATCATTTATGTTTTCCTGTGCGTCTTATTGATATACTTACGCTTATTCAAGTGTGAATTCGTATTCGACATTTTCCTCTTCGCCTCATTTCTTCACCTACCCCCGCCCCCCCCCCCCTCTTATAAAAGGAAGAAGAAAGCGTATAAAAGAAGTTTCCCCCCCCCCCTACACTGACTCCTTACTTTTCCAGTTAGTTGGACTTTGCTACATGACCTAGCGTCCATTATATACATTATTCCCTCCCAATTCTGTTGCTGGCTCTTTGTTTTTCTCCCATTCTTCTTCCTCTTCTTTCATCTATTAGTCATCGACTCAACTGCCTACTGGCCTTCACTGCTTTTTTTTTTTGTTGTTACTACTCTTTTGTTTATATCTCCTCTTTTAGTTTCGCTCACGGACACACAAAAAACCATCATCGTTTTTTTTTCCTTGTACATTATTTTCTTCGCGTTTCACCTCCCCCTTCCAGTCTTTCCCTCTATCTCTTTGATGTATTAACAGGCGGACCTACTTTGTTCTCATTCTTTGAAAACGGAAACCGTTTGCCCGCCTCGTTTTTCTCCCTACATTTTATACGAACACTTACTACCCGTTAAGTGCAACTGCTTGAATTTCTTTTTTTCATATCATTTATTATTTGCTTCCTCAATTTATTCTATTGCCCTGTAGTTGCTGCTTCTTTTTTTCTCTCTTATCCAGTTCCTCTCTCTCTCTCTCTCTCTTTTTTCTTTCTTTCTTTCTGATTTTTAGTGTGCTGTTTTTCAACATCAGCTAAACGTGCGTGTGTCGAGGCGGAACTCTATGCCCTCCCGCTCTGCATCAGCAGCCGCAGCCGGTAGTGAGTCGCCTGATGACGCCACCTTCTCCTCGGCGTTGTCGTCTGCCTCCCCTTCTTCAGCAATGCTGTATACTAGCAGCAGTAGTAGTAGCAGTAGAGCTCTCAGCCACAGCCACGACGGCGATCAAGTCTGGGTAACGGCTCTCTCGCCGCCACCGCTGACGGCACTGTCCGGTGTCGGTCGCAACAACAACAACAACGAGGCTGATGCCGCCGCTGCTGTCACCGTCACCGTCACCGCTGACATCGCCAACACGTTCCGTGATGGCGCTTCTTCACAGTCTTCGTCCCCGTCGCCTCCCCCTGTCGCGGGTGTGGGCTCCAGCGGGGACTCGAGTATGGTTTTTCTGAGCCCTCCGGAGCTGCCTCTGGGGATTCCCTTTACGACGGCAGAAGCGGCATCGTCGCCCCCAACAGAGGACAGCGATAGCCGTGTCGGGATCCGTTGCAATCATCACCATGGTAATACAGGTGCTATCAGCGGTGGGAGTGGAATGGACTATCGGCACGGTTGTGACGTCTGCGTGGACCCTACTCCCTCGCCGCCCGCACATGTGCGTACCAGCAGGCCTGCCCTTGTTGGCGGCGGTAGCAGCGGCTCGACGCCTCCGCATCAGTGCACTGCCGCCCGCGAGGACCACAGCGGCAGCCGCACCACAGACAGCAGCTCTGGCGGCGGCGCCACAAGCGACCCCCCGCCGCCTCGGCAGCGCACGCTTCCCCTCCCTCAGCGCGGGCCGCAACGCGCGAGCGACAGCAGGGCAGCAAACAGTGACGGTCGTCGGCAAGGGCGCGTGTCTAGTTACCGCAACTCTAATAACACGGCGACAGTGGATATGGAGCGGAGGCAAAGCGTGCGTCGCCCTCGCGGAAGCAAGAACGATGGCGGCCGCGGCCGCGGCGCACCACTACCAGCAACACCAGCAGCAGCTCCAGCGCCAGCGGTGGTCGCGACTCACCACGGCTTGGGTGGTGCTTCTTCTCTGCCCATCGCATTACTGGCGGTAGCACGTCTGAGACTGGAGAAGAGGGAGAGCAGAGTGCTCAACTGTCTCCTGGGTCAGCTTCAGCGGCGGCCTCGCCGTCTACAGCGACAGAGGACGAGGAAACAGGCGAAGCGCAGCCAGTCGTCTCCGCCACCGCAGTGCGCCGCACGGCCCACACCGTCGCGGCGCTGCTACGGGCCGCGGGAGTTGTCTCTGCGGAGTCGGACGCTGAACTACAAATCTGCGTTGCTGAAAGCTGCCGTATCAGCAGTGGCGGCGGCAGTAGTGACGTTTGCAAAGGCGGCCGCATTCCAGAAACAGAAAAGAGAAACGCCCTCGCGGACGAAGAGAAGGATGATGATGTTGCTTTTCTTTTCTCCGACACGGTATCCTTCGGGTCAACCGCCGACGCGTGGTGGGCGCTGCTGCTGCGCCACAACTGGCTTGACTCCCTCGCTCGGACGGCCTGTGCCCCTGACCTGACCGGCACCGCTCCTCACGCGCGGCTGCGAGCGCGGCGGCGGCTCTTGTGTACCTCAGCCTCGCCTTTTGCGTGGAGCTGACGCTGGACAGTACGCCGCAGACTCCTCCGCCGCTGCTGAGCGCCCTCGTTGGCCGCCTGCTGCGTCGCAAGCACCAGGAGTTTGTTTCTCCTTCTCCTGTTCCTGCCGCTGCTGCTGCTGTTGAAGGCGCGCGCCTGGCGGAGCGTCGCCGGCATGCGACGACGACGACGAGCAGTCTCTGCTGCTGGCCGCGCGCGCTCTTGTGGTGTGGGTGCGGTGCGCACGCAGGCGCCACTGCCCCGCCAACACGCCGGTGGCGTTGCTTCTGTATCACAGCACCTTTACTCTACCCACGGCCTCCAACCAGCCGCGCAAGCAACAGCAGCAACTGACGCTGGCGGAGGCGCTGCTACTACTCGCAGGAAACGAGTCCGCGTGGGCGCACCACGACCCGATTCAACCATTTGAGGGTGATAAGAATGGTGCTCAGGTGCTGCAGGGGTGTCAACTACTGGCGCCGGCCGCCGCCTCGCGCGCCTTCGCCAGCGACGCTTTTCACTTTACTCTCGTCGCTGATCAGCGAGTGCCTCGCGCTGGCGGGTGATACTTTGGAAAAAGAGGTGCCTGTCGGCCTCAACACAAAGTGTCCCGGCACCGTAGAAGACGCCCCCGCCACCGCCACTGCTATCTTGTGCAAAGTGATCGGTACGCCGTGGCCGACACCGCAGCTACATGCTGCTCTTCTTCCCTCTCTCTGGGTCCCCGGCGCCTCTGCGGCACTTGCCTGCCACCGCCTGTGGCGCCCCTGCGTCGCCTACGTCAGCAGCAGCATTGCTCGTATCCATCGCTCCGAGAGAGGAAGTGGGGAGAGCACATTCCTCCAGACAGCGGCGGCGGCGGCGCCGATGGCGGCAGACAAGCCAGCGTCTCTGCTGGAGCGCTTGGCGACCTGCTGGAATGAGACGGTGCAGCGCCAGCAGTCGATGCTGCGTTTGCGTGCGCTGTGCGGCGACGTTGGTGAGAGTAAGGATTGCGTCTCGGCCCATCGTTCGCTGTCGCGACTGATGCTCTGTGGTGGTCGTCTGCTGGAGTCCGTGGTGCACTGCGGCCTCGCGGCGCACGGCAGCGTCGGCTTCCGCCACGCAACAATCCACATGTACGCAACGCGAAGTGGCCAATACGGTGCATAGTAGCCTGTTTGGATCGTCTCCTGCTGGCATCGTCAGTGCTGCACCGGCCTACACCTATTATGCCGTCTCAGCCACCCCACTGCCTATTGCAGCGATGCTGTCGACGTTTCAACACTACTTTTTTCAGCACATATCATGTGTCTTTTCTCCACTGTCGTTTACTCATGATGATAGCTTTCGTACCCCCCATCACCAGTGCGACATGTTGGATGCGCTTGCGCAGGAGGGCACGGATCTGCTGTTTCAGCTTATCCCTTTCGCCTCTTACAGCGTTGCGGGTCTTCCTACGGTGCCGCGCTGCCAGCCGGACCTCACACCCACTTTTCAGTGCCTGCGAGCGGTGGTGGCGCGCGCTGCGTTTGAAACGGAGGGTGCCGTGTTGAAGCATGCATCGTTGAAAAAACTAGCGAGGACAAACGTGTCCGAGTCGCGCGCGAGCACTAGCACTGGTGACAGGGATGATGTCGAGGATGATGATGAAGGGGACACTGTTGCGGCGGCAACGAGTTCCTCCAGTGTCTACTCTGCGCCGTCTGTGTACCCTTTCTCCCCCTCCACCGAGTCGTCTGACCGCGCGGCGTGCGTGTCCGCGGCGGCGGCGGCGGTGCGGCTTCACAACATCATCAGGGCGGTGCCGGCGAGAGGCCCTGCGTCCTTGCGTGCCCGCGATGCGCAGAATACGTTGTGGGACAACGGCGGGGGCGTGGAGAAGACGCAACGAGACTTCGCCGAGGTTGCACCGCTCGCGCCCATAACGGTGGAGATGCAAAAACTGCGCGCGCTTGCCCGCCGCGGACTTGTGTGTGACTTCACTCTTGATATTTCCGCTGCCTCTGCACGGACGGATGTGCAGCGCGAGAGCACACGCATCGCGGCGCAAGTGGAGCTGAGCGCGTGTCAGCGGCGTATCCTGTTCGCTCTCCTACGGACGGAACGATGGAGCGGGAGGCGGGAGATTTCAACAACGAGGAGCACTGCATCGACACTACTACAAGTTGGAGTGGCAAACAAATCGATGAGGACAAGATGGGAAAAGCAGCAAAAGCGGAGAAGACAGCGTCGGGGCTGCTTCGATGGTGTTTCTCTCTCTCCGAGAAGCTCGCACGTGTGACGGCTCTCGTGTGCAACAGCGGCTCACCGGCCGAGCAGCGTCTCGGTACGAGCCCACCTACTTTGCTGCATCAGCTGATCGCAAGCGGTGTGCTTGGCGACGCTGTGATGCTAGCGGGCCTCCCCGCAACTTCTCCCCTCTCTTCATCTGTTGCTGCTGCTGGTGCTGGCGAGCAGAAGGATACACTATGCTCCTCCTCTGCGGCGACACTATCCACCTCCGGTAGGAGCATGCGGGAGGACACGGAAGTGATGGTGGTGCACACATGGCTGCTGCTCCTCCGCCACTTGTCCAGCTCTGCGCGCGACCCACGTGCGGCGCGGCGCCTCCTGCTCGGCACCGACGACGTTAGCGCGAGGCCGGTGGAGACGCTGGTTTCTTTCCTGCTTCACCGCTTCGCCGCCGGGTGGCTGGGGCGGCTTGAGAAAAACGCCGAGAAGGAGATGTCTGTGATGCAGCGCAACCGCATGCATTGCGGACTTGTGCTGCTTTTTGAGCTGCTGCGGCTGCTGACTCTGCAAATCATTGACTTGGCGGACCAAGAGCTATCGATGAAAGAAGGGGATGGCATGAGCTCCACGGTTTCTTTACCCTCTACACAGCAGCAGCCACTGACTGGAGCCGTGTGCCGCGCTTATTGTCTCCTGTGTGACGCCGGGCACCGCCTCGCTCCACTGGTGCGTGTGCTGCGCTTCTCGCGCGCTAACTGCAGTGGAGAGTATACGGAGGTGGCCGACCTCCTACATGGCAGTAGTCCTAATAAGGACAAGAATGATGTAGCGCTGTCAAGCGCAGAAACACGCAGACGCGTCGGCAGATCGATTCGAGCGGCACCGTCCCCCGAGCGTCCCCGACGCGTGCCGGTGGCCGTTCACCAAGCCATTTTTGACTTTTACCAGTGTCTCTACCATCCGGCGCTGACACAGACGCCACTGTGGGTCTGCACCTCCCACCACATACGCCGCGGCACTGCCAGCGCTTTCCCTGCACGGAAGACAGCAAGGGTCGGCGCCGTGACACGATTGGATGGTGGCTGCGGCGCGTGGCAAGATGCTACGAGAGTGCCAGCCGGCAACGCTTTCGCCTCTCCAGCTTTGTGTCGTCGTGCTGAGGCGGATACAACGTCTGCGATGCAGGAAAAACTTGGGTCGGGCGCTGGCGCAGAGCAGCGGCGGAGGCTACTGGACATGCAGCGTCTCTCCCTCTGCTGCATGCGGGAGCTACGGACATGGGTGGAGCACCTGACGAGCATCGCGGGGAGTCAGAGTCCATCTTACAGTAATAACGCAAGCACCGGCGGCGAGGCAGGCGGGAACGACTCATGGTGCCGTTCCTGTCGTTTCCGCAGCCCGCGGGAGTGTCACCGGCTGCTGGCCCGCGCCGTGACGGCGGAAAACTTCATGTCCTGTCTGCAAGGCGCGCTAGTCTTCTTTGCAGGCAGTTGCAAACCGCGGAGTCTTGGTGAAGTACGCTTGACGTTCGGCGCGAAGACTTCCGTGACGTGCTGTAGGGGAGGGGCCAGCGAAAGTGAGAAGAGCACCCTTTCCTATAGCAGTAGCAGCAGCAGCACTAGTAGCAGCGACAGCAGCGACAGATCCATTTATCTGGACGCAAGCAGTGATAGTGATTGCAGCAGCGGGGGCGGCGACGATAACAGCAGTGAAAACGGAAGCGCCCGCCAGGTGTGGGCGATGCCTCGACGCATGCATAGCTCCTCCTCTTCCTCCTCTGCTTCCTCTTCCTCGTCCTCATCCTCCGTCAGCGATTTCTCGAGCTCAGACGGCAGCGGCGGCATTCTGCGTCGAGTTATGAGTGCGCGGGGGAGTGGCCTCGGCAGCTTCAGCGTGAGGGTCGGGACAGAAAGTGCAGACGACAGCAGCAACGCGAGTGCGGGGCGAAACCGGCGCGGCGCGGCGCACCGCCGTTACGAAAGTTTTGCCACGGTCGAGTCGTTGATGCGCTTTCAGCAGGTGGACTTGGCGGAATTGGGCGTCGATATCGCGGAATACTCCTCGGAAGAGGTGCCCGCCAACAGCTACGGCTGGGAGTTCGACGGCTACAGCAGCAGCAGCAGCAGCAGCACGAGTGGCGGCGGTGATAACAACACGAGTAGCAGCGACCACTCTAGCGGCAACTACGAGTATGACTATTTCAATGAAGACAGCGAGGACGCCGAAGAGGAGGCGGCGACCCCCGAAGAGGAGGAGGAGGGCAGCGCGTCGCCGCGCCTGTCACAAACCGCGTCGCTGGACTGGCAGGTTCACTACAGTCGCGGTGACAGCAGCAGCAGCAGCGGCAGTGGTAACAACAACAACAACAACAGCGAGGGCGGCGGCGGCGGGTGGAATTATGAAGACTGGGAGGATGCGGTGTTCGTTCGTCCCCCGGCGCCGCGCGAGCTGGATGTGACGTCGCTTTCGCAAGAGCCCCGCGTGCCTTTACCGGTGACAGCGCAGGGCAGAGGCACTGCTGGCGTTGTCACCGGTGGGGGTGCAGAGCACGGTCGCGGGAATGGAGACGTCAATGACACCAACGGAGGTGTCGCGCTTCCGGCGGGGAGCCATGACTTTTTCTTCTCCTTTTCTTTTGACGATATTCTACCGTCGTCGGCGTCGCTGGCGTCCTTGTCTTTGCCGCCGTCGCAGCAGTCTCTGTCTGCGGCGCCAGGTCCCGAAAGTGAACGCCGCGCCGCAGACCCACCACGTCACGCGGGCTCCGCGCTCCTCCCTCCCTCGCCGCCACCACCGCCGTCGTGACAGGGGCTCTATTCGTTTCTCGCACGCCTCTGCGGGGTCGGAGAGCGCCAGCAGTCGCAGCCGCTCCTCCCCCATGCTGCAGCGCGCCGGCCCGCCGCTCAATCCGGACATCGTGGCCAGCTACCATCAGGCGCTGCGCGACTCGGACAGATACGCCGCGCCGCGTGCGGGGGCGGCAACAACGGAAACAACGGAGACAGCATCATTGTCGTCATCAACGTCTTCGCCGTCGTCGTCGTCATTGGCGAGTGCGCGCCGACGTCGCCGCCGCTATTTCCGATATATCTACCCCAACCGCCGCCCACAGCCCTTTCTACGGACGGAGGAGGGCCGCTCCAGCTATTCCGAGGAAAACTCGCAGGAGGGTGACGGCGCCGACCGCCGCGACATGACGGTGCGTGCGAGCGACAGTTACAGCTACAGCGGCGGTGACGCTCGTGGCTCTCAGCCATGGCAGGCGAGAGGAGGCTGGTGGTGATGGGCGCCAGCGTAGTGGGAGTACTACCGCTAGTGATGACGACGGTGGCGGGCGCGCAAACCGCCGTCACGCCATGCCCACACGTGGTGGTGAGCCGTCGCCGCACAGCAGCAACAGCAACAGTAGTAGCGCAGACGCACCGTGGGAGAGGGACTCGGCCGCGAGTGGGCGGCGGTCGCGGAGAACAGGGTCACTTCTCGCGCAGCTCTTCCGGCGAATGGAGCGGCAGCAGGATAACGAGAGTAGCACCAGACACTCGCACGATAGCAGCACTGATGGCAGCTCCAACGCGCACGAGGAGGGCGGCGGCGACGCGTCATCTTCGGTCGTCACCGCCATCTCCGCCAGCGGCGGCAATGACGCAGGCGCAGGGAGCCTCTACCACCCATCAACCCCCCGGCGGCACGGCCAGCTGTTCTTTGGCAGTCGCGAGAAGCGTAACAAGCGCATCAAAGCGCAGCCCAGTGAATCGGACAGCGGCAGCCCTGCGGCACCCACCGTCGCAGAGGGACGTCTGCAGAGGGCGGGGGAGGCGGCTGCGGCGGTCGCGGCGAAGCACTGCCGCGAGGCACTGCGTCTTCTGCTGAGCATTCATCACGGCAACTACGCCCTCTCCCACATCGGGGTCGTCTCGGCGCCAGGCGGCGGCGGCGGCGAGCAGCGGCGGCAGCAGGAGGGACACGGTGTACAGCTGCGCGAGACGTACGAGGGCTGCCGCTGCGCGCGGGGCTCCGCCGCCGCCGCCCGGCCGACGCCTGCCGGTGTGCGGTCGCGGCGGCGGAAGAGGCAGCGGCGACTGGAGGCGGAGAGGGCCGTCGCGCTGGCGCTGATCAACTTCACGGCCAGCGGGGTGGAGACGTTGCTGGCGGAGAGGCTCGAGGCCGCCGCCGGCGGTGGCGCCGCGGGCGTCGGCCACGCCACTCACGGATGGGATGCCGCCCTGTACTGCGTGGGTGGTGATCCCGACATGGCGTACGAGACCGCCGAGGAGGTTCTGCTGGCGAGCGCGGTGCTGGTGTGGAGTCGGCTGTGGGCGGCGGCGGCCCCTCTGCGCGGTGCGTCGCCGCGCCGCCAGCGCGCCTCCTGCCAGCACACCATTCACCTCGCTGCGCCGAGCACATCTGCCGCTGCGACGTTGGCCTACACGTCTGCGGGCGCCGGGCCGCGCGCCTACGCCCTCCCGCCGCTCCCGCTGCTGCGCTCGCTGAGGGACGAGAGGCCGGGACTCCCGCCGGCCATCCGCAGCACGGCTCTGTCGGTGGCACACGTGGAGAGGGTTCTGCAGCGATACTCGGACGTGCTCGCGTCGGCGTCGTCAGAGGCGTCACCGCAGAGGCACCGCGCTGATCTGCCTCACTCGCCGTGGGTCCCCTCCGCCGCAGCTCTCCACGGCGCGCCGGCCTGCCCCCTTCGTAACTTCTCAGGAATCGCCGGGACGGCGGCTTTAGTTGTGGGCTCGAACGCGGAGGCTGTGGCGGCGCGGAGGAGGTGGAGCCGCCTTGTCCGAAATGGCTACGGCACAGACGGCGCTGGCGGCGGCGCCGACCCCTTGCACGCCGAAGAGGACACGTATAACAACGAGCGCAGCAGGAGAGCCGACGGGGGTATCTATCTCCCTTTGCCGGAACATCCGGCGCGGCCGGAGGCAGCGACGGCACCACCGCATTCACTCGTCTACTACTGCGCGGCGTGCGGCGCGCCGGAGCCCCACAGGTGTGCGCGTCTCTTTTTCCCGCCTTCCTCGCCGCAGTACACGGTGTGTGTGGCGCGTGACGCGCTGCGATGCGTGCTGGAGATGATACAGACAGAATAGCGTATCGGGTTCTCTTTCGATTCCGACGGAGACAGGAAGAAAGAGAGAGAGAGATTTTCATCAACATAAAGCTGTGGTTTCTTTTTTTCTTGATGCACTCCACTGTTTCTTTGTTTGTTTTGATCCCCCCCCCCTCTCCTCCCCCTTTCCCTGCTCTCTCTCGCATCTTCAGTGACGACCGTAACCACATCTAATGCACATATGTATCTATGTCTCTCACGCTGTTCTAAAAGTGTTTCTTTCTCTTCTCTCACTTCTGTCACATGCTTTTTCCAACAACTTAGTGATACCAAACGTCATTGTACATTATGATTATTTCCTCTTTAGTCTGTGTAACGTACCACGTTCAGTTGCCGATGGCTCTCGTGCACGTTTTCGGTGGGTGGAAGATGTACTTTTGCGTGGTTGCAGCCTCGAGTGTATAAACGTAGGTGCAAATCGCAATGTCGACATGAATCTTTCATCGCCAAACTTGTCTAAATCATCCCCCCTCACCCCGCTACCACCGCCACCACCTTCCTCTTCTCACTTAACAGGAAGGAAAAAGGAAGAAAAAAAGAACGCAACTGATCTAAAAGGTCATACAACTGCTCTGACCTCGCGATCATTTTTTTTCTTCATTATTCATATTCATATTCATTTCTTTTTTTTTTCCTGTCAGTCTCCCACATTGTTCATTCGGCCCCGTCATTTCCACTTCACTCATGTCCACCAAGGCGCCCGCCGCCGGGGGCCTCCCCCGCCGCGATGTCCCCGCGGCTCTGCAGCGCTACGTGCCCGGGCAGCTGCCGCGGCGGCAGCAGCGCACGCAGGTGGGCCGCACCAACCGCCTGCAGGACGAGGCCGCACTCGCGACGCAGATCCAGAAGGTCTTCATCGACGAGGACGCGGAGGGCGAGAAGCTGAGCGTCGCCGCCCGCATGGACCGCACAGGTTACTTCTCCTCTGTAGACGGCGCGAAGCTGCGGGAGCGCACCGCCGCCAAGACTCGCACGCTGCGCGACGCGTGGGCGTCCAGCGCGGGAGGAGGTGGCGGCGGCGGCAAGGACGGCGACGACGGGGAGAGTACCGATAACGAAATCCCACCTGGCAGCGGCGGCGGCACGCAGAAGCAGCGGACTGCGGGTCGGCAGCTCGCGGGGTCGGCCGGGGACAGCGACGGCATGCGGCGGCGCGGCGTGCTGCCTCCGGCGACACCGCCGCCGACGCCGCCGCGCGCGGGGCTCGCCTTCCAGGCGGCGCTGGTGGAGGCCGAGATGCACCCCGCCGTCGCCGCGCTCATCGGCGACAACCTGCACGGCAAAGGCAACCGCTACGGCGGCGAGGAGAACTTCTTCATGCGCCACGGCGAGGACCCCGCGTACACGCCGCCGCAGGGCAGCGCGCACGACACCTACCCAACGCTGCCTTTCATTCTGAGCAACAAGGTCCTTGCGGTCGGCAGCGCCGGCGGCGGCCTCGAGTACAACGACCCCGTCGCCGACCCGCAGTACGCGCGCAGCTGCGTCGTATCGCACCAGCGGCTGCGGCAGGCCAGGGAGCGGGCGCAGAGCAAGGGCCAAAACGGTGGTGACGGCGGCGGCAGCAAGAGAAGCTCCCGCTCGTCCGCCCCCGCGACGCCCCAGGCGGCGGCGGGCGCTACGCCGTCAGCGGAGCGCAGCGCCTATGAGGCGCAGACAAGTGGTGAGCAGCGTCAGCTGTCGCGCGGCGGTGATGAGGGGCGTGACAGCGCTTCCGTCGGCTCTGCCGCCGCTGCCCCGCACCAGACGTACGCACAGCAGCAACAACGAACAACATCAACAGCAGCAGCCGCGCTCCGAATCGAACGGCAGCGCCGACATTCTGGTAGTGGAGCCGGGATTCGGTCAGCGCTCCGTTACTGCACCTCCTCCCTCCTCCGACGCAACAGCACAGCAACAACAACAGTACCACTACCATCAGCAGCCGGACGCAGAGGAGGAGCACGAGCAGCGGCAGATCAGCGACGAGGAGTACGAGGCGCGCTACCAGGCGTGGGTGCGGGAGCAGGAGTGGCAGCAGCAGCAGCAAATGGAGGACAGCGGGTACGCCGCCGCCGCCGTAGGCGGTTCGGCCACCCCCGCCGCCTCCGCTGGAGCTGGCAGTAATCCGAACTACACGTGTAATGATAACGGCAGCAACAGCAGCCCCACAGCAGCAGCAGCAACAGCTGGAGGAAGGCAGCCGGCGTGCGTCGGAGGCGAGTGGCGCTGCTCCGTCTTCGGCTTACCGCAATAACAACAGCGGCGGTGTCTCTCCGGCTCCCAGCAGCAGCAGCGCCGGCGCCGCTGCGATGGTGCAGAAGAGCACTAGTGGCCATAACAGTGCCAAGGGGGACGCTCGAAACAGCAACGCCGGCAACACCAACAGCGGCGGCGCTGGAAATAGCAACGGCAACGCCCGGTACCCGCTCCCGCTCGCCGCGCGCCGCCCCCCGCGCGAGCGCTGGGTCGACTCCTTCACCCCCAGCGTCGACCCGTACAAGGTTGAGCCCTTCAAGGGGCGCTGCGGGTACTCGGACGTGCGGCTGACGTACCACCGCGTGCAGGCCGACCCGCGCTCCGCCATGTACCCGACGCCCGAGGAGCAGTGGAGCTCCGTCAGCCACCACCCGCTGCAGACGCCAACGACGTGGCAGCAGCACCGCAACGGCAGGCAGCGCTACGACTGATGGGGAGGGGGGAGAGGGGAAGGGGAATTAGAGAGTTGGAGCTGCAGCAACAAAAGATATCAAGGAAGGAAGGGAGTGAGGGGGTACGCCATGCAGGTAGGCTGAGCACATATATCAGCCTAGCTTTATTCATGTTGTAAAAGAATTAAGAAAAAATGAAAAGAGGGATTCCTCACGTGATACAGTCGCAGTGCTTTTTTTTCTTTCTTTCAAGATCTTTCTCACTGATTACATGGCCTCTGACGTTGACTCTCAGCTCCCTAGCCTACAAGCTGTTTCTACCTCTTCTTTCGCTTCTCAATTAGTCTTCTTATTACTATTTTTCTGTCTTGTTCATTTTCTCCAGTGTTCTTTTCTACACACACACACACACACACACACACACACACACACACACACACACACACACACACACACAAACAACCCTTTTCTACATGTATTTTAGCAAGAAAAACAGTTTCTAGCTGTATGTAAATCGTCACTTTTTCTTTCCCCTTCACCCCTCATCTCGTCCATGCCACATATACGTTTTGTACTCATAGTTTGCCTGTTTGCTTTTGCAAGCCCTACATTTCATGAATTGTCATTTTTTAATCGTTAACTAATGGGTGCCACTCTTATTTCTCAGTCTCTGCTTTGCCGTGAAACGTCAATCACTGGGCAAAATGCAAAAGCATCTTAGTTCTCACCCTCTTACACGCACGCGCACACACAGGTATGAATTCTTCGCTCTGCTGGGACACAAAGATACCTGGTGGTGGTATTACTACTGCTGCTGTCATTTGTGATTCCTTCGCTTATTACACCCAACCTCCCGCCACTTCACACTCCTCCTCCTGCTTCACAAAAGGAAAAGAAAACAGTCGTATCTATCTTGTTGTGAGACAAGCATTAAGACACACAGCCGTGAACGGTTCTTAGTATCCAAAGAGAAAAAAAGAAGAGGGAGGAAAAGGCTCTAAACATTAGTAGTTCCTTCCCCACCTATATTTTTCTTACTGTAACAAAAACAACAACAATATCTCTAGTAATAACTTTTTTTTTAATTGCCGTGTTTGATAGTTCTATCTTACTCTAAATTCTAATACCCGAAGGGAACATATAAGTCATCCCCACCCCCAACCCACACAAACAAACAAGCAATCAATCAAACAAACTGTCACTCGCAGGATGAACATCGCCGGGACGGAGTACATTCCGGTGAACCAGACGGCCCCGTTTGCCGGCGCCGTCACCTTTCTGCAGACCCACGTCCACGCCGCGTCGCACTACGTGAGCACCCACCTCCCCATCTCCCTCGAGGCTCTGCTGCTGCTGCTGCCCTTCATCGTCGGCGCGGTGCGGGCGCTGTGGCCGTTTGTGCGCATCGCGGCCACCGACGCCCTCGCGCGGCACCGCGGCTCCGTCACGCGCACCATCGCGGGGACCATCTGCGGGACGTACCAGAGCGACGCGCTGCCAAAGGACCGCAACGTGCTGCTGCAGAACGCCATTTTTCTCTACCTCGCGAAAGAGGCGTGGGCGAAGCGCCCGCCGCCGGCCAGCGCGTGGTACGGCAAGCCGTGCGCGATGCTGCTCGTGGACCCTTTCCGCTCGCGCGTCTACGAGGGCTACCAGTCCGCCTTCTACGTGAACTCCTCCTCGTCGGACAGCGACGACGATGACAGCGACGGCGGCGGCAGCGGAAACGACCTCGCCTTCTCCTCCATCAAGAAGAAGAAGCTGGAGCGCCTCGTGCTGGTGAAGCTGCCGACGGACTACTGCACGGTCGAGGCGGTGCCCGGCGTGCTCATCACGTACCGCCGACAGCCCTCCACCGTCGGCTCGACGCCGGCCATCGAGCGGTTCGTGATTCTCTCCGCGCGCGGCCGCAACGCGGCGCAGGCGATCAACCAGTTCGTCGAGGACAGCCTCAACTTTTACCTGAGCCAGCTGCCGAAGCTCAAGAGCAGCGAGGGGCGCCGCTTCTACGAGCTGCAGCCCGGCGGCGGCCTCAAGAGCAAGTCGGAGGAGATCGTCTTCAAGCAGTTTCCGCTGACCGCCGAGAAGAACTTCGACACGCTCTTCTTCCCCGAGCGCGAGCGCGTGATGAAGATGGTCGACGACTTTATGCTGCGCCGCGGCCGCTTCGCCGTGGAGGGCTTCCCCTACAAGCTGGGCTTCCTCCTGCACGGGCCGCCCGGGACCGGCAAGACGGCCTTTGTGAAGGCGCTCGCGGCGTACACCGGGCGCCACGTCGTCTCGATCCCCCTCGGGCTGGTCGAGACGAACCAGCAGCTGTACGACATTTTTCTCAACCGCTCGTACCAGTGCGTCGGGGAGTCGGAGAAGCAGCGGGTTGAGATGGAGGACGCGATTTTCCTCCTCGACGACGTTGACGCGAGCAGCCCGCTCGTCTGCAGCCGCCAGCGCGTGCGCACCGTCCACAAGCGCCGCCACTGCCGCCTCACCGCGCGCGACGGCAGCAGCGGGAACAACGGCAGCAGCGGGGACGTGGCTGCGGCCGCCGGCAGCGCCGCCCACTCGGAGGAGGAGGGGGAGGAAGAAGACGAAGGACAGGGCGAGGGGCAGGAGGGCGCGAAGAAGGCGAGCGGTGGCGGCGGCGGCAGCGACGGCAGCGACGACGACGACGTGCATGAACACGTGGTGGAACTTTTCGAGCGCAAGGCCCCGCGGCTGGCGGACATGCTGGGCGGCGCGGAGGGCGGCGGCGGCAGCGGCGGCGGCGCGACTCCCCCGCCCGCGCCCGTGTCGGAGCCGTCGGGCTTCGGCTTCGGCGGCGGCGCGATGGGCCCAAAGAAGTCGCTGCTGAGCATGTTCGAGACGGCGGACCAGCTGGACCTGTCGGGGCTCCTCAACGTCCTCGACGGCGTCGTCGACACGCCGGGGCGCATCATTGTGATGGTCACGAGCCGCCCCGAGTGGCTCGACCCCGCCCTCGTGCGCCCCGGCCGCATGAGCGTGCGCATCCGCATGGACTACGCCCGCATGCCCGCGCTGCTGCGCCTCGCCGGCCTCCACTTTGGCGACGTGGCGCCGCCGCCGGGGGTCACCGTGGACACCCTCTTCCAGCAGCTCGAGCGCGAGCGGGGGGCGGAGGCCGCGGCGGAGGAAAGGGAGGGAGAAGGCGGCGCGGCGGCGGCGCGGGTGCGCGTGCGGGACGTGCGCGGCCTCGTGCCGGACGGAACGGAGGACGCCGACGACAGCGCCAGCGACGACGACGCGGGTGCTGCCGTGGAGGATGAGGAGGGGGCGGTGGGGCCCGACGGCAAGCGCGTCAAGGGCGGCCCCGCCGACGAGGAGACGAAGCGTCTGCGGGAGCTGCGCCGGGCGCTGGCGGAGCGCGCGCGCCACAAGCGCATGCGGCACTTCAGCACCGGCGCCGCGGCCGCGCGCCTCCCCACGCGCACGCTGTCGGCGGCGCAGGAGCAGCGCGTGCGGGCGGCGGTGGCGGCGCTGGAGGCCGAGCACGCCGCCTGCGGGGACGCGGAGAGTCGGCGGCGCTTCAACTTCCGTCTCGCGCCGTCGGAGGTGCAGATGCTGTGCGCCGCCACCGAGACGCTCGACGAGTTCATTGAACAGCTCACAAAAGTCATCCGGGGGGAGCAGAAGATGTGAGAGAAAGAAAGAAAGAAAAAGAAAGGCGTGGAGAGAGGAACCCGACACACAGAGAAGAGGGTTTGGCGAAACTGTTTCCGGGGATAAAGGCCCCGTGCCTCGCTTCCTTCTTTTTCTCATCTTCTTCTCATCTTTTTTTTTCTTCTCTCCCCTTCTGTCCCTCTTGGTTTCTTCTTTATCCTCTCCCTTCCCCCCACCCAACCACAGAACTTCAGTGTTTGAACTAGAGAAGGCAGTGTGAAAAGTGCATGAATGAAGAAAGGGCGGGATAAAGTAGAAGAGGTAAAGCGTGCCGAACGTTTGCAGGGCTCTCTTCGCTTTCTCTTACTTCTTTTTTTTTCTCTCTCTCTCTATCTTTCTCTCATGCTTTAATCAGCACTTCTCACGTTCATCTTGTAGGTTCCCCCTCCCCATTTCTCTCTCTCTGTCTTTTTTTTTTCTCTCTCCCTATATATATATATATATCCACTCCTCTCTCTAACACATTGCATCTCACTTACTTGAAGCTTTCCCTGTACCTACAGGATTTTCCTACACAGGTCCGGGAAGGATTCTTCTCTTTTTTTTCCCTCCCCATTTTCTCCGATTTCTTTATTTAAAGTTATGATTCTTTATCATTTTCTCTCTCTTTTTTTTTTTGTTCTCTTCACCTTCTCAAAAATAAAAAATAAATAAAAAATAAATATATCCTGCAATAAAGAAAACTGTGGACATATAAAAAGTAAAGGAGTAAAGCATCTCTTTTATTTTATTTTTCTTCTGTGGTTTTCCACCGTTCTTCATTTATTAACTCATTTTCAATATTAAAATCTATGTATTTTTTTCTCTTTGATATTTTTATTGCGCTTTTTTTTTTTAATGCCTCCCATTTTTATTTGCACTCTTATTATTTAAACTCTATTTTCTTCTTCTTCTTCTTTGTTATTTTTTTTTTTTTTGAAATCCCTCGTGCTTGCTCATCTTTTACCTCCGCTAATCCTGACAGGAGTAGCTTCGTCTCTTACTCTTCATTGGCCGTGAGAGGAATATACACTTCATACGGGAAATTTGGCGTGTGCCCTCAAGCTGAGACTCGCCTGACCGTTGGCAGAAAATAGCATGAAAGGGGACGAAAAAAAAAAACTACACAAACTTCAAAAAAAGAAGGGAAGGAGAAACGGATTAAAACAACCACAGTAACTTTAGAGATCCGACTGCATTCGTGCTGTGGCGGGTTAAGTAGTACTAGTTATGCATGTAACTGTTTCCCTCTGAGAGAGCGAGGGACGGATTTAAGATAAGGGAAATGCGTTCAAAGGTGGTGATGATTCATCCCCTTTTTTTCTCTGTACTTGGCTTTGTCTACTGTGGCAAATCCCACGTGAGCGGAGTTCTTAGTCCGCATTCGGGCGGCAAAATGAAAAGAAAAGGAAATCTTGACGACACCCGCAACAGCAGATTCTGTCTCAAAGCAATCAACGACATTCTTTTGACCCAATAAATCTCTTCTTGTCGTTTCACGCACACGCACATTAACTACAATATAAAGTAGGTAACGAAAAAAAAAAAGGAATACACGCAATACACACTATACACTCCGACAATCCCCTTTAGAGAAGACAGAGACCGAAAAAACAAAATATGTCTCTGTTTACGCGCCGTAAAGCGGCTATGCTGGGCGCCGCCGTCGCCGCCGACACCGTCGCCTACAGCTTCTCCCTTTCGCAGCAGCAGCAGCAGCATAACCATTCATCTGCTCGTAGTCATACTCCCGCTGCATCGGCGGTGCCTCTGCTGCCGTGGCGTCTCGCGGCCTTCAAGGTGACGCAGCACTACGGACGACTCCCCTACTGTGCCTCCAGTGGTGCCTTCTCACCAATGTTCTCCCGCCATCCGCAGCAGCAGCAGGAAGAGGGGGAGGAGTGTAGTTTGTTTGCTAGCGTGAGCGCCGCCGCCCGCGCGCTGGTCGTCTCTCTCCTGTCGGCCGGCGCGGCGCTAGTGCCGGCGGTGGTGCCCGTGGTGGAGTGCCAGTCGTCGGAGAGCGGCGACGCCGTCTTTGCCGCCGCCGCCGCCGCCGCCGCCACCAGCGACATTCCCAAGACGATCCGCGAGCGTTTCCTGCGCTACGCGCGCCGCGTCGACGGGGAGATGCAGATGTCGCTCGAGGACTTCGCCGCCTGCATGCTGATGCTTCCGCAGGCGGCCCCCTCTGACGGGGACGAAGGCGCCGGCACCTCCCCGCGCGCCGCCGGGCATCTCAGCCGCTTCCCCCCGCAGGCCCGCGAGCGTCTGCGGGACATTTTCCACCTCGTCGACATGGACGGCGACGGGAACCTCGACTACGCGGAGTTTGTGGTGCTCTTCACCTTTGTCTCGACGCGGCTGAGCACTTTCAGCACCGCCTTCGCGATGTTTGACGAGCGGGAGCGGCGCCGCCTGCCCTTTGCCGACTTCATCGCACTCGTCAACACGCTCCTGGTGGACCCCAAGGTGCGCGTGGTGCTCGATACCCCGGCGGCGGCGGCAGAGGCCGCGCGCGGCGCCGCCGACAAGGAGGGCCTGACACACACTATCCCCGCCTCGCTCGTGCGCCGCATGGTGACGGCGCCGCTGCCGCAGCACAAGCGGCCCCCGCCGGGCTCCAAGCACAACACCAGCTCCGCCGCGGCGAAGAAAGCCGCCAGGGAGCTGCAGGCGCTGCAGGAGACCGTGCGGCGTGACGCGGCCGACGGCGAGGTGTCCTACGACCCGTTCTGGTTCCGCATGGACGCGCTGCGGTGGGAGCTGCGCGCGCTCGAGTTCGGCATCTTCGACCCGAACAACACCGGCCTCATCTCTATCGCCGACATGCGCCGCATCCTCTCCGGCGACGTCGCCCCCCGCGTCAGGCGCCACTCACCCCGGAGGGGCGGGGCGGGCGCCGGCGCCGACGCGAGTGGCGGCAGCAACAAGAAGGAGGAGGAGGCGGGTGGCGCGGCGGGCGTTGCCTCCTCCTCCTCCTCCTCCTCAGGCGGCAGCGCCGCCGCCTCTGGCTGGTTCAACTTTGGGAGCCGCGGCGGCGCTACAGGTAATAGTAAGAGCAACCATAAAGACGGCGGTGATGGGTGCGAGGAGGTCGTGTGCGGCTCGTCGGCGCCCTTTACCCGCCGCCCGCTGACGGAGGCGGAGCTGCACGCCCCCCGCGTGACGTGGCAGTTCTACCAGACCGTCTTTGACATCATCCGCGAGAGTGAGGTGGTGCTGCCGGCGCTGCGCCTCGCCCTAGACGCCAAGCCGCCCGTCAGCCTTGACGAAAATAGCAACAACAGCAACAAACATGACAGCATCAGCAGCAGCAGCGGTGACGGTGCCGCAGACACGGCCACTGCCTCCTCCCCTCCTCCCCTCTTCCGCCCCCTCTCCCGCGCTGCAGTCGGGCGCGATCCCGGACCGGCAGCTCTCCGTGCGCCGCGGCGACGTGGCCGAGCTCGTGCGGCGGCGGGAGGCGGCGGTCGCGGCCGGCGACGCGGCGGCGACGGCGGACGCCAAGGCGGCGCAGGCGCGCGCGTCGGTGCGCCCGACGGCCCTCACGTGGAGTCAGTTCAGTCACCTGCTAGAGGCGACGCGGCTCGTGCCGAAGCTCTCCGCGCAGGACCGCCAGCTGCTGTTTGAGCTGCTGGACGGCGACCAGTCGGGGACGATCTCGCCCGAGGAGTTTGCGCACATTTGCAAACTCAAGCGCTCCTTTTTTGCACCGTACCTCCCGCGATTCTCCGAGCCGCGACGCAACACCGTACAGCAGTTCTTCTTCTGCATGCAGCAGCTGGAGTAGGCGGCGCTAAGAGGGGGGGGGGGACACATAACAATAATAATAATAATAATAATAATAATAAAGATCATTAAGGAGAAGAAGAGTGGAAGGAAATAAAACTTAGTGAATGTTATGTATTTAAAACAAAACAAAACAAAAAAAAACTATAGAGGAAAGGAGAAAGAAAAAAAGTAGCGAGAGGTGCTGCCCGGGAGGAAACGGTGATTCCTCGTTCGGACTCGTTCTTTTTCCTGTGGCAACTGGCTCCTGCTTTCTTCACCTCACCCCCCCCCCCCATTCCTCAGCTGTTATCACCCCCAAAGTGAAAGAAAATCAGCAGCAGCATCATCACACTATTACTAGTGTCTTTTCACTCTCCTAAAAAAGCATCAGCTCTGTATTTGTTACTTTTTTTTGTGTGTGTGTCGCTTCCCATCCTTTTCATTATACACGTTGATATGCGTTTACTATTTTTTTTACATGTTATTTCTTTTGCTGTTGGTGTTGTTGTTTTTTTCAGTGCACCACCCGCGACCAATGTACAGTCGGGTGGCACAACTGATAGTAACAACACTGCATTGTGAGAGTGTCAGTCTATCTATCAAGGCAAAGTGCACTTTTCCCTTCCCCGTGTGTGTCCTCCGTTCGTTGTTGTTTCATGATATGCGAGGGTCGTCGGTATATATGGAAAAAAAAAACAGAATCAACAAGAACAACAACAACAACAACAACAATTTGCTAACTTCGTAACAGCAAAGCGACATACACCGACCATCTATATATTGTGTGGAAGTGAAACGGCTTTATGGCGAGTCGAACGAGGCGGCGCAGGAGGCGAGAGGTACAGATAACAAACATGTCACTTACTGTGCCGTGTGAAAAAGGAAGAGTAACGAAAAATAACAAAAACTAGTAAGGGCAGATTCACCCATATCTGATGCACAGCGTCTTTTTGCTCGGGCTTTATCGTTTAATGGACAAAACGTTAACTTTTTCGTCATCCGCCCTATCCTGCCAACCACCACCACAACAACAACTTGAACAACAACAACGGTTTTAAAAAAAAGAAAACTGTAGAACGTCGGTGTTTGCCTTTCTTAATTAAACATTCGCACTTTTTTTTTTTTACTATTCTCCCGATTGCTGTTAAATCTTGAGGAAGGGGGAGGAAATAAAAGCAAGTACATCGGAATCACACTACAAACTAATTAAGAATAAAATAACAAACAAATAAATAAATCACGCAGCATCAGCGTTAGCACCATGCTCAACATCAATGACCTGATGCGTCAGACGAAGAAGAAACAGCGGCAGCGCGCGGCGGCGGCGGCGGCGGCAGCGGCAGCAGCAGCAGAAGCCGCAGCGCAGCGCCCCACCGCCACCCCCAACGGCGGCGGCGGCGGGGGGAGGAACGACTGCGTGCACGAGCCGACAGAGGAGGAGAAGCGCTGCGACGACGAGGTGGCCGTGACGCCCGCGCAGCGGCGCTTCCAGCAGCTGTTTCTGACGCTCTACTCGTATCAGCGGGAGGTGCTGCTCGACGCCGCCTTCAGCGACGCGATTGTCTACTTGCCCACCGGCGCGGGCAAAACGGTCGTCGCCGCCGCCGCCGCCGCGCGCGCCGTCGCCCTTCACCCGGACAAGGTCGTCTTCTTTGTGGTCACGACGGTGGCCCTCGGGAAGCAGCAGGCGGAGGTGATGGCCTCACGCCTGAGCGAGGCCGCGACGGATGGCAGCAGCGGCGGCAGCAGCAAGGGCGGCGGCGGCGGCATTCGTGTTATCAGTGTCTTTGGAGGCCAAAAGAACTTTGAGTCGGCTCACAAGTTCATTGACAACGGCTACAACGGCGGCGACGGCCACGGCGCGGCGCGGGTGGTGGTCACGATACACGACAAGCTGCTGCGCTGGTGCCGCGAGTGCCCCGGCTTCCTCCGCCGCTACGCCTCCCTCGTCATTCTTGACGAGGCGCACCACGCCGTCAAGGGGCCGTACCAGGAGATATGCGCGGCGGTGCGGGAGGCGGGGCCGCGGCCGCCGGGGATCTTCAACTGTACCACGGGGGGCCTCGCGCTGCACCGCCGCTGCGAGCGGCTGCTGTGGGGCGGCGGCGGCGGCGGCGAGGCGGGGAGTGGGATGCTCGCCGAGTGCACGCGCGACCGCCGCGCGCTGGCGCAGGTGGTGGAGCTGCTGCTGCGGCCGCTGCCCGGGGCGGCGCTGCCCGCGCTGATGGGTCTCTCCGCCTCGCCCACCATCAGCTTCACCGCCGGCCGCGGCGACGTGGACGCGCTGGCGCGGGCGACGCTCTGCCGCCTCGTGCACCCCCGCCGCGGGCTGCCGGAGCTCTACGCGCGCGTGCACACGCCGACGATGGTGTCGCTCACCTACAAGCCCGCCGCGGAGGAGCTGGTGCTCGGGACGACGCTGATGGAGGTGCTGCTCGAGGTGTACCGCGCGCTGCAGCACTACGCGGGGCAGCGCAACCTGGCGCGCTGGGTCCTCGGCCGCACCCCCGTCAAGTCCAAGACGTTCGTGCTCAAGTGCACCGAGATGGAGAGCGCCTACGGCAGCGACCGCGAGAAGCAGACGCTGCTCAAGCGCGTCGCGGAGCTCCGCGCGAACCGCGACGCCGTCGCCGGGATCATCACGACGCCCTTCGACGGCGCGCAGCTCCCCGGCGGCGACGACGGCGGCGGCGGCTTCGGCGCGCCGGCCCTCCGCGCGTTTCTGATGCACGCCGCGCGTCTGGCCGCGACGCTCGCGGAGGCGCTGATGCTGCTGGACGACAAGTCCATGACGCACGCCATGGCGCACATCCTCGACGTCTACGGCAAGCAGCGCATGGACACTATTGTGCGCCAGGGCGAGCGGCAGAGCGGTGCGCGGCCGCGGCGCAGCGGCTGGGGCTCACGACGGACAACCCCCTTAACCACGTCGTGGCGGAGGTTCTGGTGCTGCTCATGCACATGGCTGACCACCTGTCGGAGAGGGGATTGATGGAGGACTACTACCTGCCGGAGAACGGCTGCGCCGATGACTTTGATAGCGACGAGGAAAAGGAGGACAACGACGATGGCGGCAGCAATGACGGCAGTGTCGCGGCAGCGGCAGCGGTAGCAGTGGATGGAGACGACGACGTTGACGACGAGCCGGCGGCAGAAAAGGGGGCGCAGCTGATGCGCGAGGCGTACCTGGCGCGCGCGACACCGTCGATGCGGATGCGGGTGCTGAGCGATCTGCTGCGCTCCCTCGCGCGCGTGCACGCCGCGGCGCCGCAGCGCGGTGCGTTCCGCGGCATCGTCTTCACCAACACCCGCGAGAGCGCGCACTTTATTCTCGGCTGCCTCGTCAATCAAGGCGTCGTCGGCGCCGTGTACCGTCCCGACCAGCCTGCAGCAGCGGGTGCGGGGAGCTCTGCCGCCGCGGCCACTGCGCTGCTGCGGGCGGCGGTGATGACGGGGCAGGGCCGCGGCGCCGACTCGGGCCCCAGCATGACGCGCGACAAGCAGAGCGCCGTCGTGGCCAAGTTCCGCGAGGGCACCGAGTGCAACCTCATCATCGCCACCTCCGTCGCGGAGGAGGGCCTTGACATCGCCGAGTGCAGCGTCGTCGTGCGCTACGACGTCTGCTCGACGCTGCGGGCGGTCGTGCAGTCCCGCGGCCGCGCGCGCCGCCGCGACTCGCTCTTCATCACCCTGACCGACTGCCAGTACGACGCGAACCGGCTCGGCACCATCATGGGCCACATCCACCGCCAGGCGGCGCTGCTGCGGCAGGCCGCGGCCGAGCAGCGCAGCGGCATCGACGACCTCGCCCTCGCGCACGCCGGCTCCGTGGACGCGGCGCGCGCGCAGCTGATGGCCGCCCTCGGCGACGACGGCGACGACACGCTGCTGCGGCGGCCGCTGTGGCTGCGGCACCCGGAGGGCGCCATCGCGTGGATGCACGCGCGGCGGCGCGCGCGGCTGCTGGGGGTCGAGCTCTTCTCGCTCGTCAACCAGGACCCCCAGCCCGCCATGTCGCTGCTTGGGGTGTTTGCGCGGCCGGGGGAGACGCGGCGTAGCCTCTTTTTCGTCGGCGACTCTACCGGCAAAGCGGCCAAGCGCCGCGCGCTGTGCATCGAGGACTTCTTCAACAAGATCAACGCCTCCGACCCTTCGCTGCTGGAGGGCATGTCGCTGGTGGCGGCCGCGCCGTCCGGGGAGGAGGAGGGAAAAGAGCGGACGGCGGCGGCGGCGGCGGCGGCGCAGTCGGGCAGGCAGCTCGGGCGCTCCGTCGACGCTCTCCCCGTCGCAGCGGCAGCAGGAGCGGCAGCAGCGGCTGCTAGAGCCGGAGGCGGCGACGGCGGCGGCGGAGGCGCAGCAGCTGGCGGAGGGCTACCGGGAGGACTTCATGGAGGTGACGCTGGCCGGCGGCCGCACCCGCCCCGCGCCGCTCGTGTGCCGCTCGCGGGAGGCTGTCCGGGCGATGCAGCGCATGATGCCGAGCCTCGGCGTGATTCGGCGCTACAAGGGGGAGCAGTGGGCGGCGCGGGAGGCGCTGCTGGACCCTGTGGCGCTGCTGAGGCGCGAGCTGCACCGCCGCGGCCTGCCGCCGTTCCGCTCGCACAACACCGACGGCGAGGGCGGTGAGACGAGTGGGCAGCCGGGGCACGCGGTGCAGATCGACCTTGACGTGCGCACCGGCGCGGCGGAGAAGGCCGTGCTGCCCGACTTGGTGGAGGAGCCGTACGTGTACCAGCGCGAGGGGCCCCGGGGCCCCCGGGGCCCCCGGCGGCGGCAGCGAGGGGGGCCGCACGGAGACCGACACGGAGGATGAGGACGAGGAGGAGGGGGCGGCAGACGGGGAGACGGAGGAGGAGGCGAGCAGGGGCGGCGGGCGGCAGACGGCCGGCGACGGCGCCTCCCAGGGGAACGGCGGCTCTGTCCGGACGGTCCCGGTGCAGGCGACGAAGAGGGCCGCCGCTGCCGCCGCCGCCGCCGCCGGGGCGCCAGACGAAAACAGCGCAGCCCAGCCGCCGCGTCCGGCACCGTCCGTGCCGCCGTCTCTTGTAAAACTGTACAAGCGCTACCGAAGTGCCCACGGGGGAAACCCCAACATTGTGCAGGTGGCGGTGCGCACCGTGGTGTGGACGCTGTCGAGTGAGGAGAAAATCGCGCCGACCTCCCCCCAGAAGTGGCGGTCGGCGAGCGGAGGCCAGAGAGACGACATGGCAGCAGCAACAGCAGCAGCAGACGCAACCGTACCGCCAGACCCGAGACGCGTCAGAGGCAGCTGCAGTGGGTGCTGGGGCGTGCGGAGCTGCTGGCCATGTCCGCGGAGCAGCAGGCGCGCCAGCAGATGCACACGAGCATCGCCGTCGTCGCCGCCGGCCCCGCGCCCCTAGAGGACGCGTGCATTACGGCGCTGCGGCTGCTGGGCGTCACACTGCTGGAGCCGGTATCGTTCTCCGACCTCTGCCACGCGTTTCAGGCGTACCACAAGTCGTGAAGAGCGGAGGTGTGAGTGAGGGACGGAGTGGTTCGGAGGAGGAGGGGAGGGGAGAGGGAGTGAGGGAAACGTAAGGAAGGGGAGGACGTTGTGCTTTAACAAAAGGCGCCTGTCTTCTCTACTTTACTCTCTGCGCACTGCTTCACTCTCCCTAGCTCAGTCTCTTCCTTGTTTTATTATTATTATTATTGTTATTTTACTCTCTGGCTCCTCCTCTCGGTGCTTTTTTCTCCCGACAAGAGACTATAATGTGTTCCTCTCTTTCTTTCCTTCAGGTTGTTTTTATTTTTTCTCATCTCGTACTCCCCATTTGATCATTTTCATTGTTGTTGCTGTTTTTCCCCTCTCCTCTACTTGTGGATTTGAGCAGGCTCAGATTCTTTTTTATGCTGATGACGCGGAAAAGATGGAGATGGTGAACGGTTAACGTTCCTCTTCCTCTGCCTCTGCTGTTTCAACTTCTTGCTCTCTTGCTGAACCTTTCAAATGCTGTGCTGCGCGCACATGCCTATATTCTTTTTATTCTTTTTATTCTTTTTTTTTTTTTTTTGACTATGAACACCATTATAAACTATTTCTCTTCTTTTGTTCTTCTTCTTTACCACCCTAGTTGTTCCGAACTTGCCTTCTGAAAATTTAAATGCTTCTACAGCAACAATAACAACAACAAGCAAAAAAGAAATGATTCGCATGTGTCTCGAGCTTCCTTTCCCGCGAAGCGTCGTGTCTGGTGGTGAGAGGGCTCCTTGTGACTCTATCAAAGGAAAGAGCACAAATCAATAAGTGGATCTTCTTTTCACCATGCGCCTGTGTGTGATCTTTCTGTTTTGCGTGTTGTCCCCCGTCCTGCCCTCTCTATTTCTCACCTCACCCCTCTCTTTACCCTCCTCCTCCCTCCTCCCTCAAAAACTACACACCACGTCATTTCACTGGCGAAGAGCCCCCTAGGACGCCAAGTAAGGAAAAAGGAAGCAAAAAAAAAAGAAAAGAAAGAGTGAAAAGAGGGGATAGGGGAGAAATCACACCGGCAAATTGAGGAAAAAGAACGAGACGCTAGTGCTGCTGTCTCGAGTAGAGAAATTCGTACGCAAGCTCTCGTTTTTCCATTCATATACACACATATCTATATATTCAGCCCTTTGCCGCCCTCTTTCTCCCTGCTTTCTTTCTTCCCTGTTTTCGAGGTAGGAAAGGATTCTTCTTCACTTTTTTTTCTTTTAGTTTCTCACTTTGTGGAATTCCTCTATTGGTTTGTTAACATCTCAGAACCCTTTATTTCTAGTTACTACGATCTTTCTCTCTCTCTCTTTATTTCCGTTGAGAAAAGAAGCGAGATTCTATTACAGCATATATATACGTACACACATATTTATTTATTTGTAATCACTGCTTCCATTGTGCTCTAAATTTGCTTCATTTCATTATTTATCTTTCAGCTTTGCTCTCTTTCGCTCTTTCGCTTCTTCTTTTCAAAAAAAAAAAAAAAATAACATATCATTCTTTGTGTGCTTCGGTTCCACGGAGTGATTCAATCACCCATCTAAAACCCTCATCCCTAGGATTCATTCTCCTTTGCGTTGTTTTCTCTTTTCTTTTTCTTTTTTACCTCTTCTCTACTTCTCTGAAGCTCTCTCTCTCTCTCGATATATATATACACACAGACGCAAACATAAGCAATACCGTATAGTGTTTCTGTTTGTGGTGTCTCCAATTTGGTTAGATAATATCATTGGAGTCACTAGGTCGATTTGTTTTCTCGGCCGATTCTTTTGTGTGTGTGTTTTTTTTTTTCCTACCTACTTTGTTTTTTTATTATAATTATTCATAAGCTGTGCCGTGCACACGGGATCGGCGCTGACCCTTTTGGTTTCATTGTGGTTTTGCTCCGTTTTCCCCGTCGGCACCTTTTCCTTTTTTAAAAATATATTTACTCTTCATTTGCTTTCTTTAAATTTGCGCTTTTAAAGAAGGTATTTACTATTTCTATTTTCTTGTACACTTTTTGTTTACTACAACTACGCGTTTGTATTCAATCTCTGCTCTTAATTCTCTCTTTTTGAACATAATAGAGGGTCCCCTCTCTCTCTCTCTCTTTTTCTCCCTCTTTCTATCCTCGGGCTTCTTATTGACTCAAACAAGAAGCACCGTATAATCAGACTGTGACTAACACTTACTTTTTTTCTCTTTCTCTTTTATTTGATTCTAAGCTGTTTGTTTAGTGTTTTTTTTGTATTTGTTGGTGGTGATTTTCATATTGGTTCCGTCTTCATTTTTTCTTCTTTTCATTTGTTTTTGCTTTTCTCTGCTTTCATTTTCATTTTTCAATATTAGTTGTTCTTTCCTCACTTCTTCTCACGTTTTACCTCTAGTGCTGTTTTATTTCTGTTTTTCTCTACATCTGTTCCACTAGAGTTTAAACATCACCTTTTTTTTTTCTAAATCACCACTTTCTTTTTCTTCTTTATCGGAGCTGCTTAGTTCTTCTATTCTCAATTCATACCGTTTTGTTGCTACTTGTTTCGGCGTGCGTTTATTGTCCGTGTTGGTGAAAACAGCAGTATATATCTGTAACAAGCGGACGCATCAAAACAACAACAACAACAAAAAGTAATAAAATAAACACGATTATTTCTGAATCATTACCATTCAATCTCTTTTTTCTCTCTTTTTCTCGCCATGGCGTACGCGTATCCGCAGGTGAACATGGCCACCTCCCCCGCCTCCGACGGCGGCGTCTACCTTAGCCACAGCAACCGCAGCACCAACAGCGGCGGCGCGAACCTGACGCACAACAGCAGCGGCGAGACAGCAGCGGCGGCCGCGGCGGCGGGGAGCGGAGGCGGAGGAGTGGTGGGCCTGCCGCCCAGCTGCCCCGCGCCCTTCAGTAGCTACGCGAGCCCTCCCATGTACACGACGGCGAGCGTTGGCAACAGCGGCAGTTTCTCACAGAATCAGCAGCAGCAACAGCAGCAACAACAGTATCCTCAACAGCAGCAGTACTATCCACAACAGCAGCAGTATCAGCAGCAGCCAGCGTACGGCTTCTCACCCACCGCGGCCACGGCGCCGGCGCCGCCGCTGCAGCCTCACTTACAACAACAGCAACAGCAACAACAACAGCAGCAGCAGCAGCAGCAACACCACTATACAAGTCCTCTCGTCTCTTCATTTCCGCAGCTTATTGGCCCTGCGCTGCCGTGCCGCTACCGCGTGCGCAAGCGTATCGGCTACGGCGGCTACAGCACCGTGTGGGCGCTCGTCAATAACGAGACGGGCGCCACCGTCGTCGGCAAGCTCTCGAACCTTTCCGAGATGTCAGAGGTGAATCGCAACTTTGCGCGCGCGGAGGCGGACAACGTGCGTGCGTGCCAACATCCAAATATCATCCAGCTCACCGAGACCTACGAGCAGGACGACCGGCTGCTGCATATTATGGAGTTCGCAGACGGCGGCGACTTTCTTACGCAGGTGAAGGCGCGCGCCAAGGTGCGGGCGGAGCAGGCCCTCCAACAACACAACAACAGCAACACAGCAACAGGCCCCTCCGCCCGCGCTGTCGTCCGCTGGCGGCGCCGCCGCCGACGCCTCCGCCTCTTCCTCCTCCTCCCCGGCGTACTTCAACGAGAAGGAGGTGCTGGTGATCTTTGCGCAGCTCTGTCTTCGCGCTGCACTACCTGCACAGCAAGAACATCATGCACCGCGACCTCAAGACCAGCAACGTGCTGGTGTTCCGCTCAGGGCTCGTCAAGATCGGGGACTTTGGCTTCTCCCGGCAGTACGAGGGCGGCGGCGCGAGCGCCAACGTCGGCACCGACCTTCGTGGGGACGCCCTACTACCTCGCGCCGGAGCTGTGGCAGCGCAAGCCGTACAGCTTCAAGGCCGACATCTGGTCGCTCGGCGTCGTCCTGTACGAAATTCTCGCGCTCGACAAGCCGTTTCTCGCGTCGGACATGGAGGGTCTGATGGGCAAGGTGCTCTCCGGCTCCTACCCGCCGCTGCCGGCGCGCTACAGCGCCGAGATGGCGAGTCTCGTCGCCGGCATGCTGCAGGTCGACCCCCGGCGCCGCCCGACGATCCGCGAGATCCTCGCCAAATCCGCTGCTGCGCCGCGACGGTTTAGAGTGCCTGCCGCATCAACGTGCGGCGGCTGAAGAGCGTCGACCCGCAAGTGCGGGAAGAAATCGCGCGTGACATTGAGCGAGTCCTCGCCGACAACAACAACAATAACAACGGAGGCGGAGGGGGAGGAGGTGGCGGAGGAGCGGGGAATGGTAACTGATGAAGCCTGAAAAATGGTACTAGCGGAGATAGGGAGGAAGGGGAGGGGGAGGGGGGGAGGAGGAGACACACGCCTGCACCGCTAAAAAGGGAAATATAGATATATAATCCACTTCCTTTGGCCTGCATTACCTCTCCCCTTCTCTCTCTCTCTTCTTCTCTCTTCCTTCTAATTCTCCTCTCCTTTGATACCTCTTGAAAACTCTCTCTCTCACCGTCCGCGCTTTTTTCTCAGTGAATTCGTTCCAGCATTCATTCTCTCTTTTTGTTTGATGTATTGTTGCTCTCTTCTTGCTTCACTTTCTCTCTCTCTATCTTTTCAAAACCCTGTTTGTTTTCTGATTCCCCCTTTTTCGCTTTTTTTTTTTCTCGCTTGTCTCTATAACCTTTGTGTTTTTTTTCTACTTCTTGTATCTTCTTCCTTCTTTTCTTTCTCTCTCTCGCTTCTAATCACTGTACCGCTCCGTATTTACATATTATTTCTCTCCCCGTCTTTTCTTTTCAAACCCACCCACTCGCCTTCACTCTCCTATCCTTTTCCTCTCAACTTTTTTTAATTATTTTTATTCTTCATGTGTGTGTAAGGAGGAGATGAATCAAGAGTGGTCATAGTCACACGGTCGGTGCAAGGCTTAAATGGAAAGAAGAAGGTTTTACATAGTTTGCATAAGAGATGCATTTCAATCCCCTTTATTGGAAGCAGGCTCTTTTGCATTTATCCTTCTTTTCTTTTCTTTTTTTTTTTGACGTGTTTTTCATCCCCCCCCCCTCCCTTTCCCTCTTTCCTCCAACACTACTTCTTTGTTCTATTTGCTTCTTTTATGAACTTTTTTTTTCTTGTTTTGTTTATTCTCTACTGTGATCTGTGTTCTTTTTTCTTCTTTTTTATTATTATTTTTCCCCGATACGATCGCAGCTTTACAACTTCACTTTTCTTCTCTCTATGAGAAGGCATTCTCTTTTTATAATAATCTCTTCATTCTTTTCGCTGTCACTGTCGTCGTTTTTTTTCTATCTTTTTTTTTTTCCTATTTCACATCGTGACTTGAAGAGTGGCAGAAAAGAGTTTGGGCGGTTGTATGCTCACAAGACGTAGAATTTAAAAAAAAAAACGGAACAGAAAACTGAGTGGAAGAGGAAAAAAAACACCAAAAGAACAAAAAAACAAACAAGCCCAAACACAACTAATTAAAAAAAAAAACTGTCGTGTTGACTATCGAACTTAACCTTCATGATTTTTTTTGTTTTTTATATATCTTTCTCTCGTTGCCTCCTCTCTCTCTCTTTTTCTCATTCTCTCATCCTCTTGTTTATTGGTTTACTTGTTGTGTTTGTTTTGTGATGTTTAGATGTTTGTTTCTTTTTCTGTCTCTCCATCTCTCACTCGCTCTCGTTCTTTCTACAGCCTGGCGCTTTTTTTTTTTCGTTCCGCATCGTATCGTATCGTATCATCTTCCCCAACTGATATTTTTTCTTCTTCTTCTCCTCCTCTCCTCTGTGTAATGGTTTTTCTGCTGTGATTCTTAGCCGAATGTTAGTCTTTCCTGTGATGGCGTCATCACCCATGTTTTCCATCCTTTTTCCTTCTTCTTCTTCTTCTTCTTCTCTTTCCCCCCCTCCCCCTTCGTTTACCTTGTGATAAACATGATGTTGTCTGTTTATCATTTCTAAGGGGTAAAAATACAAAAAAAAAAAGAGAACAAGGGACCATCATTGGTAACAAAGAATTCACAGGATGCAAAACGAAGACGTAAAATATGTAGTGGCAGAAGAAAAAAAAAGAAAAAAAGAAGAATGACAGCAACTCGCACCTTTTTCCCTGTTGCAAGCCACCGCTATCATAGTTAGCTTCTTCCTATTCTTCTTTCTTTTTCCTTTCTCATCTGCTTTTAATGATTAAAATACGTTTGTGTGCTTTTTTTTTCCTGCTTTTTTTTTCTCCTTTTCGGCACGCACGTCTTCTCAGTTTTTTGCCACTTGTTTCTTCAGCTAATTTTGCGTTTTTTTAAATCTGCGCCTCTCCCCCCCCCCCCTCACTTAACTTGTTGCTCTTCTTCATAATGGAAAGGCCTTGATATCTGTAAGGTATCTGCCTTCTTTTTTTTTTAACTATTATTCCAACCATTTCTATCCTATCATCTTTCTCTTCCTCTCGCTCTCTTGTCACTTCCTCTCCCTGTTCTGCTTTTTAATGCTTACCTGTGACCCTGGGCGACTCCATTTATAAATCCTTCACAAAAATACTTTGTGGAAAAAAAAAGAAGAAGGGAACTGTACCAATTTTTTTTCTATTTCAACACCGTTGTTACTGGTGTGACACCTATTTTGGATTGGTACGTTCTTGACAAGTCGTTTTACTTTCTTTTTAAAAGCACTAATTATTTTTTCCACTTTGAATACTCAAAAGGTAGGACAAGATAATAAGAATGAGATACTGAAATAATAGATGACAAAACGAAAGGGAATAGTGAGCGTAAATATATATATATCTATTATAAGGAAAAGGAAATGAGAATCCAAACCATATATATATAAGACTTTAAAAGGTGAAAGTACTTGATGAAGAGGAAAAAAAAAAAAGAACAGCAACTTCAACAAAAAAAAAAATAGAAGAAATGAAAAGGAAGAGCGCCGGATTGTAGAGAACGGAAGCACTTCAAAATAATATTAATAATAACAATAACTTAAAGAATAATAATATTTACCTGTGTATTATCGGTAAAAAAGAGAACGCGTGTGTACTCATATGTTAATGGTCTTGGAAAATATATATAAAGAAAAGCCAAGACCATAATCATGCGATACATACAATACATCCACACCACGAGTAAACTGATATTTTTCTTTCTTTTTTTTTTTTTTTGTTTGCACACTATTTCCCACATTTTTCTTTTTTTTTTCTCCCTCTTTTTGTTTTTTATTTTTATGTATACATGATCAATATTTTTGCTGCTGGAGCCCCCCCCCCCTCTTTTGCTTGCTTTTCACCACTATCGTTGTTCCAACGACATTGTATTTGAGAGTATTTATTTCCCCTCCGCCTGTTTTATTCCTTCCAGCTTCTCTCTGAGCTCCACACTTTCCAGCAACTCTTTCATTTTTTTTTGTTTCATTTTTTACGTCGGTACAATAAACGACACAGATATTGCATCACTCTACCTGTTTCCGTGTGCGTCTATATGAATAGATAGATAGAGAGAAAGAGAGAGACACTCAAAGAAGAGGAAGAGAAGAGATATAAGAGAAAGCAAAACAGACAGCAGCAAATCAACACGCAAGTGAATATCAGAAGCAGCGTTTGTGTACGGTGCGATTTTTCTCTTTTTATTTTTCTCTTTTTATTGTTATTATTTATATTAACGTACCTTAATACTTATATATATTAAGCTAGAAAAAGACTCAAGTGGCGGAAGCAAAGTGATGTCACTCAACACAAATTACATAAGCACCCAACTGGCAATGTGAGAATTAAGCATGAAAGTAAAAAGAAGAAAACGAACAAAAAAAAAAGGAGAATTCCAGAACGTAATAATGAAACCGGAAGGAAATAATGAATAAAAGGAATATCAGATAAGAATGCAACATTCACTTTGCTGCACTTATCTCTCCTACAGTCTTCGCTACTTTCTTCTCTCACATCGATAGTCATTTTGGGTGTTATTCTTTTTATTTACGTATATCATTTTTCTTGCTGTTTATATATGTATACGTACTCGCTGCTGCCGCTGATTTTTTAATTACCGTTTCAATGTTTGCTGTCATTGCTTCTGATTTCTCGTGTTTTTTTTTTTTTAATTTAATTACAATCCTAATCTCTCTTCTTTCTTTCCGTTCGCTTCTCTATCTTTCTCTCTCTCTCTCTTTCTTTTGTCACACACTCTCTGAATATTCGCTTATCCTTTCTTCTCTTTTTTCCCCCTTCCTAATTATGTGTTTTTTTCCCCCTCTAACAGATAACGTTTACATATCGTATTCAATTCGAGCATTCACACGAACATTTATCAAAAAGAAAATAATAAATAAGAAAAAGTGAATATATGAGTAATTAATGGTATGCCGACACGCACACATCATCACCTCCGTGTCCTTTTTTGAGGGGTCGTCCACACAAAGCCACTTTTGCCTTGGCGCAACAGCAGCGGTAATGTGCGTTGTGAAATCTTTTTTTCTCTTTTTCTCTTCTCTTGTGCAGAGTCTCTTGTCTGCATATGAGAGAGAGAAAGAGATGGAGAGAGAAAGAAAGAGTAACAACGACGAGTCAAAGAGTAAAGGAAGAAATGATTTGAAAAAATAATGTAGCAGCAAGTTGGATGTCTCTCTGCTATTCATTACTTTTGTCTGATCACTCCTATAGTACAGATTTAATGTCATTTTTTCTGTGTGAGTATGTGTGTGTATGCTCCTCACCCATTCTTCACTCTCCACTCTTCTTTTTTTTATATATATTCCGCTTTCCCTTCTGTTTTTCTCTCACACACCCCAAGGACATACGAATCTGTGCCGATTTGGTTTGTATATATATATAGTAAAAAAAAGTGAGTGGGAACACCCACTTTTTCTTCTTTTCTTTTTCTTTTCGTATTTCGTTAGAGAGGTTCTATTAGATACAGCATATTTCTTTTCCCGTCTTTTCCTCCTATTCTACACAGACACACAAGCACGTATATACATATACATATAAAATCCCTCATAGAGTGGTAGAAAGCCACACAGAATTAAAACGTAACACTAAAAAGACACCAGCGTCATTTTTAAAAACTTAGAGTTAAAGCAGCAATTGCCAGCTGTCACAGACTGAGGGAGGGGCAAAAAAAAAGAAAAAAACAGAGCTTTCCCAAAAAGTCATCACACACACACAGATCATTATCATCGTTATAAGCATCATTCTCATTCTTTCTACAAACGATACTACTGTTCAAAATAAAAGAGTAACAAATAGCACTGTCAAAAAAAAAGTGCCAATAATACAAGAAAAACTACTACCAATACAGTCAAGAATGGCCTCGGAGACGTCTACGGTGTTTGTGGCGGTGCGCATCCGCCCCTTCGCCGCCACAGAAGACCCGCTCGGCTGCACCCTCTTCGTTCCGGACGACACAACCGTCACGGTCGTCGATATACCCTCACTGACAGCCTCCTCCTCCTCTGCTGATAACAACAATAATAACAACAGTAATAATAATAACAATACGAACAGCAGTGCGGCGGCGCGCAGCATGAGTATGGTTTCGCTCGGCGTCCCTGGTGGTAGTAGTAGTAGTAACGCTGCCGGGGGCTTCGGCTCGGAGGCGGGCGGCGGCGGCCCCGCGCGCCACTCGTACACGTTTGACAAGATTTTCTGGAGCGTTCAGCCGAATCTGCTGCCGATACCGATGACGGAGCTCATGTCCGTCGCCAGCGGCACTGCTACTACTACTGCTACTGGTGGTGGTGGGTGGCAAAGGCGATGGCAGCGGTGCCGCCACGGGTGGTAGTGGCGGGGGAAAAGGCGCCTTTGCTCTCTCCCGCAGCGCCTCCGTCGCCAGTCACGGTCTCACCAGCGTCTCTGGAGAGAGTGCTTTTTCTCAGCCCCACACCGCAGCAACAGCGGCCTCCCCTTCCGCCGCTGGGAGCGCTGCGCAGGCGCGCCGCCGCAGCAGCGTTGCCGCCGGCTCTTCCCTCTCTGGTGGTACTAATAGTAACACTGGTGTTGGAGGGGCAACGTCGGCGGAGGTGCAGCGGCGCGTGGTGGCGGCGGCGGCCCTCAGCCACCACCTCCCCTGCGCCTGCCGACAGCCCGCGTACGACGACCAGGGCAGCATGTACGAGTTTCTCGGGCCTTTGCTGTACCGCTCCGTCATGAACGGCTTCAACGCGTGTCTCTTTGCCTACGGGCAGACGGGCAGCGGCAAGAGCTACAGCATGATGGGCCCCGCCGACCGTCTGGGCTCCGTCAAGCTGGCGGGCGCCGCGGCCGCGGAGCTGGGGATGATGCCGCGGCTGTGCCAGGACCTCTTTCGGCTGATGAAGGAGGAGCGGGAGCGGAACGAGGACGTCACCTTCAGCGTGGAGGTGTCGTTTTTTGAGATCTACTGCGAGCATGTCCGGGACCTGCTGTCGTCCGGCTCAGCAGCGGCGGCAACAACAACGGCCAACAGCGCTAGTAATAGCCACCACCATCACCACAACGCTGCTGGTGGCGGCGGCGGGCTGCGGGTGCGGCAGCATCCCGTCACCGGCGCCTACGTGGACGGCCTGCAGCGGCATAAAGTGAGCGACGCGGCCGGCGTTGTTCGCTGCATGGTGCAGGGCCTCCGGGAGCGCGCGACGGCGGAGACGCAGATGAACGCGCACAGCAGCCGCAGCCACGCGATCATGCAGCTGCAGATCGTCAAGGTAACCGTCAGTAGCGGCGGCGACGACGCCGACGGCACCGGCGTCGTGACCCGCACGCGCTCCTGCAAGGTGAACCTCGTCGACCTGGCGGGCTCGGAGCGCGTGTCGCAGTCGGGGGTCTCGGGGCAGGCCTTTGAGGAGGCCAAGAACATCAACCAGTCGCTGTCCACGCTGGGCCGCGTCATCCAGCAGCTCTCGGAGAAGCAGGCGGGCAAGCGGGTCATCCCGGCGTACCGGGAGAGCGTGCTGACGTGGCTGCTGGCCGACAGCCTCGGCGGCAACAGCAAAACGGTCATGCTCGCGACCATCTCGCCCAGCGCCTACTGCTACCAGCAGACCCTCAACACCCTCCGCTTCGCCGGCGTCGCCAAAAAGGTGGTCAACGTCGCGACGGTGAATGAGGACCGGCACTACCAGCAGATCGTCGCGGACCTGCGGCAGCAGCTGGTGCGCCTCACGCTGCAGCTCGAGAGCGGTAAGGCGGCCGAGGCGCTGCACGAGGAGCTGCGCCGGCTGCGCGCCGAGAAGGACGCGCTCGCCGCGGAGAACGACGGCCTGCGCGTGCAGATGGAAACCGCGGGAGACTTTGCGCTGCTCGCGGACCAAGGCGCCGGCGCGGACGGAAAGGAGGGAGGGGCAGCTGCGACGATAGCGGCGCTGAAGCAGCGGCTGCAGGAGGCGGAGGAGGCCAACAAGCGGCTGCACGCAGAGAAGCTGGCGCTGCAGCAGCGCCTGCTGAGCACCGCCTCGCAGCTGCGGGAGGAGCTGGCGGAGCGGCGCGCGGAGGTCATTCGGCTGCACGAGACGGTCGGCAAGAAGGAGGCGGAGGTCTCGGAGTGGGCCGCGCGGTACCGCAGCGCCAAGGCGGAGGCTAAATCAGCAGCAAGCAACGGTAACAGCGACAAGTGCGAAGGCTAGTCCGGGCGGCGGCGGCGGTGGCAAACGCGCCCCCAGCACCCGCCGCCGTCACCGCTGCCCCGCGCGGGTCTGTCAGTAAGATCCAGGCTGTTCCCGAGGCGACCACCGCCGGCCTCGCGCCCGCGTCCTCCTCCTCCTCCTCCCCTGCAGCGGCGGCGGCGGCACCAGCAGCGGTGAGGCCGAGTCGCAGCTGCGCAGACAGGCCGACCACTACGCGGCGGAGGCGGCGGCGCTGAAGCAGCGTCTGCACAAGGCCTCGCAGGAGGTGGCGGCCGCCCAGCGCGCCGCGCGTGACGCCGCGGACCAACTCGCGGCGCTGCAGCCCGAGGCGGCCGAGTACCGCCGCCGCTACGAGGAGACCGCCGCGCTGAATGAGCGGCTGCAGACGCGCGTCAACAACACGACGCAGCTGCTGGAGCGCACGCAGCAGGAGCTGCAGGCCTACACGGCACAGTACGTCGACGAGGCGGAGCGTGCGCGGGCGGCGCAGACGGCGCGCGACGCGACGGTGGCGGCGCAGCTCGAGCAGCTGCGGCAGGACTACCTCTCGGAGAAGCAGACCAACGTGCAGCTGCTGATGCGCGTCTCGCAGGCGGACATGGAGCGCTCGCAGCTCAAGAAGGACCTCGCGGCGCGGCAGGCCGACGTGGTGGAGCTCGAGCAGCTCATGCTGGAGGAGACGGAGACCTCCGAGCGCTACTACATGCGCATGCGCTACCACCGCGCCATCGGCGACATGCAGAGCCAGTTCATCAGCAAGCTCGCCTTCGCGGCCTCGCACGGGGAGGCGCGCCGCCGCGCCTCGGGGACCCCCAGCGCGGCCACCCCCACCGCGGGCGATACGGCCTCCATCAACAGCCCGGGGCTTTTCAGCGGACGCAGCACGCCGGCCGCGGGCCTCGGGCTCGGCTTCTCGGGGTCCCTCGGGGGCGCCTCGCCCACCTCCGCGCGCGCGCTGTGGGCCGCGGACCCGCTCTCGCAGTCGGTGACGCCGCGGCAGCTGCAGGCGCAGCAGATGGAGCTCGCCTTTGCGCAGCTCGAGTACGAGTGCCTGTGCGAGGAACGGCAGGGGCGGGCGCAGATCCAGGAGGGCTACCTGTCCGGGCTGCTGCGGCTGTGGGCGCAGCACGGGCGGCTGCAGCAGGCGCAGCACGCGCGCGCGCGCGAGAGGGCCTGCAGGACGCGCAGGAGAAGGTGACGCTGCTGGAGGAGGAGCTGCAGTTCCACCGCGAGAAGCTGCAGACGGCCGAGAGCGACCTCACACAGGAGCTGGGGCGGCAGGCGGAGGCGCAGGAGCGGCTGCGACAGGCCGACGCGGAGCGCGCGCGGCTGGCGCGGCAGCTGCAGGCCTCCCAGGAAGAGCTGGCGGAGGCGGCGGCGGCCAACGACGCGCTGGTCGCGAAGGTCGCGCAGGTGCAGAGCAGCAACGAGGAGCTGATGCGGCGGTGCGAGGAGGCAGAGAGGGTCGTCGCGGAGGCCATGGAGGCCTACTACGAGGGTCTCGGCGGCGGCAACGGGAGCGGCAGAGGCAGTAGCGGCTACGGCTCTCCGCTGTCGCCAACGGACGCGGCGGCGTCGGCGAGTGGCGGTGACAACGACGGCAGCGGCAGCGGCAGCACCAACGGCGGCGGCGGCGGTAACGGTGGAAACAGTAGCAGCAGTGCGATGGCGCACCGCGCGATGCAGGCGATGATGTCGGAGCGGCGCGCGGTGCAGGGGCAGTGCGACGCGCTGCGGGAGGAGCTCGCCTCCCTCAACCAGCTGCTCGCCCGCGCCAACGAGGACCGCGTCGCGCAGAAGGAGGACCACGACGCGGAGACGGCCGCGCTGCAGGAGCAGATACGGCAGCTCAAGTCGGAGCGGCTGCAGCTGCTGAGGGAGCGCGGCCCGGGCGGCGCCGGCGGGTCGCTCGCGGCCTCCGCCGCTGCCGAGTACGCGACGCGGCTGCAGCAGCAGCAGGACATGGTCGCCTCGCTGCGCAAGGCCCTCGAGGATGAGTCGGCGACGGCAGGACGCGTGCCGCGAGGCCGCCCGCCGCGCCGCCGCCGCGCAGTCGGCCGCCGAGGAGGAGCTGCTGGCGCTGCGCGAGACGTGCGGGGAGCTGCGGCAGCGCAGCGCGCGGGCGGAGGGGCGTCACGCGGAGGTGCAGCGCTCCCTCGATCAGCTGCGCGAGGAGTACGCGCTGCTGGAGAGGCAGCTGGTGGAGATGCGCAAGCGCGAGCCGGAGCTGTACCTGACGCTGGAGAAGGGCGCCAACGAAGACAGCGCCGCGTGGATTGAGAAAGCGCGCCGCGAGCGCGCAAACCTGCACCGCCAAAAGATGGAGGCACGCCGCATGAACAGCGAGCTGCTGGAGCACGTGCGGCGGCGCAACCACCACCTCCGTGACGTGCAGCGGCAGATGAGCGAGCTGGGCGACCTCTCCCTCTCAACCACTCTAACCAACCTCGACATGCGCTCGCTGAATCAGAGCCTCGCGCTGCCGCCCGCCAGCTCCGCCGACGCCGGCTCACCCACCAACCTCGACACCTTCCGCAGTATGCAGAGCTACACCTCCCGCGACGCGCCGCCGGCACCGCTGCAGCAACAACAGCAGCAGCAGCAAGAACTGGACATGAATATCGCCGATGATGTGGTTGCAGGCAGCCAGGAGCTGACGTCTCCAAGCGCGGCGGCGGCGGCGGCGGCGGCGGCGGCGGCTCTTGCTGGCGGCGACGGCGCATCACTCCCTAGCACTATCAACTCGGAATTTATGACACCACAAAACGACGTGGATAATGATGTCAGAGAGTGAGACTGGCGAATTGAATTCTTTTATTATTATTATTTCTTTCTCCATGAATGCTGATCGCCACTCTACCTTCTCCGCTTCTTTTCTTTTATTTGTACTACTCACTACAGAATCTTTGCCAAGGTAAGAAGGATCTAGAGCGCAAGCGCCGTATTTCAACTGTTGCTCAGGTGGTCAAACGAAGCGCATCATCTGGCAAATAAAAAGTCACACACTTTTCGCGCTCTTCTTTTGTGTATTGTTTTCACATACAGAAGAAAAAAAATGCATACATCCTTATAGAACTGTTTCATTCCTGGTTTAATCACCGAAATTTTCATTTATTTGTTTTTCTATTTATACAGCTGTACTGCTCACGCTCAAGACAGCTTTTTCTTCTCTCATAGTTTCATCGTGTTTTGTGTTTTTGTTCTTTTTTGTCATATTTTTCTTCTGCTAATTTCTAGTTCATCGTATTTGAACTGTTTTTTCTTTTTTTCGCATCTCCAAACGCTATAGATTGTTGACATTCCCTCCTGGTCTTTTCTCCCAACACCACCAAACGTTATTATGTGATACTGAAAACGCAAAAAGAAAAAGCTGAACTGTATTATGTCTTCTTGTTATTCAAGCGTCGAACTCTTCATTAAGACTAGTCTCTGCTAATATTTGAGTTCAGCTCAGTCGCACTGCATCAATGTTGCTCTTCTTTAGATGAATATTTGTATTTGGAAAGAAGTGAATTGCTTGAAATAGTAATTCGGAATGAAGTGGTGACTTCGCGGAAACAACAACAAAAAGCTCTTCTTTTCTTTTGTCTCGCCGGAAAAGTAACAGTAAAGTTGGAAAAGAAAAAAAAAAAGGTGCTTCACGCATAACACAAACACAAATATTGAAACGGAAGCTAGCCAAAAGAAAAATCGAAGAAAAGGAAGAAACACTTCTTCTACATTCGCACACAGAACACATTTTTTTTTTAAATCTCTCTCTATCGTATATATAATAATAACACCCTTCACCCTTCTTCATTACCCTGCCCCTCCCCCCCCCCCCCCGCCTTCCCCCGTTCTATTCATGTTTCGGCTTGAGAGTGTCGTGTTATTTGCGCTGGACGTGGTGAGCGGTCCCTACGTGCACTGCTGCGCCCCCCTGAACCCTTTCGAGGGCCGTGACGCCCTCCTCCTGGCCGTCGCCGCCAGGGCAGCGGAGGCGCAACCACATCTGCAACAGCAACAGCAACAGCAAAAGCAGCCGAAGCAGACTCGTGCATCGCGTGCGGGGGCTGAGGGAGGAAGAGGAGGAGTGAGGAGGGAGCAACAGCCGCAAGCGGCCTCCGCGTCTGCGGAGGAGGGTCAGAGCAGTGGTGGTGGCGATGTCGGCGGCGGCAACGGCAACGCAACGCAACCCTGCAGGCGTCGTGATAAGGGCGACAGAGTTGACGACAACACCGGCAATAACGGGGGTAATGGCAGGAGTGTCGACCGTAACGAAAACGACAGTCGCAGGAACTCTGAGCAGCTATCGAAGCAGTCTGATGGAAGACTGAAAAAGCAACACACGTCGGCTCCAGAGTTGGTCTCCGTCAGCAGAGCCACGAGCCCTGATAACGTCAGTAGCGCCAGCAGCAGCGGCAGCGGCGGCGGCGGCGGCACGGCGCGAGACAGGGAGGAGGACGAGGACGACAATGAAGAAGAGGAGAGAGACAACAGTGGAAGCGGCAGCGGTGGTAGCAACAACGCCCCATGCGACACCCAGACAAATCCCCCCTCGCGCAGCAGCTCCGCCGCCAGCGAGGCAGCGCAAGTGCCACCACCACCACCACAACCATCATCATCATTGTCGGCGAAACAGCAACCGGAAAATTCTTCCCACGGCATCGAAAAGAGCGCCAGCGATCCCGCCTTGCCCGCTGTCAGCAACGGACCTTGTAGGAAGGGTAACGAGGTAAATCACGCCGGCGGCGGCGGTGCCGAAGCCGCGAAAGCGGCCGAGACGTGCAACACCTCTCTCTTTGTGAGTCAGGCGACGACAGCGGCGGGATCGCAGGTGGACCTCGGAGCCCTCGAGGAGTCGCAGGCGCGAGGCGGCAGTGCCGGCAGCGGAGGCTCCGCGGCAAAGCCCGCCGTAGCCTCTCGAGTGCCTTCCTCCGTTTGCGGGGGAAACAGCTCCACCACTATCACCTCTCCCCCTGCTACAGGCGCGGGTGCTGTTGCCGCCGCCGCCACCCTCTCTTCTCGATCCCCCTCCAGCTCGCGGAACACCACCCCACAGAGGCCGCAGCAGCCAAGCGGGCGGCAGCGCGACGACGGCCACCACCACCACCACCACACAGAGGAGGAGCAGGATGACGGAAAAAGCGACGAGGCAGAGGGAGAGGGGGAGGCGAGGCGGTCCCCACCGACACGCACTGCTGCGGCTGACAGTCCCACTCACTGGGGTGGTGGGGGTGGTGGCAGTAGTAGCGACACCCGGCACCATCACCATCGGCCCTTAGCGCCGCTCACCATCAGCACGACACCACACACGGGGCCGTCCAGTGCCACGAACACCACAGACGCGTCCGCGCCGGCCGGCTCGGCGGCAGCGCGCATGGGCGGCATGAGCGATGTCTTCATTCCCCGCCCCGAGTTTTGCCGGCGCGTGGTGTGGCTGCACCCCGCCGAGTCCGGCCAGCTCCTGCTGCTGTACCCGGAGGAAATCCCGGGGAACACTACCAGCGTAAGACGCTACGCTACTCGCTGTGTCTGGTGTTTGCCGTCGACAAGGGTCTCATGTCGCCGGGAGGGGCGCTGCTGCGGCGCCTCGTGCAGCCGTTCAGCATCGTGCTGACCAACATCGCCGAGGACTTGCGGAACGCGGAGCGCAAGTACGGATACGTGAGCCAAGGGCTGCGGCAGCGCGGCGGCGGCGGCTGGGGTGGTGGTAATGGTAGTGTTGCTTTTGAACGTGCGGCTCCGTCAGCGGAGAGGGACGACGCCAACCACCACCCACACCACTCACATGATGGCCACTGCCGCCGCAGCAACGAAAACAACAGTAGTAGTAGTGCTAGTGGGGACGGGTGGGAATGCGCTGATGGTGTCGGCGGTGCTGCAGGAGGCTCCTCGCGCGGCACCCGCCACCACTCACCTTTTGCTTCTGCTACTCACAGGAATCACGCGAATACGAGTCATGCTGCTACATCGCTTCCCAAGGCGGCGCCCCACACCGCCCCTTCCTTCGAGGACATGCTCATGCTGGCGGACAGCAGCAGTGGCGGCGGCGGCGGCGGCGCGGCTCCTACGGCGGCCGCTCTCGGCAGACGCTCCTCCTCTTCCTCCTCCGCCCTGCTGACGCCGTCCTCGCCGACGTGGGTCAAGTCGGCCGCCGCCGCCTCCAGCGCCCCGGCGCCGCTGCGGCAGCCCTTCAACTGCTTCGTCACGCCCCCCGCCGCCCCGCGCTTCACCTCTCTGCAGGAGTTTGTGAGCGCCCTCTACGTGTGTCTGCGCGCGAGCCCCGGGGAGGAGGAGGACGAGGAAGAGGAGGAAGATGAAGGAGAAGAAGCGGGGGCGACCGACGCAGATTTGCTGGGCGGATACGGCGGCTATCGCTATGGGGTCGGCGGAATGTACTCTACAAGCAGCAGTAGTAGCAGCAGCAGCAGCAATAACGGCAGCGAAGACGAGAATGAAGGGAGAGACAATGGCGGCGGCAACGACAACAAGCGTAACAGCAATAACATTAATGACAACAGCAGTGGTGGCAGTGAAAATGACGAAGCGGGTGGCGATGCTGGTAGTGGTAGTGGTAGCAGCAGTAATAGTGATAACGACGAGAACAAGAATAGCAACAACGACGGCAAGGCAGGAAATGAGGGTGGAAAAGGGGCGAGCACGGGGGCGGCCACCTCTGTGGGAGCCTCCGGGATGGAAGTGGCACGCACCAAATCGGGCAAATCACGTCGCCACCGCAAGCAAAAGAAAAGTCACAACATACGCGTGGCGGAGAAACTCGCCACCGTTCTTCCGATCGCCTGCTCTCCCAACGATGATGGCACTGCGCGGGGAGGCGGCGGCGACGGCGGAGGGGGCACAGTTACTACAGCATGGGTTCTGCAAGTAACGAGAGCGAGGAGGTGGCGGGTGGTGTGGCCGCGAGGGATCGCAGCGGCAGCAAAGGGGGCGACGGTAATGATAGGTCGCCGCTGTTTCCACCCAACTCCACTGCCAATGTCGGTCGAATGGGTGCTAGTCAAGCCTCGCATGCCAGCGAGAGCGGCGGGGTCGCTAGCCTTGTAGGCACTCCCCTAAACACCAGCAAGAGAAGCAGCAGCAGCAGCAGCCACTTCGCAGTGATGGCGCCTCGCTGGCGCACGAGGACCGAGAGGAACGGTGGCGTCATCACGACCGTCATCTCCGCCGCGCCCACCACCATCGCCATCGCCATCACCGCCGCCGCGGCCGCCACGACTGCGCCGTGCCCATCTCCGAGACGCTGTCGATATACGTGCGCCCGATGGCGGCGCTGGAGCCCGCGCGGCCGCTCTCGCTCGACGCCGTCCCCGTCGCCATCGCCCCTGTGCCGACGGCGGAAGAGGCACAAGAAGAAGAAGAACAGGAAGAAGAAGAAGAAGAAATGGGTGAAGGAGGAAGAGAGGGAGCAGCGAGGGCAGCCTCTCAAGGCCTCCTCCATAGGGGCGGCAGCAGACGTGTAGCGGAGATGGATATGATGGTACGCCGCGTGCTCAGTCTGGTGGACGGCCGCCGCACGGTCGCCGACGTCATCTTTGCCATTGCCTTCAACACGGACACCACCCTCGCCGAGGTGTTTGAGTCGGTGCAGCGGGAGCTCCGCCAGCAAGCCGCAGCGGCAACGTCTTCCTCCCCGGGTGCTAAACAGCCCTCTCCCGCGCGATCCACCGCGGGCTCGACGCCGTCGCTGTCGTCGCCGGTGCCGCCGGAGAGCCTGAGTCCAACAGCCCCCGCGACAGCGGCGGCAGCGCATCAGAAGACGCAACAGCAGCAGCAGCAGCAGCAGCAACAGCGGTCATTACAGAAAGAAGCGGCGGCAGGAACTCCGCTGACGGTCACGCGTACCGCAACGAATGAGAGTAACCTGCAGCGGCACGGCAGCGCGCCAGGGGCGCTTGCGGGCTCCGCCTCTTACACAGCCGGGGCAGGGACGGCGGCGGCAGGCGGTGGCAGGGGGGACTCCAGCAAGCGTCGCCCCTCTGGCGGCTGGCGGCGGCGGTGGACAAGCGTCCGAGACGGCTGTGTTCCGGGTGTCGCTGCAGCCGTCACGGCCGCACAGCACGACCGCTCTCACGCCCGGCAGCCGCTGGCCCTCCTTCGCCGCCACCACCACCCCTACAATGAGTAACGCTTCTGGTGCTGCTGCTGCTGGAGGGCTCGGCTACTCCATCTTTCTTCCTCTGCCCGCCACCCCCACGACAGCCGCGGCGGCACCCAGCATGTCATGGGCGACCCGCACGCCGTACAAGAACAGCAGCGGGGGCGGGATGGCAGCGGCGGCGGCGGCGGCGGCAGACAACGCGTCGGCACCGCTGCCCATCGCGGGGACCCCAACCATCACCTCCCCTACCGGCGGCAGCACCTCCAGTCTCCTCAACTGGAGCGTGATGGCGGGCGGCAACGGTGCCAAGGCGTCCGGCGGAAACTACCTGAGCGTCAGCGGCGGCGGCGCCGGCGGTACATACGCTCTGGCGGGATCGCCGCCGCGGCCAGGCTCCTACCGCTCCCCGCTGCTGCTGAGCAGCCGTTCGGTGTCTCTACGTTCGTTTGGCTCCCCCACTGCAATTACCGTCGCCGGCGCCGGAGCCTCGCGGTACCCCACAACGGTAGCGGACAATAGCAACAGCAATTCAAATGCGAACATCCTGAGGCGGCACCACACAGCACTTTCAAGGCGGCGCTCCTCATTTAGCGTGTACGGCGGCGGCGGCGGCGGCAGTGGCGCATACCCCGTCGTGGCCGTCAGCTCCCGCAGCCTCCCCGCCTCCCCGGCCGCGCGCAACACACCGGAGAACTTTGTGACGATTGTTGTCAGCAGCACCAGCAGCAGCAACCACTTTGCGTTCAACCACCGTAACAGCAGCGCGCCCGGTAGCCGTGACATGCTGTCAGAGGCGCCTGGAGTGAGAAGTACCAACCAATCCGCGGCCTTCGCTGGCGGCGGTGGTGGTGGGGTGGTTTGGGTAGCCCGCAGGTCTCAGCCAGCAGCTTTGCCAGCAGCGCTGTCACCGGCAGGACCGACGTCCGCTCGCCTCCGCCGACACGAACGGCCGTCAGCGCCGCGCTGGCATCAGCGGCCACGCCAACAACAGTGGGGCAGCACCTGGCACTCTTGGGCTAACCACGTCAGCGGCAGGAGCAGAGGACGGCTCCTCTTCTCCTTCCGCTAACGCGGATCGGCGCGCAACCGACAGCGACGCCGCGAGGCGGGGCGATACCGGAGCAGCGGGGAGTGACGATAAGGACGCAGCGGCGGCGGCGGCGAGCGCGGAGGCGGCGTCCCCCCTCACGCTGGACCTGCCGCACGACTGGGACTTGGTGAGAGCGATCGTCACAGAGGCGTTGCGGCACGCGGAGCGCTGCCGGTGGGTGCGGGTGCTGGCCCCCTGGAGCGAGCAGCAGTCGTACTCCGCCACCAGCCGCTTTTTTCGCTTGTTTTTTAGTGGCCTTACTGGAAACGAAAAAGAGGCAAATTCCAAAACAACAACCAACAACGGCAGCGGCAGCACCAGCAGACATACGCAGGGGGTCGCGCCGCGCCGCCACTCTCGCGGGTGGTCCCCGGGGCCGTAGCGCAGAGGCGGCGGCGGCGGCGGCGGAGACGCACGCTGGCGGCGTTATCAGCAGTAGCCAGAGGCGGCGGCAGAGACTGCAGGCGGCGCTGGGGATATTCATGCTGCGCCAGGAGCAGGCCGCGCGGTGGCTGCGAGAACAACAGCGGGCGCGCGCGGCTGCAGGGGGTGGCGGTGGCGGTGTAGGCGTCAATGGTATCGGAAACGGTGACGCCAGTGCCCCGCGACTGAATCTGTCTCCGGACACGAAAAAGGGGAAAGTGCCGACGGCGACGGCGACAGCCACGTCCCCCACGGTAAAACACGCTGTTCTCGATACTGCCGGCAGCGCGGCCGCGAGCCACAGCGGCAGCCCCACGCAAAAGCAACCGGCCGCCACGCGCCCCATCAGTGTTGTGCGGCCCAGCAGCATGAATACGTACCACGCGGGCGGCGGCGGCAGCACTGGCAGCCACTCCCCCGCCTCCTCCAGCCTCGCTCTCCTCTCCCTCGCCTCGCCGCCGCTCGTCACCCATCGCGTCAACTACCAGACAGGTAAGCTGCATCTCTTCAAGTCCTCTCTGTCGCCGATGCCCTCGCCGGAAGGGGGAGGTGCCGCCAGCGCGGGTGTGGCTCTGCCTGCGGCTGCCCCTCTGAGCCCTCATCTTGCAGGAGCCCGCCGAGCAACAACGGCAGAAGCCGTAAGCGCCAACAACCGCAGCAACAACAACAACACCAGAGGCGGGGCTGCCGGCGGCACGCCCACGGGTGGGTTTTCTCGCGAAAACACGAATGAAAGTGGTTTCTTTCAGCGCCAGCGGAACTCTTCCCTATCCTCGTCCTCGTCCACCTCCTCTTCCTCTGACTCTTCCTGTGCGTCGCGTGCGCGCTCCTCCTCACCCACACACACCGCCGGCGGTGGTCGCGAAAGCAGCTTAGATCTCTGCGACGGGGGTGGCAAGAGGAAGAGCAAGAAGAAACGTTCTTCGCGTTCCAGTACCAATGCCATGTGGGACTCCGCGCTGCGCGCCGCCACGACTCACCTCAACAACAACAACAACAGCATTGCTGGCTCTGGCTGTGGTGGTGTTTTCACCGACGGCACCGACCCCCGTAGTCTCTCTAGCACTCAGCACATTCAGCTCGATCTAGGGAGCGGGCACTCCCCTCCTTCGCACAGCACCACCACCGCTCAGAATAATAATAATAATAATAACAGCGGTGCTATCAATGGAAGCAGCTTTGCAGGGTCCGTGAGTGCGTCTGCCGCCGCGCCGCCGCCACCGATGTAATTGGAGGTTTTGGCGCTGACGGAGGAGACGTAACAGAGATGGGAGACACGTCAGCGCTGTTAGAACTGCAGTCCGCGAGCCCAACAAGCCACGCCCCGCGACTACCGGAAGCTAGCAGCGGGCAGCGGCATGATAACCGCCTGAATAACAGCAACAACAACAACGGTGACACCAAAGCGAGCAGCAGAAATAATCAGAATGAACACCCCAGCAGCCTCCCCGCCGACCAGCTGTATAACAGTAACACTTGCAACGTGAACAGTACCGAGTGGGGGAGAGGATCGAGCTGGCGGCGTCGGCGGCGGTGTGTGCGCTGGCGAAGTTCCAGCAGTGCCCGCTGGCGGCGGTGCGGGAGGAGATGCGTCTCATGCCCGCCTACGGGCACCTCTTCCTGCGGTGGTCGCCTGAGTGCGGAAAGGCGCTCCTGCGGATTGCGCTACTGAATGGGTGGCTGGAGCCGGTGTGATTTTTCTGTGGGGGGGGGGGGGGAGTGAAAAGCAAGGGAGGGGGATACTTGAATGTGCGTGTGTCTTCCTCTCAGCGCAAACGACTTGTAGGATGGGTGCGCTTTTGTTACGTCTTCACTGCAACCGAGAGAAATTCATCGTTTTCATGCGTATTATGTTTCCTTTGCTTTTTTTCTTCCTCCTCCTCCTCTCTCTCTCTCTCTCTCTCTCTCTCTCTGCCACCCCCAGGCTCTCTCCGCGTGGTGGTATTCTTCATTATTATCGGTACCAATTTGCTTGTAGCATCGCAGCGTTGTTGCTTTGTTGTTCATCGTTGCTTATTTTCAGTGACTCCTCTGCTTCAAAAAAAACAGAATAATAAGGTGTGTGTGTGTGTTTGTGTGTGTGTGTGTGTGTGTGTGTGTGTGTGTGTGTGTGTGTGTGTGTGTGTCCTGTTCCTGATTATACGTGCATTGATGTCAACACCGTTGAGATGTACTCCTTGCTAGTGCTGTAAAACAATCGACATTTTTTTTTCCGCATCATTAGTACTTCTCTGGATTTTTTTTTCTTCCTCTCGCTTTAGCATCTACACCATTTAGAAGCCACATCAAAAGAATCACATCAAACAACCACTAGAAACGACGTTGCTGAGTCAACCACACACACACACCTCAAAAAGAAAATGCTTTTCATCCTCCTCGTGATTCTGGGACTCCTCGGAGCCGTCGCGTTCGTCGCCCTTGGTGCTGGTAAGAGTGAGAAGCAGAGCGCGGAAGGTGGCAGCAGCAGTAGCAGCAACAAAAACCAGAATAATAATAACAACAACGGTGGTATCAACGCTTCCAGTGTTGCGGGAGGCGCGTCTGGCAATAGCGCCGCGGGCGTCCGTGTGCGCCGCGCTCGCAAGGAGGAGTGAAGGCGCCTAAACGGACGCTGTACTCTTTTTTGAACTGGAAATGTTAATTCTTTTTTGTTGTTGTTTCTACACATAATATAAAATGCGGTAGCTAACTGTATCTTTAATCAAAAGATGGAAATACTAATATTGGGTGTTCCCTCCCTGTTATGGTATGTTTTGCTGTTTCACAACACTGTAATAACTTTTCAATTTTTTTTTCACTTTACTACTCAAAATTCGCTAATTTCTTGCTTCTTCTTTTTTTTTTTTAATGGGCTCTCTAATTTGTTTCTTCTTCCTATTTTTCTTCTATATTGCACCTTTCCTAGAAAACAATGATCTGCATTCTATGGTGTGTAAGTTAATTGATTCTCACTGCGTTGCTCATTTTTGTTCTCTACATACTACAACGTTCAAAACTGATGAAATATTTCCCTCTCTCTCTCTCTTTTCCTTCTATGATCTTTTTTACATTCATACGATAGTCATACTCTAGGAAAAGAATACTACAAAGACAAATTCGCACAGTATCATCTCAGAATTCCAACTTTCTTTCTTTCTCCCCCCCCCCCCCCATCCATAACTAGTCATGTCGAACGCCACCCTCAATACTATTAATAATAGTAATAATAACAGCAGTGAGTGGGGTGACATGGTGATGCCCGGGGTGCACATGATCCGCCGCCGCGCGCGCGGGGTGGCGCTGCTAGACCCGTCGCGCCCCGCCACCGGCGCCGACGCCCCCATCGACTACGAGGCGCTCTACATGGAGATGGTGTCCATTCAGCAGCTGATTGGGCAACTGCAGCGCAGCAACGTGGAAATCGTGGAGTATCTCGCGAGCTGCGGGGTGCAGGTCGGCGGCGGTGGCGACAGCGGCGGTGGTGCGAGTAAGGATACCACCGACAGCGGCGGAAAAGTAAATCATAGCACGGGCAACGGTGGGGAAAACTCCAACGAAAGACAGCAGCAGCGGCGGCGGCAGGGCCAACGTCACATCTCTTCTCAACGGCAAGAGCAAGAACAAGAAGAAGAAGAAGGGATGCCGATGATGATGGGTAACGATCAGCTGCTGTCCCGCCAGGCCAATGAGAACGGCAACGAAGCGGAACGGGCGGCGGCGGCGGCCAGCGGGGCAACGAGTGGAGGCAGAGCTACTCACGCCAATACCAATAACAGTAGTAATAACGATTGCAATCAGCATGACAATGAAGAAAGCGATGAAGAGGACTATGATGAGTTTGCCGACTTTGACGACTATGACAACGACTACGATGACTATAATAGTAATGAAGAAAGTTCAGCAGAAAGTGAAGGCGGCCGTAGTGACAACAATAACGGCGACGGCGATGATATTAATAATAATAATAGTAATAACAGCAATGCAGAGGCGTCAAGAGGGCAAAACAACATTACCCGTTCGCCTGAAAAAACGGGACGCGTAATCGCTCTCGTGGGCAGCGACAGCACCCTGGACGAGACCGATCGGGAGGTGTTCTTGGAGGCTTTGGAGGAAAACGAGAATGTTATACGGAACAAGCGGCGGGAGCTGCAGCAACTGTTTCGCCTCGTCAAGGGCATTCACACCTGCGGCAGTCACATCGCGACAGGGGAGACGAGTAGTGATACGGCTAATACTAGTGCTTCTGTCTCCGCTGGTGCGCCACCGCGGGGGACTTCTCAGCTCGGCACCCACGTAACAAACTCCTCCGCTGCCGCCGCTGGTGCAGCTCCCACAGTTAGACAGCATCACGTGGATCCCCAGCAACAACGCGAACAGGCGGAGGTAGGGGAGGAGGGAGGAACACAGGCAAATTTAACAAGTGCCGTGCCGCCGTCGGGGGATTCTGCCCAAGTGCCCGCGCCACACCCAGGTCGCATAGAGCTGTGATGAGGGAGTGAAGAGAGCAAAGTCTCTTACTTTATTTTATTTCTTGTGAGCACTCATATGCTCCTCTCTCTCTCTCTCTCTCCTCTCTCTCTCTCTCTCTCTCTCTCTCTCTCTCTCTCTCTCTCTCTCTTCCCTATTCTTCACGTTTTTGTAAATGGTTTTTACTGTTAATTTGGCCAAATTTCTATAATAACTGATGTTCAAAGAAACGTCATCTGTCACTGTGCTTACATTATCAAGACAGAATTAGTATTGCGTTGATACAATAGGTGATTGACGGCGCTTAATCACGAGCTACGATTTTCTTGTCTTACTTTATCATGTTCATGTTTTCTTCTGGCACAAATTCTCGCATCATCCACTACCGTTCTTTCATCATTATCAACATCTTTTATTGCTGTTGTTGTTGCTTTCCGAATAGAAATAAGCAGATCGTCAATCGTTTTTTTTTTCTTTTAGATTATTTTTCATTCTTGCAGAGAAACCATCTTCAGATTAATTCTTTTTTTTTCTTTCCGTTCGCACGTGCGAGCATTTGCTTATCTCTGTAAAGGCACTGTACGCAGGGAAAAAAAAAAAGGAGCTTTAAAAAAAAAAGGCACTTCATCACTTAATAATCAGCTTCAAGCGATAGGAAAAGTGGAAAGAAATAGAATAAGAAAAAAAAAAAGAAAGAGGACAATTCGCAACGACATGTTTTCCACATCTCCCACTAGCAATGTCTCTGCAGGTGGAGGAGGAGGTGGTGGTGGAAACAAGAGCAACAACGCGACTGCCCCCTCAGGATCCGCAGCAGCGGCGGCAGCAGTGATAGTAGGCGGCGGCGGCGGCGGGGGAAGCTACGGCCACCACCGTCCATCGTCTCTACCTCAAAACAACTCCAACAATAACAACTCTCACTCCCAGCAGCAGCAGCAACAACACCACCGCTCGCATCACGGGCACGGACATGGCCACGGCGGCGGCGGCGGCGGTGGCGGGAGTCATACGATGAGCAGTAATAATAATAGTAACAATAACAATAAACAATGCCAATAGTAATAGTAATAGCGGGTCTCACAGGCCGCAGCGGGACAGTTTCCGCGGCTCCGGCAGCGGCGCCTCCGGACTTGGTGGCTTTCACGGGGGGCGAAACGGGAGCACCTCCGCTAGTAATAACACTCATAATAATATCAATAATAATCATAATCATAATCCTATCGGCGCCGGCTCCGCCAGCAGCAATCGCCCTGGTAGTGTTCACAGCAGCGAAGCCGGCGGCGGCGGTGGCGGCAGCGCTAATGGCGGTGGTATTGGTATTGGTGGTGTTCCTTTCCATCATCGCGCGGGTGCACCTTTTGTTGTTGCTGGCGGCGGAGGCGGTGGCGGAGTCACCGCTGGCATCATTCCTCCCTCTGCGGCTGTGGGGGCCAACGCGGGGCCTGCGGTGACGGTTTCCCCCTTTTCCACCTCCGGACAGCCACTGTCGACTCGAATGATGAACGTTGGCTCGTCTGTCCCGGCGGCGGCAACGGCGGCCATGATGGGAGGCGGCATGCTTCCCAGCGCTGGTATTGCTGGAAGTAATCATAACAACAACAACACCAATAATAATAATATAATAGTCATGCGCATTTTACCGGGGGCGGCAGCGGCTTGTATGTGCCTCCCGGCAGCGGCGCGCGGAGTGCTGTCGGAGGCGGCAAGAACCCGAACGTGCTGGTAAATAATGCCAACAGCAATAACAATAATAACAATAATAACACAAACGTGAACAGTGGCAGCTTTGTGCGAGGCGGGGGCGGCTCCGCGGCCTTTGTCAGCGAAGCCAGCATAGGAAGTGGTTTGGGTTTGTTCGACGGCGCCGTGTTTGCGCGCATGTCCACTAGCGTGGAGGCCGATGTTCATAACCGGCGGGTGTGGAGCGAATTAGAGCATCTGCTCTCCAAGTGCCTCGGCGGAGGCGCCGCGATGGCGGGTCCGCCAGGGATGGGGATGCCGATGACGGCGCCGAACGACATGCAACTCCACCATAACAACACCAACAACAGCAACAACAGCACAGCATGAATGCAAACGGTAACTTTCAGCACTTTGGAACAGTCGGGGGCGTTCCGCCACCACCGCACTTCCTGCAGCAGCAACATGCTGCCCCTTCGCCAGTGCCGCCCTCGCTCCAGCAGCAGCAGCAGCAGCTTTTGCACGGCCCTCCCATGGGCCACATGGGCTTCGGGCAGAATGTTTTCAGTCCCTACGGCGCCCAGCAGCAGCAGAGCAGCAGCAACTGTATAACAACAATAATAACAATAATAACAACATAGTGCGTATGTGGGAGGTAACACGATGATGATGATGAACGGTAACGGCAATCCAAGTCGCCAGTTCAATGTGAATAATAGAAACGTGCACCGCTCGAACAGTAGCAGCCGTCGCGGCGGCGGCGGCGGTAGCGGCAGTGGCGTTCATATGGCTCCCCCGTCGGCCGTAACGGCGGCGGCGGGTCACAGCGTAGACGGTGCTGCCACGCGGCCGCCCCCGCCTGCGACAGCGGCGGTTGCGGCGGCGGCGGCGGCGGCAGCTGGACAAGGAGTGGTGGGCGGCGGCGTCAGTCGACACGACTCCGCGATCGCGTCCGACCCAAGCGTCACGGCCAGCCAAACAGGAAACAGCCGCAACAGCCCGCTGGACCTGATAAACAGCGGGCACTCCACCATGGGCACGAGCAGCAATCACAATATGGACCACGGCAACGGCAACATCAACAACAGCGGTAGCTACGGTAGCAGTCACCAGCATCAGCAACAGTATAGGGATGGCATCGATCACAGTGGCGCCGCCGCCCCTCCGGCGAACTGCGGCTTCAACGTCGCGGAGCCCGGCGAGTGGTCCGCGCTCATTGACCCTTCAAAGCCGCGCGCCAGCGCCCGCCGCCTCGCCGCCGCCCTCGCGACCCTCAGCGACGCCAACGACCAGCGCGTCGCCATCCGCGCGCTTGTTCCCGCCCTGCGCTCCGAGGCGACCGTCCCGGTGCTGGCGGCGCTGCCGGAGCCCTTCCGCACCCCCGTGCGCGACGCGCTGGTCGTGGGTCTCGTCGATCTCATGGCTATATCGGCCGAGAGCTACGCCGCCGCCGCCACCGCCACTGCTGCTGGTGGGATGATGGGCAACGGCGGCGGGCAGTACGGCAGCGGCGGCTACGGGGGTGAGGAAGACGAGGAGGGCGAGATGGGCGAGGGCGGCGGCCGCATCCGCATCCCCCGGCGCGGCCTCTGGGACGACGGCAGTCACATAAACGAGGAGGATCTGGACGGCAACGGTGGCACGGCGGCGGGAAGGGAGGAGGAGGCGGAGGAGGAGGGCTGTCGCCGTCTCAGCAGCAGCGGCACCAGCAGAGGGCGCGGCCGCAGGAGGATGAAGAGGAGCAGCGCGCGGCGACGGTGGTCACGCGCGGCGCCGCCGTCCTCGCGACCCTGTACGCCTGCGACTTGGTGAAACTGGAGGGCGTTGTCGCGATTGTGGAGCACTTTTTGGGTGAGCGACACAAGGAGTACGTGGGGCTGGCGCTGCTGGGCACGCTGGCGCAGGCTGGGAACGCCTACTATCTGAAGGCAGCTCAGCAGCAACGGCAGCAGCAGCAATCTGTAGCAGCCGGCGGTCGCGCGGGCGGCACGGCGGAGAGTGGTGCCGCGGCAGAGCCCGGCCAGGAGGAGGACGAGGAGGAGGAGGAGGAAAAGGCAGGCATGGCGGCGGCAGTGATGCGTGGCTGGGAGGCCATGGCGGCGCTCGCGCAAGCCCTGTGTGGCGGCGCCGACGGCGTTAACAGGAGCAGCAGCTTCAACCACAATAATGGGAGTGAGGAGTTGGCTGCTGAAGTGTCCCCGCAGCGTCTTACGTACATTGCCCGCCGCCTGGCCGCGCTGAGTCAGAACCCCGTCTTCGAGGGTCTCGTTGTGCGTGTGATGAAACCCCTCGCCGCCCTCTGCCGCCTGCGCGCGTTCGCGCGTGCCAACCAGATCGTCAATGGCGGTAGTGATGAGACTCAGGCAACCCCAGCGGAGGGCGAAAAGGGGCCGAGCGGCACGGCGGCAGCAGCCAATAAGACAACCGCAGTCGCGGCAGGCACAGTTATCACCACCACTGCAACACAGCAACAACAACAACGCTGCGTCCCGTCGCCCGCCTGGCGTCTCCGTCCGCACTGCGGCTTCCGCAGCACGACAGCCGACACACGCGCCGCGCCGGCGCCGCGCGCACCACCGCGCTCCTCTATCTGCCCTCTCGCGAGGAGCTGCTGACGGCCGAAGAGGAGGGCAACACTGTCATCGCGTGGGCAGCAGCAACCACAACCGCTGAAACAACAACAGCTGCAGCCGCCGCTCCTTTGACTCCTCGCGCGGTGCTCAGCCTTCCCGGCTGCGCCGTCGCGCTGGCCGCTCCCGGCGTCGGCCCCCTGAACGGTAACAAGGACAGCGTCAACTACGTTGTGGCTGCCGTCTGTCGCTACTCCTTTGGGGAGGAAAGCGCGAGTCTTAATAGTGGAGAGGGGGCCTCTTCTACATCGACAGCCATGCTCCAGATCCTTCTCCCGGACGGCGTCGCCGCAGCGAACAACGCGGCTGACAACAGCGGCAGCGGCGGCAACGGCAGTAATGAAAAGGGTTGGAAGTGCGGACCGCTGCTGCGGCGTCCCCGCGAGGTTGCCGTCGTCACAGCCGTCGCCGCGCTCGACACAGAGTACTTCGCGGCTGCTGAGCGGACCGTCCACGGTCTTTGTCGCGTGGGTGTGTACTCGGTAGCGCTGTCCGCCGCTCCCTCTTCTTCTTCTTCGTCCGCCTCCGCTTTTGTGAGTCCTCTGCATGTCATTGAAGGGGTGCACGCGGACTTTGTCACCGCCCTCGCCGCCGCGCCGCCGCGGGGCGATTTGCTGCTCAGCGGCGGCCGCGACGGACGACTGCGCCTGTGGGACCTCAGCCGGCCCGGCGACGCGTGCAATGGCGGCAATAGTAATAGCAATAGCAGTAACGACGGTCGCAGGGCGGCGACACGGCTGAGCTACGCACACGCGTCGCCGTCGGCACTGCACGGCGGAAAGGAGGGGGAGAAGGAGAGCGGCGGCGGCGGCGGCACTGCCACGTCCGCGGCGGCGGCGGAGGTGGCGCGGTACAGCTTCAACAATAGTGCTGGCGCAGCAAGTGCCGAGCCGCGGCAGGCGAGCACCTCTGCGGCCAACGCGCGTGCGGGTCGGGAGCACACGGGCGACGAAGACGGCGGCAATGACAATGCCGACAACGCCCTGGCGGCTCAGCAGCACAGGAGGCAGAGGCAGAGGCGGAAGCGGAGCAGGAGTGGAACGATGTGCTGGGGAGTGCGGTGACGGCGGTCGCGTGGGAGCCGGAGGCGCTGCTGGTGGTCGCCGGCACCGCCAACGGTTTGGTGTGCGTGTGGCAGGACGCGGCCGTGCTCTCCGCCTCGTGTGACGCGGTGAGTAGTACTAGTAATAGTGAGAGCCCAGACGGCCGCAGACTACGCCGCCGCCGCCGCTCCCACCTCCGCGGGCCGCCCAGCACTCACGCACCAGCTCCCTGGCGCGGTCCTTGCCCTCTGCGTGTGCGGCGCCGTGGCGACAGAGGTGCAAGTGAACAGCAGCAGCAGCGCCGCTACCGCCGTCAAGCACAACGGAAAGCAAGGATAACACTGAGCTCACCAAGCAGGGGACGGGGGAGTGGAGAAGACAAAGACAAACGATGGACGGGGAGCGGCAACCTCTCCTCTGCTGCTGCCGGTAGCGACGGCGGCGGGCCTCTACCTCCTCTCGGTCGGCGGCGGCGGCGTGCTGCTGGCTGTCGATGCGCTGCCGGGGAGAGTCTTCACGAGCATCGCTGCGGTGGAGACAGCAGCGGCGAACACCGATGCAAACGCCGCGGTAAATGAAGTGGCGGAGGCGCGCGCTAGCAGGAGGGGTGAGGGCGTGGCGCTGCTGGCGGGGGACGACGACGGCGTTGAAGTGATTCTTCTCTGCAAAACGTAAACTCAAGTGGGGGAGACTCTCTCTCTCTCTTCTCTTTTCTGCGTGTAGGTGTGTGACACTCGCATTATCGCATTATCTCTCCTCCCCGCTCCTCCGTCCCCCACACTCTCTAGCATGTTCTCATGCGTCATGGTTCTTTTCCCTTCCTTTATTTTTGGTGCGATGCCTCAGAAATAATAGTCCAGTACTAGAAGAGCTAGTACAACGTATATAAAAAGCTCTACAAAAAAATAAAATAGATGAAAAGTTTCCATGTGATTCGCTGAGAACTGAAACTGATCACTGTATTCTAATACAACCACTACGGTACGCTCTCTTCGTATTCATTCACTAGTGTTTTTTTCCCCTCTCTTCCCCTACACTATAATTTAAGTATATCCATTTTTAATTTTCCAGTTTGTTGTTTCTATTCAAATGCTAATTTGCTCCTCCCTTACTTCCATACGTATCAACATTCAGATTCATATTTGTTTCCTTCTTTTATTTGTTTTTTTTTTAATATTTATTATCATTTGCTCTTCTTTTTTAATATCCCTCTCAGAAAATGTGGATAACAGTAATCATGTACGGGTAGGACAGCACAGGTATGAAGGTCGCAAAATTAGTGAGGGACACAGTAGACAGACACTTTCATACACTTCTTTGCGTTCTGTCTTCAATGTTTTAGGTGTATAGTTATGCACTGCACAAAGTGAAGGAAGGCTCTGAAAGGCAAACCATCTCAAGCGAAGGGAAATATGCGGCTCTATCCTCTTTTCCCCCACCTCTCCACTCTTCACTACATCTTACATATCACACTCTACAACTCCCAGGATAGAGTTGTTGTTTGTTTTTTTTTTTAAAAGGTTTCGTTGTTTCTATTACCTACTAGTTGAAGAAGACGTCGTGTGTTTCACGCAAATAATAAAAAAAAAAAACAGAACTGACGCACGCACGTGCAAACAAGAAGGGTTAGGACGCGTATAGGTATTAAACTTCACGCAACCATGTATCGTGCCTTTGCTGGCCGCCGCCACGGCTGCCTGGCGGCCCACGCGTGCCCTCCCTGCTCCTCGTCGTCTTCGGCTGTGACGGCGGCCAAGTCTCCCTCTTTGCTGTCCTCGTCCTCGCTAGGAGCGTCCGGCAGCACACGCGTGTCCTCCCGCTCGTACAGCTCGCTGTGCCGTGCCTCGGGCGCGGCGCTCACGCGGACGCCGATCGAGGGGCCGCTCTACTGCGCCAGCCGCTGCTACACCCCCATCTACAAGGACGACGTCCCTCCGTCGGACCACACGGCGCCGCTGCGTCGCGCAGACGAGGCGACAGCGCTGTGGGCGGCGGAGCCGTTCGTGCCTTCGCTGGAGGCGGGCGCGGCTTTTCTGCTGCGCTGCGGCAACGACCCGGTCGTATCCTCGACCCTCCCCGCGCTGTCTCCGCTGCTCTCCGAGGCGCAGGAGGCTGGCGGCCCCTCCTCCGCCAACGTTTCTGCTTCTGTTTCGTCTTCCTCCTCCTCCCCGTTCGCACACGTGGAGGATTACATGGGCACCAACATGATCGCGGGGACGGCGGAGCTCGTGAGCGAGAGCGCCGCCGTGTGGAGCGACTACTTTCGGCGCCGCGCGCTCGGCCGGCTGCGGCAGTCGCGGCGCACCGCGCAGAACTTTCTCGGTGTCGCCAACTCGGACGCCGCCGCCGCCGCCGCCACGCTCTCCTCTTCCGCGGGGGCCTTTACGGACGAGGCCGACTCGCCGGCGACGCCGTGGCCGCAGGACAGCTATTTCCGCGAGGTGTCGTACCTGGCGCAGCGGCACCTGAAAGTGAAGACGGGGAATCTGCTGCTGCTCGAGCAGGCCATCTGGGAGAAATCGGAGCCGGAGCCGTTTCCTCGCTTTTTTTGACGCGTACCAGCACCAGACGCAGACCCGCATCCCGCTCCCCGCGCCGGCCGTCTTCTACCTGGAGGGGGACGCGCGTAAGCAGTGGGCGGAGCGCTACCTGCCCGTCGCCAAGGAGGCCCGCGAGTTCTTCGACGGCGTCCTCGCGCCGGCGCTCAAGAAGAACCCGAAGCTGCTGGAGACCGCCGTCGCGCCCGCCCTGCGCGCCGCCCACGCCATTCTGCTCGAGCGCCACCAGCGGCAGACCAAGGCCGGCATCAAGCCGGACTTCTCTCCCGCCGCCGCCGCTGCGGCAATGTCCCCCGAGGCCGCCGAGGCGCGCCGCGCGTACGCCGCGGCGGAGGTGGAGCGGGAGCGGCGCGCCGTGATGGAGGCCGAGTACGACCCCGAGGACTCACTGGACGCGTCGGAGGAGTGGAAGGCGGAGCACGCGCGGCTGCTCAAGGTGTGGGAGGAGGAGCCGCTGACCGGCGGCGCAGCTTCACCCTGCGGGACTTTTGGCTGCACACGGTGCGCCGCGAGGCGCTGGAGACGCAGCACGTGTACGACATGGCGAGCGTGGCGGCGGCGGCGGCGGCGGCGCGCGTGCGGCTCTATGAGGAGTCTGCCGACTACGCGGCGGTGCTCAAAGGCGTCGAGGACTCCTACGCGCGCGGGCAGCTGGACCTGCGGGCGGCCGTGCTGAAGCCGTACCCCACGCCCGTGTGGTGCAAGCTGCACTACGCCAAGTTCGGCGCCGCGGGGCTCGTGCAGCGCACGACGACCGGCAGCCGGCAGCTGCTCTTTCACGCGGCGGCCTCGACGCAGGAGGTGGCCGCGACGGCGACGCTCTACTACGCCACCAAGCCGCTCAGCAGCGCCATCGACTACTCGTCGCCCTACACGCACCGCCAGTCGATCGCGGGCCTGTGCGCCGCCCACGGCGTCGAGCTCACCCACGCCTACCAGCGGCCCTTCTTCCTCTCCGCGCGCTACATCGCGGGCGCGGAGGACGCGATGGCGGCGGTCGCGCGCAGCGTCGCGGAGGCCTTTGGGCGCCGCCGCCGCGCCCGCGAGAGGGCGGCGCGCGCTCTCTACCAGCGCCACCTCGTGCCCGTGACGGACGTGCGGGTCACCGCCCTGGCGGCGGAGCTGCTGCCGACCGGCGCGCCGCTGCCCGCCGACGAGGGCCAGCACGCGCCGCTGCTGCAGACCCCCGAGGGCAACCCAAAGGAGGCCGCGCGGGAGTGGCCGTTGGGGAGCCGCAAGACGGTCCGCTTCGCGTGGCCGGCGTCGCTGGCGGAGAAGTACCGCCTCGCGCGGCAGGCGGGGCCGATGACGGCGGCCCGCGCGGCGGAGCTGCGGCAGCTCGCCGGCCGCGCGCGCGTCGAGGTCTCCCTGTGGCGGCAGCGCACCGCGGAGGAGCGGGCCGCGCTCCGGTCGCGGCGCGCGCAGGAGGAGAGGCGCGTCGCGGAGGCCGTCGCCGCCGCGCCGGTGCTCTCGCAGGTGCGTCAGTACGCGGAGTCGCTCTACGCCCGCCTGAGCCAGGAGGCGCTGGCCGTCGCCCAGAACGCGGAGGCGGCCCGCAAGGCGCAGGAAACGAAGGAGAAGAACGACGAAGAGGAGGATGAGTGGGAGTTCGCGGTGATGCTAGACGACGACGTGCCCCTGAGCGACACGCAGGCGGCGGAGGTGTTTTTGCCGTTTGTCGACCACACGGGGCGGCGGCCGCTGCAGCCCGGCACGTACCGCGTGCGGGTCCGCGTCTACGACCACGACGTGAACCCCACCAGCCACCCCGCCGTCACCACCGAGGGCTTTTCTGCGGCCATCTCGGTGTACGACGCCGTCCCCAGTGTCGTCGGTAAGGTGCTGCGCGCCGGCGGGGGCGAGAAAAAGGCCGGCTCGGAGGTGCCGCAGTGGGCGGAGGGCTCGCAGCTGATGCCGCTGTGCGCCGCCCTCCGCGCCGCCGGGCTCGACGTGCCCCTCGCGTGCGAGTTCGCGGCCGGGCAGGCGCTCAACAAAAAGGGCGACTTCTCGCCGGCGCACCTGCTGGAGCTGCTGCGCGGCACCCGCTACCACGCCACGCTGGCCGAGCGCGGTATCACGGGACCGCAGAAGGAGGTGGAGGCGCGGGTGCGGGCGCACTGGGGCCTGTCGCACCCGGGCGCGTCGGCGGAGGAGTGGGCGGTGCGGCGGCGGGCGGTGCTGGCGCACGCGATGGAGCGCGAGCGCGACTGGTGGGCCGCGGACCCGCTGCTGGACGTGGCCGACGCAGTCACGGCGCACACGGGCTCCGGCGGCCTCGAGCCCGCCAACGCCGCCGCCGTCGCGCGCTACGGCGAGGAGCTGTGCGCGGTGCTGTCGGCGCGCGGCAGCAGCAGAAGCGACGAGACCCCCGTCGTCGCCGCCGCTCTCGCACCTTCTCCCTCCTCCTCCTCCTCGCGCGGCGCTGGCTGGCGTGGCGGCGGAGGCCACCGTCGACGGCACGGGTGCGCTGACGGCGCTGCACTTTGGCGGCGGCGCGGCGGCGACGAGCGCGCCCGGGGTCACGCTGGAGGGCGTGCTGGGCGAGGCGCTGGCGGCCGTGCAGGCGGCGCAGGACCGGCACGCGACGCTCGCCCACTACCGCACAGCGCCGGTCGCCAAGCAGACGCAGGTGCAGGTCTTCTGCGGCGCCCACGCGGCCGAGTACGGCGGCAAGTACGCCCGCACGTACCTCTACGCCGCCGACAGGGCACGCGAGGCGCTCGCAGCCGTCGGCGCCGCGTCCTTCGCGCCCGAGCTGGAGGCGGCGGCGGCGGAGCGGCTGTCGGAGGCCGCGGAGAGCAGTGACGGCGCGGTGGGTCAGGGTGTGGACCGCTACGCCTCGCAGACGCACCCCGAGCAGCGCTTCACGCGTCTGCGGCGGGAGGCCACAATGACGGGGCAGCCAATCGACGACATGACGCCCGACGCGCAGAGTACGTGGGGGAGCTAAAGATGGAGGGAGGAGGGGGAGGTGATCGCTCTGCCTTTTAGAATGCTCTTCGTATCTCCTCCCCTTCTATCTATTTATTCATCCTCTTTCCCTGGCTCATTGCGTTTTTCAAGGGCTTTTTTTCTCCCTCTGCAGGGGAAAAAAACTAATGATGACAATATTAATAATAATAACAATGAGGCTGAATCACAAACCACAATGAGTGCGCATTTGTCGTTTATGCTCTTCAAACAGGTGTTTTGTATCTTTTTATTTCACGTACAAACACATAATGATAATAATAATGGAGCGACTATCGCTTCGCTCCTCCGATGCTTGTTGCGCGTTTCGACACTCCCTATAACTCTCTCTCTTTCTTTATTTCTTTATGAGAGCGTGCGAAAGTAGCGCGTACATTCATTCGGCATTCGAGAGGTTTATAACACTTGTGTATGGTTTGACTCAATACCATTATTATTGCATCACTTAATGGTCCACGCACACACAACCACGTTAAGTACCACAATTAAAAATGAAATTGTATGTTGAAGAGAAGAAAAAAAGTTTAATTGCAATACGGGGCCTTCCAAATCAGTAAATATCTGAAGGCGCTACAAGGATGTGTCAGATTTCTTTTTCTCTGCACTCGTTCTCTTCTCGTATGAACATCTGTGTTTTTCCCCCTTTCTTTTTTAAAGACAACGCACTCTCTCACTACATACGACGGCATTCTTTATTTGGATGGTTCTATCGTTTTACAATATGCTTATTTTACTCCTTTGACATTTTCAAATATTACAATACCGCCACCGTCTACACACCATTTCTTGCACTTTCTCACTCACTCCTTCTGACTCCCCCTTATCTTACTTTTCCATAAAAGCGCCACACACATATATATATTTGTATCATACAAAGATAACGGCCTCATAGATTGTAATAAAAGTTTTTTCCAAAAAAAAAAAATTCAAGTCTTTTTTTTTTTCGCTGTTCGTTTGCTTGCGTGTAGTGCGTCATAGAATAACAAAAAAAAAACAACATATCTAGATAGAAATACAGAGTTCAACTGTCACTACCACCACTACCGCAACAGCTTTCAAAAAACAAAACAAAAAAGGAAGGGCAGCAAAAACATATATTTTTCAAAAACGTCTAAACAATGCTAGACACGCTGTACAGCGCGTGGGGCGGCGGCTACGAGGGACGCTATATTGAGGACCTCATCAGCGGCGCCTTCGCCGACTTCGCGCCCTACGCCGCGGCCGACCAGGAGCGGGTGGCCGTCACCCGCATGCACGCCGCGCAGCCCTGCGTCGCCTCCTCCGTCCTCCTCGACCCCAACAGCAACGCCATATTCCACGTCCAGCACAGCGGCGTCGGCAGCGTCTCCTTCTCCGGGGCGCCGGCGCTGCTGCTGCGCTCGCACCTGCGCGTGCCGCTGCCGCCGCCTCTGCCCTTCTCCGTCGGCCCGCCGGCCGCCGCCTCCCCTGTGTCCTCCCGCGCGTTTATCCTCTCATCGGGTGCGTCAACGTCAGCGGTAGAGGAGCAGAGGAGTGCAAACGCGGACGGCAAGAACAGCTCCGCCTCCCCCTCAGCAGCGGGGATTCCTAACGGCGCGACGCGCGGCCCTACGGCGGCGGAGGTGCAGGCGGAGTGCCGCCGCCGCGGAATCTCCGGCACTGACGCGCTGCAGCTGCTGCACAAGCGTCACCTCGCCGCCGCTGCTGACGCGGCGCTGCAGCCGACACCGCTGCCGCGCTTCTTTGCGATTGGGCGCGGCGGCGTTTTTACTTCCGCCAATGGCCTCCCGCGCATCTCGGGGGACCGCACCGACTATGGGGTGGTGTACGGCGGCGGCGGCAATGACGTGAGCAGAGACAGCGGAAGCTTCGGGCAGGTGGAGCTGGAGGGACTCTCGGTGCCGGAGTGGTTTGGCCCTCTGCGGCTGCCGGGAGCAGCTCTGGACGGCCGCGGCGGGGAGGACGACGGCAGCAGCGGGCGGCGGCGCGGCGGGAGAAGCAATGGGGGAAGCAAATCCCTCTTCAGCACGATGCACCCCAACCACGCACACAACAACAATAATAACACGACGATGCTGGACCGCCACCCAGACAGCAGCGGCGGCAGCGACACCCACGACGCGCACGCCAGCGCCGGCAACACCGCGGCAGGGACTGACGGCGGCGGCGGCGACAGCAGGAGACTCGCGGTGGGCGTGAGCGCGGGGCCTGTCTCTCTTCGCCTCTCCCGCACGCAGCAGGCGATCGGCGGCGGCGGGGGTGCAGCGCCAGACGTGAGCGAAGGCGCCGCCTCCTCGCCGCTGCCGTCGTACAACGAGACGCGACGAGCGATCATGACCGGCGGCGTGCGGGACATTCATACCATCGACGCCGCCGTCTGCCTTGCCGTCCCGCCACCGTTTGCGCTGCTCAACGCCGCCGCCCCGCTGACGCCGTCCTTTTTACGCCCGCTGCTGCTGTCTCCCGCCCCGCCAGCGGCGGCACCGCTCTCCTCACACGACGCACACACACACGCCGGCGGCGTGCGTGGGTACGAGAGGGAGGCGCCGTGGGCGGTGACGGCGAGCTTGCAGCTGCCGCTGGAGGGGGGCGACACGCTGCTGGCCCTCGCGCTGCAGACCGACCGCGCCACCTCCTACGGGCAGCGCGAGGGTGCGCCGATGCTCGCGGACGGCTCCGTGCTTCTCCCCGCTGGGCTGTTGGGCGACGTGCGAAGTAACAATAGTAATAGTAAAAGTCATGAAGGCGACGACGCGGGCGTGAAGAGCCAGACAGCAGCAGCAGCAGCAGCAACAGGAGGAGGAGGGGCTGCGCAGGGTGGCGAGGCCGCTCTCCGCAGCAATAATAAGAGTGATAAAAGTGCGACGCGACAGTGGCTGGATGACGCCATTGCGGCCGCGGTGAACAAGACGAACAGCTATGTGGAATCGGTTGGGTCTTGGGGAGGCGTCGGGGACGCCTTTGTCACCAACGCACACCGCACGGACAGTACAAACAGTATTAACAATAACATTATCAACAATAATAAGAGGAGTAGTAGTATCAGTAGCAAGAGGGCTTCTTCCCCCGCGTCGGCGGCGGATTTGCTGACGGTCAAAGGTGTCACCGACCCCACTCACCTTGTTAGCGGGTCTCTGGTGCCGGTGCCGGGCTCCACCCAGCTGGCGCTGCACACAGGGGACGACACAGTGGAGGAGGGCAGTAACGGCGACGGCGGGGGCGCGAGCGGCGCCGGGGCGAAGCGGAGCGCCGCCACGATTCCCCTCGCGCGTCCGCCGTCGCGCCCGCTGGGTGTTTTCCCCGTGCCCGATGTGGCCCTGCGTCTTCTGATTGTGCAGACCCTCCAACGGCGTCCCTTGGGTGACGAGGGTTTCGGATATAATAACAGCAATAGCAACAACAATAATAACAGCGGCTCGCTCTCGGACAGTGAGCTCAGCCCAACGCTGATGCGCAACAGCAGCAGCAGCGGCGGCGGCAGCGGTAGTCACAGGCACGGGGCCGGGCAGCAGCGCCGCCGGAGTCCGGGCGGCCAGCCTCAGCGGTGGTGGGAGCTGCCCACGCTGTTCGGGGCGCAGCTGTGTCTGTGGAAGGAGGCGCTGCGGCTGAGCGCGGCTGTCATTCTGCATGATGGCACCCGCGACCTGGAGGCCGCGGCGGCGCTCGATCTGACCCCGCTGGCGCCGCAGCAGCCCACTACTGTGCGTGTGGGCTTCAACGACACGGGGCGCCTCTCGCTCGGGATTACGTCGCTGTTTTACAAGGCATTCAGCGTCACGCTGGGTGCCCATCTGGAGCCCGGGGAGCCCACGCGCTTTGGTCTGGAAATGAAACTGTAGGGTGGTGGTGGTGGTGGTGTTTGATTGATTCATCCTCTTTTTGTCTCTTCTTATTGGCTGACCTAACACTTTTCTGGTGGTCAGTGGTTTAAGTGTGTTTTTTTTTTTTTTAACTTACTTCTGTCAAAAGAGCTCTGAAAGTAGAGAATGTGTCAAGTTTATGAGAATATTGGCAGAGAAAGATGTATTCCCCAAGAAGAAGAAGGGGAAAGGAAAGGTATGCACACACACACACACACACACACACACACACACACACACCTCTTTTGTTACTCCCTCCGACTGCACAACCGAAGTCATACGGGTACGCCTATATCATAGAAAATACACCTTACAAACAAAAATAATGGAAGATCAAGTGGAAGCAGTTCAAGACATCGTATTTGTTTCCCATTTACAAAATTAATGAAAATGTATGATCTTCTTCTGCACACCCTTTCTCTTTCACTATAACCTATATATAGATGTGATAATAATAGTCTTTTTTTTTTCTCGTTGCCTTGTCACCATTAAACTGTATGATGTTGACTTCTTTGAAAATACAACGCATCGACACATAATTACGCCTTACTGTAATGCGTTATTGAAAGAGAGAAAAAGTGAATGGAATGAACACTGCAGCCGTCGTCTTACTGTGCAACAGATTCGTATAAATGAGTACAGACCTGCCGGCTGCACCCCGATTCATTCCTTGATGTTTCTCGACTTTATCCTCTGCCACTAACTCCGTGTAACAGATCCTGCGCTCCTGTGTTCATTTTCCGCTTCTTCCCACATATTTTCATAAGTTTCACCTACATTGTCCCGCGTGTATCCTCTCAGGTCTTTACTTTGCACAAGAACCAACAACGTTGAATACTGATTACAGTAATTCAGCAGTCTAGAAACAGAAAGAAAGAGAAAGAAAGAAAGAAAGAAGACACACAATACGACACAACTAAAAAGGCAAAAAAAAAAAACAATGCCCCCCAGGAAGACGACGCCCTCCAAGGCTCGCAGGCCCAGCCGCTCCAAGACACCTAAGCGCTCCCGCACCCCAAAGCGTGCGCCCTCGGCAAAGGTGGCAAAACGGGTGGCGGACTACAACGACGGCGACAGTAAAATGCCGAATCGCAATCATGACAGCACTACTATTAATGATGATAATCACCCCCACAAAAACAGCACCACACATACCAGAGCCGTAGCATCCTCCCCTTCACCGTCGCCGCTGCCGTCACCACCGTCATCGGCGAGGAAAGCAACGCTGCTGATGGCGGCACGCATGTTGGTGTGCGTCGTGGGCATCAACGTGGGTCTTGCCATGTGGTCTCTGAAAACCGAGCGCGTAGTGAAGATTCCCTACTCAGCGGCAGCGGCGGCGCCGGCGCCGGGCGACACAAAGGGGGAGCTCTTTCCGTCCAACTGCTTCTTAGTGTTTGTGCAGTGCCTGCTGGCGGCGGTGCTAGGCGCGCTCGCGATGGTGGCCGTTTCCGTTTACAAGGGGGACGGTGGCACTGGCGTGAATAAAAGTAGCAATAGTAACAATAATAAGTATAACAAGCTGGAGTCGGAGAGAGCGGCAGCAGCAGCACAAAAGAGTGGAGTCGTTTCCTCCTCTTCTTCTTCTTCATCGTCGCAGCCCACTCTCAGTACGGCGCGTGTGGTCCGTCTGGTGGCCGCTCTCGGCTTCACGAGTGTATTCACCTCCAGTCTTAGCTACGCGGCGATGCGGCTGCTGCCGTACCCCGTGTACCTGGCGGCCAAGATGAACAAGATGCTGCCGGTGCTGGTGGTGGGGTTCCTCGTACACCGCACCCGGTACCCTCTCAAGAAGGTGCTGTCGTGCCTGCTGATTACGGTGGGCATCATCCTGTACGTGAGCGAGGCCTCCAGCTCCTCCTCGAGTAAAAAGGCAAAGACGACATCGTCAGCCGCGGCGCAGCTAAACAACAGCAATAAAAATAAAAACCCTCACCTCGACGTGACTTCGCCACTCACGGGGGCGGTGCTAGCTCCACTGCTGCGCGTGCTGTCGCGCCACGCGGGGCTGCTGCTGTGCCTGCTGTCGCTGTCTCTCGAGGGCTACTCCTACTCGACGCAGGACGTGTTAGTGAAGACGTACGGCTGGAGCAGCCTGCAGGTGATGGTCGCCGTCAACGCGGCCGGCGCGGCGTGGCTGCTGCTCGCGATGCTGCTGGCGGAGGAGCGGCCGTGGGGCGTGGTGTCGGGGCTGTTGCTGCGGGCACGGAGCGCTGCCGGCTACTCTTCTTCCACTTCTTCTTCCAATACCCGTGCGGCTCCGCCGCTGTGGTCGGAGCACATCCCGTACCGCGCGCTCTCCACCACCGCCGCCTTCCTCCAGCGTCACCCGGCCGCGGGCGTTGACATCTTCCTTCTCGGTGCCTTCTGCGCGCTGGGGCAGCTCTTCATCTTCACCGCCCTCGCGTGGTTCGGCGCGGTGACGGTGACGGCCATTACGATTGTGCGCAAGTGTAACAGCATCGCTCTCTCGGTACTCGTCCACGGGCACGCGGTGGGGCCGCGGCAGCTCGCGGCTCTCGCGGTCATTTTTGTGGGTGTGATATGGGACGGGCAGCAGAGCATCGCCTCGGCGGCGGCGGCGGCCAGCAGGGCCAAGACGGCGAGAGCAGCTAAAGAGGAACCGCCGCATGTGAAAGAAGTTGGCGGAAAGGAGGAGAAGAAACATCGCTAGTTGGGGTGGTATGCTTTACTTCTTTTTATTATTATTATGTGCTCTTTACATTTTGTTTTTTCCTTACTGTATGGGCTTATGGATACGGTTTCCGTTGCAGGAACCGAAGACTATGCTTGTTATTAATATTATTTATGAGCGGTACATCCCAATTAATGTGTTTGGTATTAATTGGATAGTGTCTTGCGAAGCATTCTTTAATTTTAAAAAATAGGTGAATGCCGCGAGTGTCGCATCTTCGTTTTGATGCATCACATGAAGTGAATGGCACTGCATTATGAAGAAGAAGAAGAAGAACGTGATACACCACTCTCTTTCTCTTTTTTTTCAACCATCAAATCAGCGAATAATTATCTACATTAAACGCTGTTTCTTTAAGAATAAAAAGAAGGAGCAAACAATCAAATACACATACACACACACACACAAAGAAAAACGAATACCAATACTAGTAAGAATGCACAGTCGCTGTCGTGTCGTGATCGACCCTGTGTGGCGCGTCATCAGCGCCGAGACAGTGGCACTGATGGAGAAGTGTTTCCGCGAGGCGCGCGAGTGCGGCTGCGTCGGGCTCGACGCCGAGTGGACCACGCGAAACGTCGACCCCCCGCCCCCTGCGGCTGCCTCCCCCTCCTCCCCTTCCTCCCCCTCCTCCGGCGGCGGCAGCGGCGGCGGCGGGGCTGCGTCACCGACATCGGCGGAGGGCACTAATAATAGTAACGGTAGTAATGGTAAAGCTCCCTCGAAGCGGCAGCTCAAGCAGCAGCAGCGGCGGCGGCGCATCGTGTCGCCTGTGGCGGTGCTTCAGCTGAGCAGTCCGCACACGACGGTGGTCGTGCGGGTCTTTGACCTCTTCCGCATGTGCGCCGCCGTCGGGGGCAGCGGGGGCGTGAATCTGGATGGTCAGGAAACGGAAGAGGAGGCGGGAGCGGGAACGGCGGAGCGCTCGGCAACAGCAAACGCCACAGAGGAAAACCGCATCAGTGCTACAACTTATACCCCAGACAGTGAGCTCCGTGGTTGCTATTATAGGGTGTTGAACGCTGCCGTGCCGAGTCCTCTGGCGCCGCTAGACGAGAGATGGCCCTCCTCCCACCACCGCGCGGGCGTGCGATACAACCACCCCGCGACACTGCTGCGTGTGCGTGACGCCATTTGCGCTCTGCTGAAGGACGACAGGGTGTTCAAGTTCGGCGCCGGCATCGGGGGCGACAAGGCAAAGCTGGAGGAGGACTACCCCGAGGTGATCGAGTGCGTGAACAGCTGCGTCGATCTGAGCTCTCTACACTTTTTGTGGACGCAATACCAGCAACAACTGGAGCAGGGAGGGAGAGGGGGGATGGAAACACACGCGATGAAGAAGACCATCGCGCGCCTCGGATTGGCGGACACGACAGCCACCACGCGCCGCGGCGGCGAAAGCGCAAACGAGAACGGCGATGGTGGCGCTCCGGCCGACGGATTAATCACCGGAACAGCAGGTGGGGGGAAAGCCCGACCACCACCACCACAATCGATGGCGTTACAACCGCACCAGCCACCCTCACAAAAAGAGGCCCACTCCGCGCTCGCGGCGCTCCTCAGTCACCACCACCACCACAATCACCAGGAGCCAATTCGGCCAGTGAGTCTGAAGAATCTGTGCGAGATGTACACGGGAGGCGAAATGGGGAAAGACATGATGGTGGTGCTCAGCGATTGGGCGGGCGGCCTCGGGGCGCTGTCGCCGCTGCAGGTGCAGTACGCCGCCGAGGACGCGGAGGCGTCGCTGGGTGTCGGGATGGCGCTGCTACAGAAGCTGCTTCCCGTCCTGTTGGAGGCGGATGACGGAAGCACAGAAAGAGAAGTGACAGAGAGAAACTGCACCAACAACAACAGTAGTAGCGAAGGCCACGACGACGTTTCTTTGGTACCGAGAGAGCTTAAGCTGGCGAAGATGGAAGAGCTGATGCGACCCCTAGTGCTTCAGCACACAAAAACGCAGCGGAGACACAAGACTCAGAATCAGCAGAGCCACCCACAGCAGCAACACAAAGGAGAGGTGCCTGCCGACTTTGGGGAAGCAGACAAAGAAGGTTCTGTAGAGAAGCAGACCTATACTAGTGCTCAAAACTATAACAACAACAACAACAATAACAACTTCTCTCACCCCTATGCAACGGCGTCAGAACCGCACAGCTCCAACAATAGTTGCGGCAGCTCCGCCAGCGACTCCGTCTCGGTGACAGAGGCCGACGCAGAGGCAGCCACGTGGGTCGTTGGGCGTACAAAGCCGTACTACGACAACATCAGTGTGTATAATCCGCAGGGGACGTTGGTCTTCACGGTGGATCGCGCCAAGGCGGAGTGGTATCTGAAGAAAGACCTCGCGCACGTGACTGAGTGGGTGCCAGGAGAAGAAGAGGGAGAAGGCGGAAAAGGTGTTGAAAGTAGGATGACGGAAGAAAGCTACGGTTTTACGCGCGATGCCGAATCTGGTCATTTTCGGTGGAGTCCCAGTAATAACAATAACAATAACAACGATAGCAATGCTCCTCCCTCGCCCTTCTCCGCCGGCCACCGCCCTCTCACCCGACGCGACGTCATTGTGTCCATTCAGCTTGTCTTCGCGCCGGATTTCAAAAAGTACAACGACGCGCACATTCGACGGAACCTCGACTACTTCAAGACCCCCAAGCAGAACATCTGCGTTGTCTGCGGCAGCGACGCGAGTCTCGTGCGCTTCGCCGTGATTCCCATCCTGTACCGAAAGTTCTTCCCGAGTGTGTACATGAGCCACAACAGCTACGACCTGCTGCTGCTGTGCGGCGCGTGCTTCTCCGCCTCGCGCGCGGTGTATGATCAGGGGCGGCGGCGCGTCGCGGCCGACTACGGCATTCCGCTGCACTCCCTGACAGAGTCGGAGCTCGCGGCGTACGTGCAGCTGACCGATCGGCTGGAGAGGGAAATGCTGACGGTGACGACAGCAGCAACCGCAGAGGAGAGGGAGAAGAAGAGGAAAGAAGAAGGAACGCTCGATACTGTGAAAAAGCAAGGTGGCGGCAAGAGCTGCGGTGCGATTGATACGGGGGACGACGACGGTGTCGACTGGCACATCTGCCCGAGTCTTAAAATAAAAGGGATGAGGGAGTTTGCGGAGATTCAGCGGCACCGAAACATCCTCATCAATATTCTCAAGTACGCTAAAGCGCTACGCTCGCACTATTCCGCTGTAGCGGCATGTAACGAAGTCGGCGACGATGGGAATGAAACAGGAAATAACGCCGCGGAGAACACAGCAACAATAAAGGAAGACGTGTCGACACCTACAGAGGCGGTCTCCGCTTCGGACAAGGCGAACACCACGAGCACAGACACCATCAACACCCAAAAAAAGCAGAAGGGAAAGAAGGGCAAAGCATCCCGCGGCAGCAACAGCATTCCGCCGGCGCGCCTGGCGCAGCTCTCGGCGTACCTTGATCAATACGCTCCCCACTACTGCTACTGCGGCACCTCCACTTTTTCCAACTCCACCGCCCATCACCACATTCAACATGGGAATAGTAGTAAACAGCAGCAACAGCATCAGCAAAAGCATAATCCATACGGTCACTGCGGCGCAACGCCGTGTGTGTGCTTCGCGGGACACGCCCCTTCGTCCGCGGCTGGCGTGGAGGCCATCATGTGCGGCCATCCGCCGATTGAGGAGCGGCAGCATGCCGATGGTGGTGGCGCACCGCGGTCGGGTGGAGACGTGGAGGAAGAAGAAGAAAACAAGGAAAGGGAAGAGGAAGAAGAAGACGTCTTGCATGCTTGTGGCGACGATAGTGGGTGTGACGCCGCGGGGGCAGACGCGAATAAGAATAATAATAATAATACAGAGGGGCAGCCGCAGCTGCGTAACCAGCCAGTAAGAAGAAGGCGCAAAGGCGCCCCCCGCCGCAGCGCCGGCGGAGCGTTTTACAATACTCAAAACGCAAACACCACCCCTGCCGCCAATTTCGTCGACTCCCCTTCAGGCTGCAATGATCATTCTCGCGGCGGTCACTCGTGTGTTCGGCCGCCCCCCGCCATGATGAATTTTCGAGCGGTACTCACGCGTCACTGGCTCACACACAGACCCGACGTGGCCGCGATACTTCCCAGCACGACCCGCAAGGCGGAGGTGGCGGAGAGGGGTGAGAGTGGGGAGAAGAACACCGAGGCAAACGGGAATAAGGAGAGTAGCGGTTCTCATGGCGGCAGTGATGCTGCTGATTGTAATAATAACAACAGCAGTGGTAATAACAATGATAATGATAAAAATAACAATAGCGGGAGCAACAACGACGTGGGGGAAGGTACGAGCTGTGGTGAAGGAGAAGGACAGAACTGCAACAGCTCCACACAGGCGGTCAAAGACAACACCAACGCTAACAACAACAACAATAACAAGAATGAAGCGGACGGCGACGAAGAGATGCCGTACGTCGACTCACACGGCTTTATGGTGGTTCGTCTGCTGATGGAGAAGTACGCAGCAAACGGAACCAGAGAAGAACGGACTGCCACTGTTGTTGCTCAGGCGGAGGCGGAGACTGATGACATCACTCGTATTGTTCGCGACGCGGAGGGACACGCGAAAAACTCCGATCACGCCGTTGGGCAGTTTATCTACCGCTGGCGGCGGCACTTTGTGGACCACATGCACCCGCGCCACCTGCCTGACGGGTGGGTGCCGGAGGACGGGATTCTCATCTGATAATTTGGGAAAGTCTTCTGGAACTGCGTTTGTGTGTGTGTGATGTTTTGCTTTTTTTTTTTGTTTTCATTGTTTGGTGTTGCTGTTGTCGTTGATATCTTTGCGTTTATTTTCTTTTCAGCATTAACTCTTCACATTTGTTTTATTTTTAATGGCATATCATTAGAAAAGAAGAGAGGAAGGGAGCGAAACAGATAGTAGAGAGAGAGAAAGAGTATAGAATGAAATGGGAAGACTACACGAATCTGCATTGTTTTCTTCTTTGTGCGTGTGTATGCGCACAGATGTGGCTCTCTGATGATTTATCTGCAACTATCCGCCTATCAACATTCAAGGCCCAATTCCTTGTATAAATACAACGAATCAGTCTTATCGTACACACATAGCGCAACTCCTCACTGGCATTAAGTGATTATTCTACAATATACTCTAATATCACAGCAACCCTACAGCATTGAAGACCAACGAAAAGTAACAACAACAAAAACGTCTTTCGTGGAGTTTAGAAGCCGATCTTATCTTTTTCACTCCTCCCCACACACACACATACTATATCTCTCTCTCTCTCTCTCTTCTCTGTCCATGCACCCTTTTAGCGGCAAGAAGAAGAAGGAGCAGCTGCAGGCGCGGCGACAGCGGCAGCGCGAGCGGCAAGAGCAGGAGCGTCTGGACGAGAGGGAAAACGAACGCGCGGCGGCGGCGCTGGCGGCGGAGGGTATCCATGCGACCGAAGACGCGGTGCGCGCGCTGCGCCGCCAGTGGCGAGAAGAGGAGGGGAAACAACAACAACAACAAGATAGCGGTAGTGCCGCCGACGACGACGATGCGTCTTTCAACCTGAACAGTAATAGAAACAATAATACTAATAATAGTAAGCGGCGGCGCTGGCAGCATCAGCAAGCAGCAAAAACAGAACGACAACAATAACAACAGCAAAAGTGAGCCTCGCCTGATGCAGTACAGTGCCGACCGCACACACGGCGTGCGTAGCGTCTTTGCACGCGAGAGCGAGGAGGAGCTGCGGCAGCGAAAGGCGCGTGCCTACGCGCCCGCTCGCGTGCCGAGAGTGGATGCCCGCCTCCGGCATTACTTTCGGCGCGTGGCTGCTGATGCCGTGGCATGGGCCGGCCGCCGGATACTCCTTCTGCCAGCCGTCCTTTGGGAGGGCACTCCGGCAGCAAAGGAAGAGGCGGCGGCGGCGGCGGCAGGGCCGGGACGGCAGCAGCAGCGGTTCTAGTCTCTCCGACGACGGCCGTGATGATGACAGTGATGAGAGGGCTGAGGAAGATGAGGAAGAAGAGGAAGAGTGGGAGGACAGCAGAAACGCGACGGCGGCGGAGCTGATGGCGGCCGCAGCGGCCGAGGCGTCCCGCGCGTCGTTTACGGGTGTTCGAGATGTCAGTGCCGGATTCCCCGTGTCCATTGAACTCCCCTCGCGCGGCTGGCGTCTTCAACGAGCGTCTGGAGATAATAATAGTAATAGTAGTAATAGTAACAAGAACAACTACAGTGATGTCGGGGATGATCTGGTGATTGTCGCTGAAAGTAATCAGCTCTTTGTGGATCAGCTGAAGATGAGAAATAACAGCACAAAGGACGCATCGGAAGCCACCGACGCGTCAACCGGTGAAGAAGAAGAGGAGCAACAAGAAGAAGAAGGTGGGACGAAGACGGTGGAGGCGTACGATATGAATGCTCTGGACGAGGCCCGCTTCGCCCTGTACACAGCGGCCGTCGACAATCACGCGAATACAATCGACGCGGCATACATGAGAGAGCAGAGTGATGGTGACGGTGATGGTGCGGTGGTAATGGAAGCAATGCCGCCGCCGCCGCTTCTGCCGCCGCCGCGGGCGCGCTCTTCCTCAGCAACTATGAGCGCAATTTAGATGTGTGGCGGCAGCTGTGGCGGACGGTGGAGGCGAGCGACGTCGTCGTTATCATCGCCGACGCGCGGTACCCTTCCGTGCACCTCCCGCTGGCGCTTCTCTACTACATCACGGGTGGTGGGGGAATGGTGGGGGGGGGTGGCCACCGCGATTCAAACGCGCGCGCGGAGGGGAGCACGCGTGATGATGGTGCTAAGGGGGGTAGTAGCAGCGCGGGTGACGAGGCGGCATGCTGTGGCACGAACGGACCCCCGACGCCACCGCACGCAGACGGCCGCCCGTGCGTAGGTGGTGCTGAATAAGGTTGATCTGGTGCCTCGCGCGACCGTCACCGCGTGGGTGCGATTCCTCGTCCGCTTCTGGTCGGACCTCGGGCTGCGCCCTTTCACTCTCGGCGTCGACGGCATTCCTGGGAGAGGGCCGCATGCTTCGTCGTCCTCCCGTCATCATTCGCCCAAACAACAGCAGCAACAACAACAAGAGTCGCAAGAGGAAGCAGGAGGTGGGGCAGAAAGAACATCCGTAAGGAATTCAGCAAGCTCTGATTCGGTCCGTGGAGGAGGTAAGGAAGAGGAGGAGGAAGGCACCAATGCAAGCAGGTCAGGCGTGCAGGTGTTCGCCCCCGACGGCGGCGCGGTGGATGCCTCGACACTCTGGGGCGGCGGAGGCGCAGCGCAGCAACGCGTACCGGCACCGATCGTTATCACCACCTTCTCTGCGGAGCCGCCCGCTGACAGCAATCGCAACAGCAATAATAGAACAGCGCCGCGGGAGACGATATCGCCGCCGACTCTTCCATTCTCGCGTCTGGCCAACCGCTGCGGCGGCGCGCAAAGAGGCAGAAACGGCACGCAAAGTTCTATGAAGCCCTTCGCGCGGGGCGCGTCGCCGCCGCCGCTGCGAGTGCGGCGCCCCGGGCAGAGGATGAGCAACAACAACAGCCGCAGCAACGCGGCAAGTGGTAATAATGGTGCATACACGAACTCTAGCTGTCGTGGGAACAGCAGAGGGGGAAAAGGAGGTGCGGGGGCCGAGGAGGCTGGCGAGAGGCGCGCGTTGGATATGATTTCGGACGCTATCACCGGCATACTGCGCCTCTGCCGCGCGCTCGCGCCCGCGAAGAGTGAATCAGCGGCGGGCGAAACGGGAGGTAACGACACCACTACTAGTATTGCCAATGCAGGTCCAAAGAACAGCAGCGCGTGTCACCGCGATCCGCAGGCGGGAACAGATAGCTCTGAAGTACACCAGGACGGCTATCAAAGCAGTAACAATGGTGGTGAAGGCGGTGCTGATGACGATGATTGCAGTAATGATAGCGAAGGAAGGCGAAGCATTGGAGATGGAAACCAACAAGAAAAGTAAACCCAAACAGGGAGGCGGTGGTCGCCGGACAAAGCGTGGGAAAAAACGGCGGCAAAACGACAGTGACAGCGACGACTGCAACGAACGAAACAAAAAGGGCAAAAAGGGCAAGAAGAACAATGGTCGTGGTGATGATAATTATAAATTAAATGTCCCCAACACCGACAGTGCCGATGATAGTAGTGATAGCAACAACAGCAATAGCAGCAGTGGTGATGGCGACACCGCCAGTGACGTGGACGACACTCGCGAGGAGGACAATGCTGCTTTTGTGCACGTGGGTATTGTCGGCTTTCCCAACGTGGGCAAGTCCTCTCTGCTAAACTGCGTGCGCGGGACAAAAGTGGTATCTGTGAGCAGCACCCCGGGGCACACGAAGCACCTCCAGACCATCCCGCTCGCGGAAGAAGGCGTCACACTGCTGGACAGCCCGGGGCTGGCGTTCCCGCTGCTGGGCGTGCCGCCCGCGCTGCAGGCCATCCTGGGCACGCACCAGATCGCACAGACGCGCGACCCGCAGTCCGGCGTCGCCTACCTCGCCCGCCACTTGCCTCTCGAGTCTCTCTACCACCTCACACCCCCGGAGGGCTCTGACATCGCCGCCAGCTACTCCACGGCAAGTAATTACACTAATAATAGTAATAAGAATAAGAGAAAGAGTCATAAGAGCTCTTCAAAGACCACTGCTGGTGGTGGTGCCGGAGGTGGTACAAACAGAGGTAATAATAATAATAGCAATAATGGCATGGGAAGCGGGTGGAGTCCGTACGACATCTGCGAGGCCTACGCGAAAAAACGCGGGTACTTTGTCAAAAACGGCAAAGGGGCCCTCGACGTCCATCGCGCCGCGCAGGCCATTCTGCGCGAGGCGTACGAGGGGCGTCTCCCGCTCTACTTTGCGCCGCCGGAGCTCAACTTTATCGGCTCTCGCGTCTACCAGTCGCAGGTACGCCCGGCGCTCTTCTTGCCCGTGATGAAACCTCCCCCATTTTGAAGAGATGTTGTTTGTTTGTTTGCTGATATTTTTTTTTTACTTTGCTATGTTTTTGTGTGTGTGTTTGTGCGGGATGGATATATATACTCTGTTCCGTCACCGCCACCACAGCACGGAGACAGTTCGTTTATGAATTGTCAATACTATCCTTGTCACGCGTTCCCCTGTTCATCCAAACTTGTCCCCCTTTTTTTTCTCCTATCAACACACTATGTCTCGACAGTATTTTATCACACGTATACGCTCATCGATTGGCTCTTTAATAAATGAGAGGAAAACCAAGGAATGTTACTCTCCTCCTTCTCCCCTCTACCCTCATTCTTACGTTCCGCCGTCCTACAGAGTCTCTCATAGTTGAATCATAGTTTTAGTCAGTCTCCTTACAACTGAGGTAAGCTGCTCATCATCAGTACTCAAAAGAAAAAGAAAGAAAAAATCACTGCTTTCTCATCACTTTGTCTTCCTCGCCTCACACGCATCTGATTTAGCGAAAGGCCCTCCACACGTGCCCCTTTCGACTCAGAGAGAATCAGACCGAAGAAGCTGAAGACAAGTGCAAGAGAGTTTTTACAAAAAAAAAAAAAGTGAACGCACTGCAAAGTTGCCGTCACCCATAACGCAAATACAAAAACCAATAATACAAAAGTATCTCCCTCAAAAAAAAGAAAAGAAAAGAAAAATGCACCGCTCCTCTCTGCGCGGCGACAACGCAACGGCCGAGGAAATGGCGGCACTGCTGGCGGAGCTGAAAGATGTCGGCGGGGACGAGAGCGGCAGCGGCGGTGGCGCTGCTGCGGCGGCGGGCCAGCGGCAGCGGCGCGGAAGCAACAACAGCAAGTCGGCGGATGCGGCTGCGGTGACAGAGGCGGAAGGATTTTCCACGTATAACACGCTCTTTACCGGAGACACGACGGAGAATCACAACACGGCCCCTCTGAACGTCCGCCTGGCGCCGCTAGGGGCGGCGGGGACTAAGGGTGCAGGCAACAAGACTGGCGCCCGGGCGTCACTCCCAGGCATTCCCGGCGCTCCGAAGCCTTTGCCTGATCTACCCGGCGGCGGTGCGGAGGCGAGCAAAGGGGCGGCGCCGCTGCAGCCGCACGAGCCCAGGGACGGCGCCGCGCCACCGCCGCGCCGGCAGTTCTCCTTCCGCAATGGGTACGCGGAATTCATCAAGAAGGAGCAGGAGGAGGAGGAGGAGCGTCGCCGCAAGCAGCGCGAGGAGGAGGAGGAGAAGGAAAAGGAAAAGGGCGCGGGGGCTGCCGGTAACAAGTAGTAACAGTAACAATAATGCCGCCGCCGTATCGTCGGTGCCGCCGGGGGAGCGGGAGGCGAACTTTCTGCCGGTGATGTGCGCGCGGCACCTACGGCCGGCCGGCATCGCGCCCGGGGGCCGCTGGGGCCACACGCTGACCGCCGTCACGCCGACGCAGCTGCTGCTCTTCGGCGGGATGGACGCCGCCGGCCGCGAGAGCGACGCCTTTGTGCAGCTCGACGCGACCACCCTCGCGTGGGACCCCGTGTTTGTCGCGCGCGGCCAGGTCCCGCAGGCGCGCCATGGCCACGCCGCCGTAGCGTACGAGAGCCGCTACCTGATCGTCTGCGGCGGCGCGGCGCGCGGCGGGGCGGACGCTGCTGGGCGACATCCACCTCTACGACACGCACCTGCAGGAGTGGAGCTGCCTGTGGGCGGGGGGCCACCGCGTCGGCGGGAAGAACGAGCCCGCGCCGCGCGTGGGGCACTCGGCCGTCGTGCGGGAGGACCGGCTGTACATCTTTGGGGGCCGCGTCGCCAAGGGCGGCGACGGGGCCGACGTGAACGTGAGCAACAACAGTAATAGTAATAATACAGAAAAGGGGGGCGTGCTAGCGACGACGCTCGCCAACACCGATATTTACGTCTTCTCGCTCAGCACGCTGCGCTGGCGGCGCCGCATCCGCGGACCGAAGAAGGCGAGCGATGGCGGGGGTGGCACTGCCGCCCCGCGCCGCCGCTCCTCCGCCGCCGCCGCGGTTGCCGACAAGCAGCCCAGCGAGAAGCCCCACCCCCCTCCCGCAGCAGCCGCAACAAATGGGGACCGTAAAGAGGACGACGCCAACGCCGCGACGGCTGCAGCCGTTCCGGCCGCCCCCGCCCCCCGCGCGTACCACGCCGCCTGCGTTAAAGGGGACTTTTTCTTTATTAACGGCGGCAGCGGCGCGCACGGCGAGACCCTGACCGACACCTGGGTGATAAACCTTGTCACGGCCGCCGGCTCCAACAAAGCTGACGGGGCTAACAACAACAATAACAACAGCAGTGAGTGGCACTGCCTGCACTACGGCGGCACCGCCGACGCCGTACCTCGCGAGAAGCATCACATGTTTGCGTGCGGGGAGGCGCTGCTGCTGGTGGGCGGCTGCGGCGCCAGCGCCTTTAACGAACGCGTCGCCGGAAAGTTCAACAACTTTGCGGCCGTGCTGCCGATACTGACAGCGGAGACGGCGCCGGCGGCGGGGAGTAACAAAGCGGCTGCCGACGCTGCAGCAACAACAGCAACAACAGCAACAACAACAACAACAACAACAACAACAACAACTAGTGTGCAGGCGGCGGCCGCGTGCTGGATTCCGGTGGCGATGGGCAACGTGGCGATGCTGGCACCCGGCCGCCGGTCCTTTGGCGCGGCCTTTCTCGGCGGTTTCGTGTACGTGTTCGGGGGCGTGTCGGGGAGTGAGGCGGCGACAAGCACCCTCGTGCGCTTCCTCGCCGCCGACGGCTACGTCACCGGCGACGCGCGTGCGACCCGCGCGACGGGCGACCAGGCGCTGCGCACCGTCATGCAGCACGCGCGGGAGCGCTCGGTGGTGCCGCCCGACATGTACGCCGTGCTCGGCACTCTCAGCGGCGACGGCGAGGGCGTGGCGGAACTGCCGCCGAGCGCGGTGGGGTTTCACCGGGCGCTGCTGCAGCAGCGCGCGCCGCTGCTGTGGGAGACGCTGCAGGCCTGTCGCACCGAGCCGCTGCTGGCGCGGGGCACCGGTGTTGTTGCGGCCGGCGGTGGTGGTGGTGGTAGTTCCGCCGGAAAGTCTATCCGTCCCTCCTCCGCCGCCTCCTCCGCGTCATCCAAGCGGCGGGTGGTAAGGGCGGCAGCGGCGTGGCCGACGGCGGCGCCGACGAAGACGAGGAGGCGGCTGCCGCCGCGGCGCCGGTGGTAGACGAGGTGGACATCTTCCTGTCTCAGGCGGACAACAAGAGCAATAACAACAACAATAACAATAATAAGGATAATGCGAATACTAGTAAGCACGGCAACAACGCTGCCGGGGGGGGGCGATCGCGACACTCTACTACACGACCGGCAACAGCCGCGTGAAGGGTCTGCCGCCGGCGGTGACGGGGGAGGAGCTGACGTGTCTCTCTGAGTACGTGTACTATGGCGGACTGCGCGCGGAGTTCAAGCTGCTTCTGGAGGAGGCCGAAGACAAGAAGGCGGCCGCGAGCGGTAAGAAAGACAACGGCAACGACGACGACGACGACGATAATAATAATAATAATACCGATGGTGGAGCTGGCGGCAACAAGACCAGCACGACGGTGGCTAAGCAGCGACAGCGTCTGACGGAAACCCTGCAGGTCCTAAAGGACGTCGCCGGCCAGTTCAAGCTCGACCCCTTAACGCACCTCTGCGAGGCGCTGCTGGCGGGCAGCCGCCGTCAGCTCGCCCGCGCGCGGGAGGAGAGCGCCGCGCAGCTCCGGGAAGACCTTCTCGCGATGCTCCGCAGCGGCGCCGGCGCCACCATGACCGTGCTGTTCGTGGACCCGCACACCAAGCAGCAGACGACGCACTCGCTGCACCCCGTCGTTCTCGCCGCCGCGAGCCCTTTCTTCGCCGACCTGCTGCGCCCCCTGTACACGGGCGAGCGGAGCGACTTTAGCCTCGGCGGCGTCGCGGCCAAGACGGCCGTCGGGGTGCCGCTCTCGGGCTCTACCGCCCGCCGCGCGCTGATCGTCGGCCCCGTTCCGGTCCCCACGCCCGCCGTGCAGCCGGTGCTGCGCTACCTCTACACGCAGGCCCTCGCCGCCGCGCGCGAGGTCGCGTTTGAGACGATGCTGGGCAGCCGCTGCCTCGCCGCTGCGCCGCTGCAGGCCTTCTGTGAGGCGGTAGTCGCGCGTGAGGAGGTGACCTACAGCAGCTGCTGCTCCTTTTATTACCTCGCGCGCCGCCACCACGCCCCGCTGCTGGAGGAGATGGCGCTCCTCACCGCCGTCAGCGGATTCGGGGAGGTCAGCCGCACCGACGGCTACGCCAGCCTCGCGCCCGAGGACAAGAAGCGCATTAAGGATGTGGTCGACGAGCTCGGGTCCGCCTCGTGGGTGCCGCCGCCGCAGACGGCCGCCGAGCTGAAGCCCAAGGAGGTCTACAAGAGTCGTCTGGAGAACGCGGCGTAGCAATCTATGTGTGTGTGTGTGTGCGCGCTTGCGATTGTACACACCCACTGCTGCAGTTGTTATTGTTGATGTGTTTTATTTTGCTGGTGTTGTTGTTGCTACATAGGATTACTGTAGTTTTGTTGTTCTTTCTTTTTTTTCCGTGACTCTTTCTGCCCTATGCTTTTTTTTTTGCATTTTTATTTCACTTTTTTATTATTGCTGTTCTTGTTGGAAAGGTCAGATTACACGTACATATTGTTCATTTCGTGGTTATTATAGTTGTACTACGACCTATTCTTTTTTTCTTGTTTCTCACATTCCCTGACAAAACTACTCTCTTTTTTTTACTCACTGTGGGTGAGTCATAGTACCTTTTTTTTTTCTTCTCACTCTTTTGTTCTTCCTATTATTCTACCGTTATAGTTGCTTTCTTTTGTTTACTATTTTCGCCCTGAACCTTTTTTCATAGTGTTTTCCTCTTAGTAGTGTTCTTCTCACAAAAAAAGAAAAAAGTGTATGAAGAACTCTAGTGATGTATAGTACGATGTGGATCATTTGTCCCTCATTTTTTTTTTCTTTACGTCATAGTCCCGCATTTTTTTTTATTTTGCTTTCCTCTTCTTCTTTTGCCATCTCTTTTCCCCCCCCCCCTCTTCTATGTTAAGCAGCACATTTGTCAGCTATTATTGTCACTCTTTCTTTTCTTTCTACTTCCCCTGTTAAAAAAAAATGAGTGGATGGAACAAAAAAAATGCATAAACAATCATTCCGGGGTTTTATTTAACCTCTAAAGAACAACGACGCCATGTTTATTATGTGGAAATTACGCAGCATACTCAGAGCGATGAAAACGCCATGGTGCTGAAGAATAAATGAAGAACCACATTTTCAGCCGTATCCGGAGATTTCTGGTTTTCTAGTATACTGTTGAATATTATTCTTCTGTCTCTTTTTGTTTTCTTATTGTACAACCTCTTTTTAACGTTTCCCTCATATTCATTGGAACCTCGCACACGTCTACGACTCATAGGTACCTTCCTAGATTGAACCGTTTATATTATTTTCTGAATAGACAGAAACGCATCAGCGCAGCACTTGCCTTTTTTTTAACTCGATAACTCACGAACAGTGCAAAACAAAAAGGAAGGCACAAAGTGAAAAATAAACTCAATCCTGATCGGTCAATTTCTTTGAAATCAACGCAACAAGGGGTACGGACTTAATATATTGAAAAAAAAAGAATATTTTTACACTCTCTGACACTCAGATTTCCCCATTCCCTTGTTGTTGCCCCCCACCCCCCACACCCCCCCCTACACACACACACATCCATACAATTGCCATATGCGCCGCGGCACTACACTGCGGCAGCTGCAGAGCGGCATCAACGCGGGTCGGCAGCGGCTGGCGCAGCAGTTCGCGACCATGGAGGGCTGGCAGGCGGCGCAGGACACGCGCTTCGACGCCTTTATAAAAGAGAAGCGCGACAAGGAGCGCTTCGAGGCTTTCGACCAGCGGGTGGAGCGCGGCTACCGCGCGGCGGCGGCGCTGCACAAGGCGGAGGTCGTGAACGCCTTTAAGCGACGGCTGAAGGAGGGAGGGGAGAAGTACACGGCCGCGACGGCGCTGGCGCTGCAGCGCGAGGTTGAGGACCGCCTCGCGTGGCTGCGCGACGTGTGGACGCAGATCGATGCCGACTACCGCTGTGGCGGCGGCGGCGGCGCAAGTAGTAACAACAACAACAATAAAAGTAATAATAATAATAGCGCTACTCATGATAATGAGAATGACAGCGGCACGGCTGGCGCTGCGGAGGCGGAGCGGGAGGCGCGGCAGCAGCGCGCGGCGGCCGAGATCGCGGCGGCGCTGCGGGGCGAGCCCGGGGACTACATGCGGTGGGTCTACGACGAGGCGCGGGAGCGGCGCTTCCTGGGCCCTAAAGGGGCGGCGGCGTGGGAAGCGGAGATGGCGGACGCGCACTTGCCGAACGTCGCCGACGAGGAGGTGAGCCGCTACCACGCGCTGCGCCCCAGCATGGCCGACATTGAGGCGCGTGTCAAGACGCGCTACGGGCTTGCGGGGCAGCAGCACTGGGCGGAGCTGCAGGCCGCCAAGGACGCGACCTACGCGGCGAAGCTGGAGCGCGCGGCGGACGTGTACAAGGCGCTGCTGGCGCAGGGCGAGAGCGCCGACGAGAGCCGCCGCACGCAGCTCGCGCGCGCCAACCTCGCCCGCACGCACGAGGCGCAGGTGCGCTTCCGCTCCGCCATGGCGCTCGAGGAGGAGCGCGAGCGGCTGATGGAGGCGCACCGTGAGATGGAGCGCCGCCGCCGAGAGGAGGCCGCCGAGCGCCGCCGGGAAATGCTGCGCGAGGCGGCGGACCTCAAAGCGCGCGGCGCGACGGCCCCCGAGGTGCGGGAGTTAATGCGGCAGCGGCAGCTAGACGAACACGCGCGGCGGCAGGCGGAGCGGCACGCGCGCGGAGCAGAGCGAGATATCGGCCAAGAAGGCGCAGTACACCAACATGCTGGAGGCGCTGCGGGACCAGTTTGAGCGCAGAGACGGCGAGGCGCTGCTGGCCCGGCAGCCGCAGCCGCAGCCGCAGCCGTCGGCCGCCGCGCGCACGCCCAACGCGTTTGGCTTCATAGACGACGACCGCGAGTTCTCTGACGGCCACGACGTGTCCACGAGCGTCGTTACCCACAGCGTACACGATTCAAATGATGCCGCGGGCCGCGGGGCTCTCTCCTCTTCTGCTTCCGCTTCCTCTTCCTCCGCGGAGGGTGTCGCGGCCGCGCGCGCCGCCGCCGCCGGAGCCGCTGTTGGTCCGTACGCCGAGTCGCAAAAAGGTCTCTACGACGCCATCAACGCCGACGTGTACGAGTCGCCGTTTCACGCGGTGCACCAGGCGCGGCTAGACGCGGAGGCGACGTACGACTCGCTCTACGCGACGCACACCATCACGAACCTCGCGCAGGGCAAGCGCTACTCCAAGCAAACGACAGCCGGCGACATGGCTGGCGGCGGCGGGGAGCGGCGCATGTACAAGGGCGCCGTGTACAAGAACCAGCGGGCGTACAACTGGGGCGTGCAGCCGGGGGAGGTGCACAACCTTGACGAGGACGGCAGCCTCGACTACATGACGAGCCGCGCGTGGCACGTGCGGGATAAAGAGACGGGCGACATTGACTGGCGCTACGAGAAGCGGCGCGGCGGCGCGGCGTTCCGCGGGCCGCGCTTCTACCGTATAGGGGCCGAGCGGGAGGCGCGTGACGCGGCCGAGCGCACGGTGGACCCAGGGCCGGTGTCGCCCGCGGACCTGCAGCGCCGGCAGATGGCCCGCAGTGGTGGGGGTGTGGGTGGTGGCAACAATGGCAACAACAGCAATAATACAAGCGCGAATAACTCTCGGGAAGAGAAGCCGAGGGTGCTTCGGTGGAAGAATATGGACTGAGAGATTATTTGATTTTAATGTTTTTCTTTTTACAACTCCTCTTCACAATTCAATTAATGTTAACTTTCTCTCTCTTTTTTTTTTGCTGTTTTGTAGTAGTTGTGTTTCGTTTTCACACCCAACTCTACATATCTTTACATCCAAACAAAAAAAAAAAGAGAAAAACTCGCGCGAACGAGAAATAAGTGCGAAGACGAAATCACTCTTTACAAAATATAAAATAAAAAGAATAACAATAATAATGGACTAATAATCGGAGCAATGTGAAAAAGAGGGGACCAGATATATTTTGTGTGTGCATGTGTGCTGGGCAAAAAAAAAAAACTGCTCGACATTTATGTTTTGCATTGAGTGCTAATAATACTATTATTCTGATGTCGTTTTTCAAACTATTAAAAATGGTATTCGATCATGCGTTTTTCTCCTAGTGAAACAACAATTGTGATGAGAAAAAATACTGTATTTCTCCCCACCCATATACATTCTCTTCCCCATTCTCGCCCTTTTTTTTTCTCGTTTTCTTTTCCTTTTTTCACGTTTTACGACACCAGTAGTATATAACAGGAAAAAATAGTAGAAAAAGGAGGGCAAAAGAGCTCTGTTTAGTTTTCGTTTCTTGTATTTCTGGTTACTTTGCTTCACTTTTCTCTTTTTTTCCGTCTTTCTATCTGTTTCTCTTTTCTTGTGTATCTCTTTGCTTTTTGCTTTCCCACTGCTGTCCTTGTTTATTTTTTTTCCTTAAACCCTCTGCTCTCATCACTGCTACCCACAATCTTGGCATAAGCTCTTGTGATTTTTTATTCGATTTTTATCAAAAGATCGAAACAATCTTTAGGTGCTTCCTTCAGGCAATCTCTTTATTTCTATTTTTTTTCCATTTTCAGATTACACTGCTACTTGTACTATCATCATCATCCACACCATTAGATACCGTTTTATTTTGATTTGTTTTCAAAGTGGCGGCTATATAGTTTTATCTAGTCGCAGGTTTTTTTCTTCCTTCCTTTTATTACTTTTAATATTACTTCTTGTCTTTGGAGCGCCTGTACGCACGCAAAAAAAAGTACCAAAGTCACAGGAGATTTGCGTTTTCTTTACGGTGTCAAACGTATCTCTTCTTTTCGTACTTAGAACGCGCTTTTTGACTTGTTGTGTTCCCGTAGGTGCTTTTGTTGTTTGTTTGTTTTTTATCTTCCCCTCCCTCTCCCTCTCCCTCTCTCTCTCTCTCTCTCATTGGTTTTATCTCTTCCCGTGTATTGAAATATTTATCGCTTTTGATCTGCAGTTTCTGACTGCTTCTCTCTCTCCCTCTGTCTCTCTCTTATTGGGTTGTTCGTTGCTACTGCTGTTGTTGCTGCTGTTCTTTTTCTTCTACCTCACATAGAGAAGAGAGCAAAGAGAGCCAACACAACTAAATCTCTTCAGCAGCACCGCTAGATTCAAATAGAGTTACAAGAGAGAAAAGGAAAGAGAAGGAGAGAAAAAAAAAACAGATAGAGCACACTTCTTCCTCCCTACCAGGCGGCATGCAGGAGGGTGGAATTGGAAAGCCTACCGCAGTCGCCAGCTTCAAAACCGGACCCTTCTCTACCATTAGCGGGCCGCCAGCCAAGCCCGATGTAGGCGACGGAGAGTACAACTGTAATAACAATAACGACAACAATATCAATAATAATAATAAAGCATGCGGCAGCAGGGGTGGAGGAATCACACCACCACAGCCACCACCACCACAGCCGACATCAGCAGCGAACAATGCCACCAACAGCAGCACCAACAATAACAATAACATCTCTTCTATTGTCGACCCGCAGCTGCTGTATCGTAACCTGTGGCTCTTTGTGTGGCTCAAGACCATCGGCAGCTACGACTCGGGCGCCTTCAGCGCGGCGCTCGGCACGACCAACGGCATCGCGGACGACTGGGGGCTGAGCGCCTCTCAGCAGGGGACACTGACATCATCGGTGTTTCTGGGAAACGTCATCGGCTGCCCGCTGGCGGGGCACCTCTTCTCTGCCTTTAGCGAGAAGCACGTCCTCAACGCCTCTCTTGCCGTGCACGGCGTCTTTACCTTTCTCTTTGCGACGTTTCCCAACTACTACGCGGCGCTCTTCTGCCGCTTTTTCATTGGGCTTTCGCTGGCGTTTATTGTCGTCTACACCCCCGTGTGGGTCGACGAGTTTGCGCCTAAAGACCGCCAGAGCATTTGGATGGCCTCGCACAACGCGGGGGTGCCGGTGGGGATCATGATGGGCTACATTCTCGCGACGTTTTTTCCCGCGTACCTCTCGCTGGGGTGGGAGTGGTCCTTCTACATCAAGTGTGTCCTGATGGTGCCCACCATGGCCTACATTGCGAAGGTCGACACCCGGTCGATCAACACGCGCAAAAAGAAGAAGAGCAGCAGCAGCGGCAACAGCACCAACCGAACGGCGGACGCTGTGCGTACCGGAAGTGAGGTGTTTGACGCTGCGGATGGGGAGTTGTTGTCGGCGGAGGCGCCTCTGTCGCCGTCGTCCGCAGTGCCGGTGCCGCCGCCCGGCGCCGTCGGGGTGTGTGTGTGGCTGCGGCTGACCCTGCGTGCGACGAAGCGCAAGGCGCGCGTGCTGTGGGGCTCGTTGTGGCCTCTCCTCACCAACGTGGTCTTCATGTGCAGTGTACTCGCCATGTGCTCCCTCTACTTTGTCGCGACCGGCCTTCAGAACTTTGTGACGCAGTACCTCCGTGGGGAGCCGTTTAACGCGTCGGCGCGCACGGTGATGGCCGGCTTCGGCGCGGCGGTGGTGACGGCGCCGGTGTGCGGCGTGATTGTCGGCGGCATCCTCCTCGACCGGCTCGGGGGCTACCAGGGCAACCTGCTGCGCGTCGCGGTCTTCGCGATGGCGTGGGGCGGCGCGGCGGCGCTCTTCTCTGTCATCTGCATCTTTGTGACGACGACCAGCATGTTTCTGATTGTCATGTCGGTCGTCCTCTTCTGCGGCGGCGCGATCATCCCGCCCGGGGCGGGCCTGACGATGGCGGCGCTGCCCCCGCACCTCCGCTCCGTGGGCGCCGCCCTCTCACAGACGCTTTACAACCTTCTCGGCAACTTCTCCGGGCCCCTCGTCTGCGGGCTTGTGGCGGAGTGGACGGGGGAGCTCAAGTACGGCATCATGACCCTTCTCATCTCCAGCGCCGCCGGTCTCGTGCCCATGGCCGGCATCCTTTTTGTCGCGCTGCGCGGCGGCGGCGGCCCGGCCGCGCTCGGGGGACGCGCTAATAACAGTAATAGTAACAACAACGCGAGGCCGCCTGCGCCGCCCGACTCACAGGTGGCGGCAGTGATGTTGGAAGGGGTCGACAGCGAGATGTATCGCTCGAGTGCTAAGAAAGGACGGCGGCGTTGACGATTATGATAATAATAACAATAATGACAGCGACTTTGTGGGAAAGCAAGAGGCCGACGCGCAGTTTTTCAGCAGCGCCCGCCCGCTCCCCGGCGGTGGTGGGGGTTTTGCCACAGCCGATAGTCTCCGCGGCCGCCACGCCCGGCGCGCCGCTGACGCGTACGAGGGAGAGGAAAACGAGATGCTGCCAACGACAGGTAATATTATTAGTAACAATATGGCGCGCGCGGATGTGCGGATCTCGCCAGGCGGCGTATACGGGCGGCCGCCGGCGGCGCGCGTGCAGCCGCAAACGGGAACAGACCATCAATAATAATAACGCTAATTCTGGATTTTACGGCAACCAGTCGATGATTAAATACCGCGACGTGGCCGAACGGGAGGAGATTGCGATAAACGGCACCGGAAACGCCGCGAGCAACATCAGCAGTCTTCAGAATAGCCTCAACACCGGGTACAACACGACGAATAATACCAACAGCCGAAGTCAATCGCTACTCTAACGAAGAGAGTAACAGCTTGAGAATGGAGTGAGGGCTTTAACTCCTCCGTCGTTCGGCCCGGAAGGCAGGAAGGCAGCGGCAGCGGCGCAGGTACTAATCCTCAGGCTCATGCGAATGTCGGCAGTAGTGTCAGTCAAGGCAGGCAAGGGGCGGCGGCGGCGGTGGTGCGGGGCCCGGCGCAGCGGTGGCGTCCGCGGCGACGGCGGCAACAACAACAACAGTAGCGGCAGCGGCAGGCGGTGGTGGTGGAGGAAATAATAATAATAATAATAATAATAATATAACCTCGGCAGTGGGAGTTACGTCAACAACTCTAACAGCAGTGGAAATTATATCGGCGTCAACAACACCAACAGCAACGCAGTGGCTAACAATAATAGCAATATGAACAGTCGGACCCGGCGAGGAGGAGCAACAGCCACAACGCAGCAGCAGCCGTCGGGGAGTGCGGCGGCGTCCGAGAGCTCCTTCTCACTCGCAAACGATCTGGACTTGACGCAGAACCTCTCCATTCCGAATCAACATATGTTTGGCGTGGATTTTGTGCGGAGTTGGCTGCTGGCGCAGCCCAACAGCGGGCACCACGCAGGCCACCAGCAGCAGCAGCAGCACGCCTCGGCAAACGCAGCAGCGAGTGGGGGCGTTGGTGGGAATAATGGAAATAATAATAACGGCGGTGCTGGTGGAGGTGTGGCAGGGCTGAGGCGCCAGAACAGTCATCAGAGGTCTGAGGAGGGAGGAGAACAATGAGTAATAATAAGTAATAATAGTAAAGATCATATATGTCGTTAACAGAGAAGGGAAAAAAGGGGGCAAGCAAATATTTTCTTCTTCTTGTTTTTTCCCTTGTTTTCCTCTCTCCTTACTTCTTCTATATACATTCATTCTTCCCCACCACCACCACCACCACCCATCCAGACCAATCCGCACGCACTTAACACCCTGATCTTTCACAACAGATTGCGAGTGTGTGTGTATGCGTCTGTGATTCAATGCCTCTTTCTATAGGAATGATTTCGTCCGTAATTCCATCTTGTTTTCCTGCATCTGATTATTTCATTACTTGTATTTTGCTGTTTGCTGTTTGCTGTATTGCCTCACCGCTGCTTCGCTTTCTATGCACATTTGATTGCACTCTTTCCTCCCTTAATAGCCATTTTTATTCCTCTCTCTCTCTCTAATAAACGTTCATCCTCTTATCATTGAATTTCTAAAATAAAAACGACTATCGATAATTCGTTCTTACAGGTAATCTCCTGTATATTGCTCTCACTTTTTTTTCTTCATCAATTCGTATATTCTTTGTTTGCTGTACAAAAACACTTACATAAACTTTCCTTCTCTACACACACACACACACACACACACACACAACACACACACCACACACACACCTCTGAATACCACCGTTTGCTTCTGAATTTGCTTCATTTTTTTCTTCTTTAAAACTATTGTATGTATTTAAACACACACGCGCACACATACAAGATACGTGTAAACGCTTACTTGCCTTTTTCATTGCTCCACGAAACAAAATTTTAAAACAAAAAAAGATTATAGAGTCTGGCAGTCTTCTCTGTTTGCTTGTTCGTTGGCTTCCTTATCCTTTCTCTCTCTCTTCTCTCTCTCTCTCTCTCTTCTACTTTCTTATCGGAAGTCCTTCCCTTTTACCCTTAGCGAAATGTATGATGCGAAATGCTTTGGGCTGTATATGTGCAAGTAAAAGAATGGCACCCGATAAGAAAGGAAGAAATAAAAGTAAAACAGAAAGGAAAAGTATGAAGAAGAGGAAGAGAAGGGAGAGAAGATGAGAGGAACGGAATATGGAGAGGGAAAAACGGAAACGAAAACAACAGGGAAACAGAGAAATAAGGATTTGATAAGGACACACAAGGTGGAACGACGACATTTTATTTTCCAAAATATGAAAAGACATCATGAACAAATAAAAAATTGTCGATACATACAGGCGAAGGGGGAAAAAGGAAGGCAGTGAATTTTAATCCTTGTAAGATGTGAGACACCTCTTTTTATTATTTCCGTGTTGTACTTCATGTGTTCCCCCTGTTCGATTCTATTCTCTTTCTGCCTTTGAGACTCAACTCTAAAATAATGTAAAAAAAAAAATAAGTATTATGAACATACGTTTTGCCTTTGAAAACTATAGACATTTTGCTTTTTCTCCATTTTCCTGTGTGTTGCATGTGGGTGAAATTGCGAGTGCATTCTATTATTGTAGGCTTTATGTATAGACAGGTGTTTTCTTTTTTTTTCCCCTCTGTGCATTGTCCCACCTTAAATGAAGTTTCGTTTCAAAAACTGAATTTGATGAACTTTTTATATGTATATGAAACAATTATGGGATGTTTTTTCGTTGTTGTTGTTTTTTCTGGTTTCATCATTTTTTTTCTCTCACTTTCTTCATAATACCTTTTAATATATATTCCCTCCAAAGAAATAAGATTCTCACTTTTGTGTACCCCTATCTACAATTATTCTTTTGAAGGCATCCTCTCTCTCACCAAGTAACAAGAGACAGGCGCGAGAAGAATAAAAACACAAAAAAGGTTTAGAATTAAATTTTAAAAAAGAAATCACCCAGCATTAGTCTTGGGAAATAGAACGCAAGAAAGCACAGACAGAAAAAGAAAAGAGAAAGGTTTATACCCCTCGTTATCCGTCATTAGAAAAAAAAAAAAACATCATGTGCGCCGCCGCCGCCGCCGCGCCGCCGCTGAGCCTCTCCCCTTCGGACACTAACGGTACTCTCCTCCTCTTCCTGCAGACGCTGCGCAACGTGGATGTGGACATCTCTCTCAAGAACGGCGGCGTCGTGCGCGGTGAGATCGCGTACGTGGACGCGAGCATGAATGTACACCTCACCCACGCGCGTGTGCGGGCCGCAAACAGCAACAATAATAATAATAATTCGGCCGCCGCCGCCGCCGCTGCGCCGGTGGTGGAGGCGGACCGGTACGTGGTGCGCGGCGGCAGTATTCGCACGATTGAATTGCCGCAGACGCTAGACGTGGAGGAGCGACTGCTGGAGGCCGCGCGCGCCGCGCAGACACGCAGCGCTGCGGGAAGGAAGCGAGCTCGCGAGGAGACGACAAAGTGAGTGGGTGGGTGAGTTGGGGGAAAATTAAAAAAAAAAAGAAGTGAGTGTGGCGGGGTAAAGAAGAGTAAAGGGAAGGGAAGAGAAGGGAATGTTAAGAAGGATGTGAGGCCGTGGAGTGCGAATGAGGGAGGGGGGGGATTTGAATGTTTATTCCTTCCCCCCCCCCCTCCACCTTTACCCGCTTCCTTCTTCCTCTCTCTACCTCTCTCTCTCTCTTTCTCTGTTATGTGTGTGTGTTTATTCGCTCCTTTACTGCATCACGCACCTTCGACCCACTCAGAAATGTGAGTAAAGTAAAATATATATATTTCTAGTGTTGCTGATTCTTACTATGATCATTCTTACCACTACTGTTTCTTCCATTCATCTTATCACCGTTATCATGCTAACCACTGATGCTGTTATTATTGTATAAATATATATAATACTCAAGGAGTAAAAAAAAAAGAAGAGCAATGTGACATAGGAGGGCATATTTTACGTTGCTTTTGAAAAAAAAAACTGATGCACTGCATCCAATCACATGCAATCGTGCGTAGAAAAGAAGAAAAGAAGGGAAGCGTCATGGATAATAATACTCACGCTGTGTCTGCACTCGGCAAAAAAAAAAAAACAAATTTCATATGCATGTCATATGATCATATGCAAAGATGAAATGAGATCTACTGTTTGATTGACATACAAAAAAAAAGGGGAAAAAAGGAGGAAACAAGATGCAAACCTTTCCTTTTACTAAAAAATGTGTTCTAAAAGCAACAACCTCTCTCTCTTTCACATTTCACATTACTTCACTTTCGTCCTTGCTCTTCCTTATTTTACTTTTGCCTACATACACACACAATTCTTACCGTAGGATACAGAGGGGATTGTGTGAATTATTTACTAGCACATCACTTTTCACTTCTTGTTTCGGAGAAAATCAACTAGTTTGTCCCACCATAGATATTATATTCTAGAATTTCGTGAATCCTCTTTCCCTCTCCCTCTCCCTTCTTGTTTGGCTCCCCATATATCTATATTTTTTTTCTTTTGTTAGAGAACGAAGAGTGAAAGACACAATTGGTCGTTTGCTCTTTTTTGTTGTTGTTTTTGTTGTGTCTTTGCACAAGCAAAAAAAAAACCTATATTCAACCCGATATTCCTATACATATATATAACATCAAATGAGTTCCAACACGGGTAGCCGGCAGCCACCCTACTACTCCACTAGTACTATACTAATAATAATACGACAACTACTACTACTACTAGTAATGTAACATTTCTCCGCAGTCTGCAGCACCGTATGAAAGAGCGGGAGGCGGCTCTTCTCATTCAACAACAACAACAACAGCAGCAGAAGCAGAAACAGCAGAGTGAAAAGCGACGCGGGCGCAGCGGGAGGCGCCGCCACTACAATGACAGCAACAGCAGTGCTGATACTGAAAATAGAAACAGCAGCGATGAAGATGCTGATGATAATAAGAAGAATAAAAATAATCGCGGGGGAAAAGACGACGAAAGGGCAAAGAAGCGCTCTCAATCTCACTCGCATAAACACTGCCGCGGCGACTGTTGCGGTTGTTGCTACTCGTGCTCTTACGGAGGTGGAGAGGAGAAAAGATGGCGGGTAACTACTACGGCTGTAATAATAACGGCGGCTGCACTCAGCCCTCCGCGGCCACACCAGGTAATGCGAACAGCAACAATAACAACAACAACAATAATAATAATAATAATAATAATAATAATAATAGTGCAACTGCTGCTGGTGCCGGTGGAGGTGGAGGTGATGGGAAAAACGACCCACACACAAAAGAAACAGCACAGAACGAAAGCAAGACAGGGAAAGAGACGGCGGAGGAGAAGGAAGAAGAAAAAGAGCGCGAGCAGAGGCGCCGGCGGCGGCAGGAGAGGAGGGAGGCGGAAGCAAAACAAAAGCTTGAAGAAGAGAAGGCGCGCGCCTCTTTGCTGCTGCGGTACGCGCAGGGCACCACCACCGACATCACCGCCAGCGCAGATAATAGTAATAAGGATAAGGATAAGAGGAATAAGAAAACGAAACATCAGCGCCATCGCCGAAATGAAAGTAGTGACGATTCATTTTCCTCCTCTTCCTCCTCCTCTTCCTCCAGCTCTGAGCGAAAGAAAAATAAAAAGAGCAAGGGGAAGGTATGCGGGTGCGGCTGCCAGACACGGGTTCACACCAGTTGGCAGGCGCAGCGAGGCGCGGACGGCACGATTGTGTTTGTTCCTAAAGTAGATCATGAGAGTAATAATAATAACTATAATGAAAATAATAATAAAGATGCGCAAAACGGAGGCGCTAGTGCAGAAGGAAAAAATCAGGGGCCGCCAAAAGATGGCGGTGAGAAGGAAAAGGAGAAAGAAAGCGCCGCAGAAGCCGCAGATGCCGCCCTCCTCCTTCAGCAGCAGCACGCGTATGTCTTTCGACCGTATAAGAATCAAGAGCTGCTAGATGCTATCGCGGGTCGCTACCGGCCTCCTGTCTTACACGGAAATAATAACAATAATGGTAATAGCAATAAAAAGCACAGCAGAAAACGAGACGGCAGCCGTCATCGCCGCCGCCACAGTAGCGGAAAGTATTTGGGCCATCGCGACGATAACGACTCCTATTATAACAACTATTACAACTATTATAACAATAATAATGAAGCTGGTGGTAGCAGCAGGAAAAATCAAAAAGATGATGAAGAAATGGAAAGGAGAAGGCGGCGGCACAGGCGGCGGCACAGGCGCGGGCGGCGGCACTCCTCCTCGCTTCTCCTCTTCTTCCTCCTCTTTTCATTCTTCCTCCTCCTCGGGCTACGACAGCAGCTATGACAGCAGCGACAGCGACGATTATTACGGCCGCGGCCGTCGCCGCCGTGTGCCGAATATAATCATTCAGTGTGCGCCGGGGGCCCCGAACGCCTTGCTGATGCCTCCCAACAACACAAACAATGCCAACGGTGCCGGCGGTGTTGCTAGTGGTGCTCCCGGCGACTGCTCTGGCGTTCCGCCGCCGCCCCCCTCAGGGGCGAATAATAACACAACTGCCGCTGGCGGCGGCGATACCGTTATCCACAACGATGACGGCACTATTACTTTTGTTTCCAACGGCGGAGGGGCCGCACCGCCGCCGCCGCCGCCGGCCTCCGTCCCTCCGCCTCCGCCTCCTGAAATGAGCGGCGGTATTTACAACGAGTCGGGTAAGCTCATTGTGCCCCCGGGATTCATTCCCCCACCGCCGCCGGGCGGAGTGCCAGCGGGGCCCGCAGGGGCAGCAGCAGCAGACGGCAGCACTGTACCGCCGCCTCCTCCACCAATGGGTATGGTTCCTCCGCCGCCACTGGTGTCTGTGCCGCCTCCGCCACCACCGGACCACAAGAACAATAATGACAACAACAACAACACGGAAAGCAACCAAAATGATAAGAGTAATAATAATAATAGTAATAGTAAGAACGCGAATAGGGGCCTCGGGCGGCAGGTGGCTCTGGCGCGGGAGAAGCTGCTGCTGGACCGCGCGGGGCAGTACGTGAGTCGGCTAGAGGAGGAGCTAGCGCACCGCGCGATGCACATGGATGTCGCCGACACCCGTTTGGCAGAGACGGAGGCGGCGGCGGCGGCGCTGCGCCACGACCGAGACCGCCTGCTGGGCCTCACGCGCCAGCTAGAGAGGGAGCGGAGGCTGGACGGAGAGGTTGGCGAGGAAGCAGAAGAGGAGGCGTTTGATTTAGATGATACTTACGGTTACGATTATTATGGTTATGGTTATGGTGGTGGGGCGAGGAGAAGCGGCAGTAGTAAACACGATAAAAGAAGAAGAAGGAGAAGAAAAAAAAGGTCCAAAGATGGGAAGTCGCACAGACGCAGCCGCCACCACCATCAGCACCGCGATGACGAAAATAATAATAATAATAATAATAACGACACGGCCGAGGCGACAAGTAACCGTAAGAATAATAACACCACCAGCAATGAGGAGGACAACGGCTTCCGTTACTATTTTGATAAAGAAGGAAACTTACTAATGCGAGACGTCGGCAGAAGCCGCCGTCGCCGTCACTCCTCTTCCTCTTCCTCCTCATTCTCAGGAGACAGTGATGACAGCAGCAGCGGCCTCTTCCTACGGCTCTTCAAACTCTTCTTCTTCTTCGCATAACAATAAAAATAAGAGTAAGAATAAGAATAATAGTGCCGCCGCCGCGTCGTATGTAGAGGCGGATGTAGCCGCGGAGCTTCGGACGCGTCTTGCCTCCTTACCTGCAGAAGTTGCAGCTACGTATATTAACAACTCCTCCTCCCCTCTTCATACGGGTGGAAATGGAGGTCCTAATTCTAATGATAATAATAATAATAATGGATACTCCACGCCCCCTTCACTGCAGCACACACAGCCACCGTCGTCGTTATTTCCCCCGCCGCCAGTTGTCTCTCCTTTAAATGGCGCTCCGGGCGGCGGGGTGTTGCTTCCAATAACAATAATAATAACGCATTGGGTGGTGGCAGCAACTCCAACACACAGCCACCGCTGCTGAACAACACTTTTGGCAATCTCGAATAATGATAGTAATTTAAATGTCACCCCTGAGCGGGAGATGTTACGTCACGTGTTGGCCGAGAGGGAAGAGGAGGTGCGGAGGCGTTTGCAGGCGGAGGCGGCGGCGGCGCAGGCAACCGCAGCGCTGCAGAGGCATCAACAACAACAACAGCAACAGCAACAGCAACAAAACAAGAAGCAACAATTACAACTGCAAAAGGAATTACAACAACAGCAACAGCAGCAGCAGCAGCAACAGCAAACGTTCACCCCGCAAGATTCCCAACAACAACAACAACAAAAGCAGAGGGAGTTAGAAGCGGCGGCAAACAAGATAGACGCACTAGAGAGTTACGTCGACCGACTCTGGCGGGAGGCAAATGCCCACTTGCAGTCGTATCAGAACTCTAATAGTAACAATAACAATGACAATAATAATAATACTTATAGCGCTGGGGGATATCAGCCGGGGACAGCGCCTCCGCTATCATCTCCTCCTCCACCTCCTCTTTCACAGTCGTACCCTGCAGCACAACCGCAGCAGCCGCAGCAGCAGCAGCAGCAGCCGCAGGCAAATGCGAATAATAACAATAATAATAATAATAACTATTATTATTATCCAAACTCTCCCTCTCCCTCTTATGCTCCCCCTCCACCAATCGCCCCTGATGCTGCTGTCGCTAATCGGAAATGTCTCCTCTTCTCTTCCCCCGCAGACGGCAACAGCAACAACAGCAACACACCCGGACAGTAATTACAATAGTACTACTAATAATAATAATGCCAATACTAATCCCAACGGTAACTACTATAACAATAATACAAACGGTAACAATGCCGGTACGACGCCTATTATTACAATAACAATAATAATAACAATCTTCCTGCCTATGCAAATACCAACCCTCTATAATAATAATAATAATGACTCCCACCTGCCCCCAGAGAAGCGCGCGGCACTGAATAAACTGCGCCAGGAGCTGTCAGCGGAGGCGGCGAGGGTGGCGGAGGCAAACCAGCGCTGGCGACAGTACCTGAGCACCCACTCCCAGCAGCAGCAATAGTGTGTAGTATGTAGAGTGAGAATGTTTAGGAGCAATTTGTAAAGATGCGGTGTATGACTGTAATCGTTACTTTCTTTGTTTTATCGGTTTTTTTCTCCTTTCCTAAATACGGAATTACAATAAAAAAAAGCAAGTTGAAGCTTTTTCATTTAGTTTTGTTTTTGTTTATGTTTCTCGCTGCTCTGTTGTTTTTTCTCTCTCTTAGAAAAACAAATTTGCACCATCTGTTGGACTTCCTTCCTTTTATCGTAGTCGTTGTTATTGAATCCGATTATTATTCCTTCTCAGATGACTTCCTCCAGTTTCTTTGTTTGTCTTTTCTTTTCAATTTGTACTATTTCCTCATTTATTAGAGCTCTCAATTTTTTCCCTCTCTTTCTCTATCCCTCCGCTCTCCTCTTAGAATTGTGAAAAGTAAAACGAGAAGACAGAGACAGTTTACTGTGTCTTTGTTTTTCTTCATTATTTCGTGTGTGTTTTTTTTCCATCTGAAGCTTCGATTTTCTCTCTCACTCACAAAAGAAAAAAACTCTTTTTTTTGGAAAGAGAGAGAAGGAAAAATACAAGAGAAAGATAAACAGATAGCGACTTCTGTAAGCCGCTCCACACATAGAAACTTTCATAGATTAGAGTCCTGCAAAAGAGCAGAAGAAAGAAAGAAGGCAATGTTTCCCCTTCTCTTCATTAATCTTGCTTTTTTTTTTTCTCTTCTTCTTTCGAAGACGCAAGACATCCGTTTCATTCTCTACTATCGGGAATATAAAAAAAAAAAGTGATGAAAAATAAAACAATGTATTGTATTGATGCAAGCGTGGAGTCGGTGAAGTGAAAACGTAAAACGTATATACACATACCAGGCAATTATAGACAGTGTGTGATTTGTCAAGCGCTTGCACATTTGTAAATAAAAGGAAGAAGAGATAAAAGTACACTGATAATTAAAAAAAAATATGAGTGGAGTGAAACCAATATTTGGGGTGACTTATTTTCAATTTAAAACAAAAGTGATGCGACTCAACACTTCTCATCGTTTTTTGTTTCCCTCTACTTCCTTTTCTTCATCACACACTCTCCACTTGTGCACTGCATGCGTGATTTTCAAAAATAGAAACACAAGACTACGAGAACGTATAATATATATATATTTATCGAGTAAAGACGGATAAACAAAACAAAAGTAAAAACAAAAATAGAAAATTTTTAAAAGGCCTCAAAGCATATGGGTCTGTGGCCTTTTTCCAAGAGCACTGCCAACGCAGCGGAAGCAGCAGCAAGTGAATCCGCAGAGGCGCAGCTCACAGCCATCCGCAACGCCGTCCTTGTTATCGTTATCATCATCGTCGCCGAAAACAGACAAGCAGAGTGCCAACAAGAGCAAAAATGCCACCACCACAACCACCACCACCGCTACTACTAGTAGTGAGGCAGAGCAGCTGGAGATGCTCATAGGCGGCGCGAACCCGGACGCTGTGGCCGCCGCCGCCGCCGCCGACGCCTCTTTCCTCGCCTCCAACACTCGCCACCAGTGGGCGGACGCGTGTGTGGCGTGCGCGGTGTACGCCTACAGCGGCGCGCAGCACCTGCACGGGCAGAGCAGTGCGCTGACGCTACTGAGTATGTGGGCGGCGGGGACGACTTTTCTTGTCAACGCGGGACTCCGCAGCTACGTTGGGGGGCTCGTGGAGAACGACGGAGTGGTGTGGCCGCCGGAAAAGTATCAGGCAGAGCGGGAGGCGAAGAAAAAGAGGGAGGCGGAGGCGGAGGCGATGAGAAAGAAACAACAACAAGAACAAAAGCAACAAGTTGAAAATGAAAGCAGTGGAAAACAAAACCTGTCAGCGGTTGGTGGTGGTGGTAGTGTTGGCGGCACTGCTGCGCCTGCGACTGCGAATCCCCTCGCCTCCCGTTGCTGCTGCTGCCGGTAACGCTAACTCTTCCTCCTCCCCTTCTTCAGGCAATAATAATAATAATAATAATAATAATATAATAATAATAATGATAATAATAGTGTCCCCGCCTTCACGCCGGTGATGGTGGTGCCCCCCGCGGACGTGGCTGTGCAGCGCCGGCAGGTGTTTCAGATGGAGGCTGTCGGGTCGTGGGTGTGGCTGCTCGCCGCCTTCCAGCAATTCCGCGCGCACCGCCGCCTCAAGTGGTGCGGCTACAGCAGCTGGGCGGCGCTGCCCTGCGCTCTTTACTTTACCATGCGGCATTTATACTGCGTCATGATTGAGTAACGGAGACTCATAGTGGGGGGGGGGCAGGGGGAGGGGGGGGTTCGGTGTTTGTTTGTTGTTATTCCTGCTGTTACCGCTGTTGTTTTTTTTCGCTGTTTCTTTCTTTTCCTTTGTTTTCTTTTTTTTTTGTCTTTCTTTTCCTGAAAAAGAAAAGTGGTTGTGATTGAAAAGGAGGGAAGGGGCTAGTGGAGGGGGAGGGGGGAGTAGAGTATTGTATTTCTCTCTCTCTCTCTCTCTCTCTCTCTCTCTCTTCTTCCCGGCCCCCCCCACCCGCATACTCCACTCTTCGGGAAGCTTCCTTCTTTTTTTTTTCCGCCTCGCTTTATTCTTCTCTTTCCCCATTTTCATTGTGTGTGTTTTTTTTTTTCAGGATGATGATCATAAAGACTCTGTTTGGTATTATGATTTTTTTTCTAATATTCTGAACGGATTGGAAAGAAAGAAGGAAAAAAAAAGAAGAGTAATATCACGTCCTTTTGCTATTTCGGTCGGAAACACAGAAAAGAAAAAGCAAAACTTGCAGAAACGGCGAGAAATGACTTCACTTCCCTCTCGTCTTGTCTCTCCCCGCACCCATAAGCTCAATCTATTCTCCATTCTCCTCTTGTTCTTATTATTATTATTATTCGCATCTCTAAATTTAACCATCTCGTCACAGTGATTCTATTGAAATATCAAATCAAACAAAAAAAAACGTATTGCAAAATGCTCCCTGCTCGTATGTGTGTAAGCAAAACAAATAATAATAAAAAAACGTCTGTGGTGCTACGCCTCCCTTGTCTGTTACATGCTTGTGCACCATACTTTTCACGAGGGCTCCGAAAAGAATTTATGTGATTTCGACCCATAGGAATGTGTAATATATACGTGGTGTGTCTGAATGAAGAAAGGTAGAAAAATGTACTTCCGTCCTCCTCTACATCTCTCTCTCCATCTTTGCCTCATAACTCTTCTCATCTTTAACAACATGTGAAAAAAGAAAAAAATAATTGAGAAAACGTAATTTCTCATTTATTATTATTATTTTTTTTTTTGAGAATAGATTCTCCTCTTCTTTTTTTTCTCCCTCTTTTCCCCCACATTTATCGCCCCTGTACATAGTTCAACAGTGTTTTCTCCCTTGAAAACTGTCAATTAAAAACGTAAAAATAACAAAGAAGAATTATTTCAAGATGCCCAGCACCAGCAAAAAGCCCAAGCACAACAACAACAGCAGCAGCGGCGGCAACGGAGGGCCTTCCGCTTCTCCTTCCCCCAAATCCAAAACCAAAACAACCAAACCCTCGCAGGTCACTATTATGAACGCCAACACAGCCAATGGTAATAATAATAATAGTAATAATAATAATGAGCTGACACGCGAGGCCCTGGCGGAGGCACTCTCCTCCCTCAAGCGCCTCCTACAGTACCGCAAGCCAGGCCCGCTGGCCGCGAGTGAGCAGCAAACTCTAAACAATAATAATAGTAATAATAACAATAACAATGGCAGTATTTCCAAAGCGGAGGAGCTGAGCCGTCTGCTGCACTCGCTATACAGCGAGTCCGAGGTCAACGCGTATCTGGTGCGATATCTAGTTGCTCAGGGCCGCACCGCCGCGGGGCCGGGGCCGGGGCCGGGGCCGGGGGGTGCCGCCACTGGCGGTCCCCTGCGCAGCGCCGCCGCCGCCGCCGACTGCCTCCTCCGCCGCCGCCGCTTTGAGAGTTCGCTGCCGACGGTGAGTGTGACGCCGGCGGTGGTGGCGGCGCTGCGCTGCGGGGCGCTGCGCGTCGTCGGCCGCGACAGCCAAAAGGGGCGCCCGGTGCTGTTTATCAACCTTGGCGGCTCTGATAGTGGTAATAGTAACAGTGGTAATAGTGCTACTCGTCATTCCAGCAATAATAATAGCAATAACAACAGTAATAGTAATGATGTGGTAGTAACCGTAGCAACGGCGCCGCTGCCGCGCTGCTGGCGGCGTGCAAAGGCGAAGAGCTGGAGCGCCTCGCCATTCTTGTGATGGAGTACATGCTGTCTGTCGCCTCGGGGACACCCGACGACGACGAAGGACAACAAGAAGGAGAAGACGATGAAGATAAAAATAGTAACAAAACTACTAAACGTAAAAATAAATCCGCCCGCCAGCGTATCGTACTACTCGTGAATGAAGAAAACGCTCTGTGGAATGCCCACGACAGTCTCCTCGCCTCCCTCGCCCCGCTCGCCGCGCTGCTCGCAAAGTACTACCCACACGTGATTGATCTTGCGCTGGTGGTCGGCGCCGCGCCGGCCGTGCGCGCGGGGCTCTCAGAGGCCATGAGCGGCGCCGCGCCGGCAGACAGACGCCGCGTGCAACTCATTCAGCGCTCGAGTTTGTCGCTCTATTTGGCGCCCTCCGCCGTACCGGAGGAGCTGGGAGGTCAGAATAGACATCACGTCGAGTGTAGCCTGCTGCCAGCGGCGCCGACACCCTCTTTTTCGGAAAATTCTAAACATAATAATAACAACAACTCAAGTAGTAATAGTAATTATGCTAGAAACTTCCAAATATTCTTCTGCGGCGGGAGGGGCGGTGGGCACGATGGCGGCCGCCACCGCCGGCGTTGCCCCTAGCTTTTCCGAGGCGGTGCTGCGTTACTGGTACGCACTTACCTCCTACGTACAGGAGGAGCTGGCGGCGTCGGCCGGCGGAAGCCGAACGGCACTTCATAATAATAATAATAGTAATAATAATAATTATGCAAGTTACGGGGTGGCGGCTCGGCCGCTGTATTTACCGCTGCCGCCGCAGCTAGGGCGGCACGGGCCGCAGACCGCATCGATTGTGGAGCGTTTAGTTTTGGCTCAGCAGCAGATGCAGCTGCAGATGCAGCAAGGGCAAAATAATAATAATGTTAATGCAGGTGTTAACGGTGGTCTGGCGTGGACACCGTCGCGGGCACTTTTTCAAACTCCATCTATGAGTCGTAATAATAATAATAATAATAATAATAATAATAATGATTCGATGTTTAGCCCACTGGAGGGCGGCGGCGACGACGACGATAATACAAATAATAATAATCAGAATAGTAATAATAATAATTACAAGGAAGACGACGGTGTGTGCTCTACCCTCTCCGGCAGTTGGTTCGAGCCGCAGGAGGGCAGTCGCGATACGGAGAGTGACGACGCCGATATGATGACCGCCGACGACGGGGGTGCGATTATTCTGCAGGGGAGGAGAGCTAATTATAGTAATAATAATAATAATAATAATAGCACGAGCTCTGTTGTGATTATCAACGACCCCGAGGCGGCACTGACGGCGGAGGAGGAGAAGCGCATTAGTGAAGCCTTGCACAGTGGCGGAAACTTTGGAAACAATAATAATAATAACAATAATGTTTCTTCTCCCAATTCGAATGGCACGAGCGCGGGTTTGGGCGGCGGATTTTTTGGCTGGGTCGTCGGCGGCGGCAGCGGCGGAAACACAAACGCAAATAACAATAATAATAACAACAATAATAATAATAATAATAATGCTGATGTTAGTGATGGCGAGGCCTACATACGGGGACTCGTAATGCAGGAGCGGCAGCGGCGCCTGGCAGCGGAGCGGCGGCTGCAGCTGGCCGAGTCTGGCGGCGCGCGTGTGGACCCACGCAACATGAGCCTTGTGGAAGCTCAGCTCGCACGCATTCACCAGGAGATGAACGTACTGACGGCGGAGATTATGGTCACCGCCCGCAAGGCGACGGCGGAGGAACGGAAAAAGAAAAAAAGTGGTGATGATATTAATAATAATAATAATAGCAGTGGCGTGTCCGCCGGCCCGCCTGTTTCGCAGCTGTTAGATTTGACCATTTCTGCCTTGGAGAGTGCGGCCAACACGCAGGAGAGTATACCGGCGATGCGCCATGCACAGACCCGACACAAACAGCAGCAACAACAGCAACAGCAGATTGGTAATAGTAATAATGCTAATAGTAACAATGGTAAGAGTCAACGTAATAGAGGCCAACAACAGAAGCGGAAGGAGGATGATAGCGGGTGCTGCCGCGTAATGTAAAAAGAGGAACAAAAATGTCAATGAAATGGAAAAGGAAAAGGTGGAGAAGATATCTTGGGAGAGAGAGAAATAAGGAAGATAAGCTTCTATTTCTCTCTCTCTCTCTCTCAACTTCTCCCCTTCTCCTTTTGCTCTTCGTCTTTTTTTAGAATTATTATGAATGATTTGCCCTCTTACCGCAAATTACACTACAAATACTTGCATTCTTTTTTTTTTCTTTTCTCCATTAATTATTTGCCCACCATACCATGTAATTCCTGTACCACTTATTCTTACACATATGTTTTTTTTTTCTTTACTTTTGCTTTTTTTTTGTGAAATGATTGCTTTCAAATGAATCAATGCGCCTCATCGGTTGGGCCTTTCAAAGTCCAATTTTTTGATACGCATATTTTTATTGTTGGTGTTGTACTTGTTTTTTTTTAGCGTTTTTTACATTATTTTTCTTTTCAAAACGACGAGAAAAGAGAGAAGAGCGGAGGAAAACAAAAAGGCATTTATCTTTCTCTCTCAAAAAGAATGCCTGTAACATATTTTTTAAATTATTTTTTCCTCTTTCGTTTCTTTCAAAACTTATTCGCTTGTTTGCTGTTTTTCGTTTTATTTTTGCATCCTGTACCTCACGTATTGTTCTTTTCACCTTTGGGATTTCTTTTGCTTTTGATTTCTCCTCCCCTCTTCTCTCTATTCCTTCCCTAGTTCGCTTGCTTCTCTTTTGCGTCTTAATATTTCTTTTTTTTTGTACACACAACAAACATAAACACTCATGTACACAAAAGCATACACACACACACACGCATCCCACTATTAGCAAAGATGTTATAGATTGTTGATTGAAATCGATTGCAGTTGCGCTAAACGCAAGATATTTCTTGAATGTGAGAATTGGTGTGTTTGTCTATTACTCTTATTACGATTTTAATTGATGTGCGTTTCTATGAATAAATACTCAAGTAGATAAAAGGGAAGAATGAAGAATTTACATGCTGGTGTGGATTACATTTTCTATTTCTTTCAATCAATTACTTCGTTGGAAGGATTTTGGATTTTAAAGGCAATAAATTCGAAACCTGAATAGTTGTTCTACGACATAAATGAATGCTTTCGCACACATGTATATTCCTTTATTTAGAATCGTGACTGAAGGAAACAAAGCTGGCAAACTCTTCATTTTTTCATCTCATTCCCCCCCCCTCTTCCCTCCCTTCCTTCCAACAATAAAAAACGACTTACACACTTTCGGTATACTTTTTTCAAGGGAACTCGTTCCTTCAGCAACTAAAGCCTTTTTCAAGAAAAAAAAAAGAAGAAAAGATATCTCTCCTCTAACAATATCCACTTTTATTTCGTGTTTTCATCTCTCACAAAGATACGCACACACACACACACACACACACTCACACAATCACCGATATAGTTACAACTCTACGCACACCACCGTGATTCTTTTCATTTCTTTGATCCAGCCAGTCAGCCAGTTTACATTTAAGAAAGAAAAAAGCTTTCCGTTTTGTGTTTTGTTTTCAATTTTTCTTTTTCCTTCAATTGTTGTTCTTCTTCCTCTTGTGCTCTTTGCAATCCTCCGTGATTCTCTGCACATTTTTTTTGTGTGTTTTCCCGCTCCGAATTCAGCAAGGAAAGGAAAAAAAGCACTCAAAACAACAACAAAAAAAAAAGAACGATTTGAAACAAACACAACCACAACGAAAGCAAAAAAAAAAAGCAGTTTAAAAGTTAGTGACGCAAAGAAAGAAAGAAAAAAGAAGTACTAATATTAAAAGCAATACAAAAGTTAACATACTTTTATTGCTAGACTTGTTTTTTAACTCTCAGCAAAGAAAGAAAAGCAATTCACTCTTCAAAGAAGGAAAACCGGCCGATAACTCTTCAAGGTACACTATAAAAGAAGAAAGAAAAAAGAGAAATAGTAATACCAAAAAAAAATCTGACCTTTATTTTTTTCTTTTTAAAAAATAAAAAGCGAAGCACAAAAAAAAAAGGAGCCAACTTTCCAAGTTTCCGAGCAACCTTTCAAAAGAAAAAAAAAGAAAGAAATCAGCAATTACAATACAGCATAGTATAAGAACAAAAAAAAAGAACCATCAAGTAAAATCAAAGCCAGTCCTCCGACTCTCTCAATCAAAAAAAAAAAAGAAAAGAAGAAACTCAAGCAGAAACACACACACACAAAAAAAAAAAAGGAAGAAATTCAAAAACACCAATAATAATAATACAAATCCAAAAGTAAATAACACTCTCAAAAATGGACGATCGCAAGATGAGTTACGACTCCGTCGGTCTCCACGACGACGACTTTGTCAGACGCAATAATAATAATAACAATAACAGTACTAATAATATGAACAACAGCAACACCCCGCAGTTTCTGTCGCCTGTAAAAGACGACAATGGAAACTTCCCCGACGTCCTGCGCCTCGACCGCGAAAGTGATGTGCGGCACGTGTCTAAAAAACCGTCGGTGCTGGGCAAGCCGGACCGCCACAGCAGCGGCGGCGGCAGCGGCGGCGGCGGCACTCTCAGTATCAGCGGCTCGCATGCCGAGGACAGCATGCGCGGGCGGGAGGAAATTTCGGAGCGCCGCGGCTGCTGCGCGGCCACGGGGCACTTTATCAACAATCTGATGCCGCACGGGGGCGCCATGTCAAACGTCGTGACGCTGGCGGCGGTCGCGCTCGGCTCCGGCATCATGGCGCTGCCGATGGCGTTTCAGCAGATGGGCATCGTCCTCGGTATTATTGTCAACACACTCGTCACGCTCGGGACGATTTACTCCGTGTATGCGCTGATGCGGGCGGTGGAGAAGACAAACAAGCAGCTCAAGTCGTTTGAGAATTTTGCGCGCGTGGTGCTGGGCCCCGGGTGGGACTACCTCGCCGCCTTCAACATGTTTGTCTTTGGTTGGTGCTCGTGCGTGTTTTTCGTCATCGCCATCGGCTCGCTGCTTCTGACGGCGACCGACGACGAGCGCGTGTCGCCGTTTTTGCGCTCCGAAAACGGCAATCGCGTGCTGACGTTTGTGGTGTGGTTCGCGCTGATGCTCCCCGTGTCGATCCCGAAGGAAATCAACTCGATTCGCTACGGCTCCCTCATTGCCTGCATCGCGATGATTTACTTTGGCATTGTCATGGTGGTCCACTTTGTGCAGCACGGCCTTGACGCGCAGCACCACATGAAACATCAGAAGGAAATCAAGATGTTCCGCTCCGGCATTCCGCCGATGGTGGGTTTCTCGATGGTGGTCTTCAGCTACCTTGTCCACATTGACACGTTTGCCTTGTACACGGAGATGGCGGACCCGACACCCGCCCTGATGACCCGCGACACCACCACCGCGATGATCATCACGCTGTTTATTTACTTTGTCGTCGGTATCTTTGGCTACCTCGAGTTCGGTAACGATATTCCCTCGTACATTCTGCTTACGTACGACATTCGCAGCAGTCCGATGATCGCCATCGCGTACGCGGGAATGGGACTCGCCATGTGCTTTATTTACGCGCTCGTCTTCATCCCGGCGCGGGACTCGGTCTACTACTGCATCGGACGCGTCGTGCCGTGCTTCCGCTCGATCAAAACGGTCCCTTTTTGGCTCCACTGCTTGATTTGCGTGCCGCTGTCGGGTCTCGCGTGCGTCGCCGGGCTCTTTATTGACAAAGACAATGTGTGGTTTTCTCTCATCGCCAGCTTCTGCACGGGATTTCTCGGCTTTATCTTCCCCGCCCTCTTCTGGATGTACGCGGGCGACTGGACCCTCAAGTCGGTCGGGTGGTTCCACTACATCTCGACGCATCTGCTGCTCATCTGCGGAGTGGCGACCATTTCGTTTGGGTGCGGCGCGGTGCTTTACCTCGAGGTCGTCGGCAGCAGCGAGTAGACATCTTAGTAATAATCATAACAAAAATAAGAATAATGGTAATAACAGTAATAATAATAAAGTACGTACTAGGAATAATAAAGTACGTAGAGGTGAATCGCTTTGTTGAAATTCCTCTCTCCTCACCCTCTTTTATTTATGTTCTGTCTTGAGGGGGCCGCGGGCAGCAGCGAGTAGACATAATAATGATGTTAATCATAATAATAATGATAATAAGAATAACAATAACAACGATTATAAGAATAGTAGACAGTGGCAGTTGGTGTTGTTGGTGTTGGTGTGGAGTTACTGTATGTAGAGAAGGGGTGAATAATAGCTGCGCATCTTTCGAACTTTTTCTCCTCTCACTATCTCTCTCTCTCTCTCTCTCTCTCTCTCTCTCTCTCTCTCTCTTGCGACATACAGTACTCATTTCCTTCCTTTTCACACACACACATTCACACACACTGCACTCTACCAAAACTTCCGATTTTTTTTTTAATTTGATTCATTATATTGTGTGTCTTTTGCTGTTTTTTTTTTCCTTTCTTTCTTTTTCCAATGATGGCCATTAATGCTGTACTTATTTGTCTCCTTCTCTTTTGTTTAACTTCGTGCGTTTTTTTTTTCCTCTCCCTTACCCTTTTCCCCCTTTTTTTTTATCTATTCTGCTATTTTTTTTTCTTGTCCGTGCGATTCCTTTTTCTTTTTTTTTCTTTTTTGGCTTCCTTACCCCCCCCCCCACTCAGTTATTTATTTGTTCGCATTGTCTCTTTTGCTGTGTCTTTCTTCTTTTTTTTTTTTACTGAATGTGCGAAAAAATAATCCTCGGGAACAATATGATAGATTTTACTTAACCCATTTTTTTCTCATAAAGAATGGTACTATATTAGATCATCATTTCTTCATGTGTGATTTAACTTTTTCCACTAATTTTGCTTTTTCTACTGTTGTGTTATTGTTGTTGTTTTTTGGTCAGTACTTTCCTTTTTTTTCTATTACTTATTTCTCTTGTTTTTTTTTTCTTCTGCCAATCTATGTATGTGTGCGTATGTGTGTTGTTGTTGTTGTTCTTGTTGTTGTTGCTTCCTCATTGTTTTATATATTCCTTCCCTTGTTGCATTTTTTGTTTGTTTGTTTGTGTGTCCTTTTCTGCAATTGAATCTCTCCCGTTAATGTATGCTCTTGCAGTTACTAGGGGAAATACACACAATTTTTTCAACAGAAAAGCGCAACAGAGTCCGATATAAAACACTTTTCCCTTTTATCTCTCTTTTATTTTCTCTTTCTCTCTCTCTCTCTCTCTCTCTCTCTCTCTCTCTCTCTCTCTCTCTCTCTCTTTCCTTAAAAGAAAGAAAAATGAAAGAAGAGGAAACATAGTATAAACAGAGAGAGCGAGAGAGATATACGGAGGAACGAAAAAAAGAAAGAGAAAAAAGTTGAGATGCGAAAAAAACAGTTAGGAAAAGAGTGTTTTTCTTTTTCTTTCCTTCTCTCTTCATCACTTCCAAAAACAACACAAGTGACGACGATAACAATAAAAGTGGATTTTCAGAGATTATTTTCTTCTCTCTTTCTTTTCTTCAATTCGAAAGAAAAAAAAATACATTTTAAAAAAAAAAGGTTATCATAACAGCTGAGGAGAACACCTAATTTCAAAAGAGCTCTTTCCCCTCTTCAATCTCATTCAAAAGACAAAAGTTTATATCTTCCTTCTTCCCCCTTTTTTCTTTTTTTATCATTTCAGGTGTTTTGTAGTGCCTTCCTTCCCCACTTCTTCTTCTTTTGATGATTTTTCTCTCTATTTGTTTGCTTTATTTCAAAAGTTATTGTTTCTTTCCGCTTCCACTTTTTTTTTTTGCTTCAAAGTCATGTCATTTGACAACTATTATTTTTTTCTCGTTCTGTTTGTTATAGTGAAGAAAAGAAGAAAGTTAACGAAAAAAAAGAGGTGATTATATCTCTCACTTTCTTTTTTTTTCTAAACTCATTTCTTCTTCTTCTTCAATTTATTTATTTCTATTGTTATTATTATCATCATTTGCTCTTCCTCTGCATAGTTTTCCCCCAATACTGCTGATAATAATAATGTCTTTTTTTTCCTAACTTACAATCTACAATTTCTTTAAATAACTATTATTAATTTACCATTCTAAAATACACACACACCCTCCTCTCTCTCTTTTTAACTTCTTAAAAGCATATCAGGAAAGAGTTGAAGAAAAGAAAAGGGGAAACAGTGGACAAAGTAAAGAAAAAGCGCACTATTTTTTTTCTTCCTCAAATCTATTCATTTTCTTTATTTATTCCTCTCCACTTCCTCTCTCTCTCTCTCTCTTTCTCGATCTCTCTCTCTTTTCTTGCTATATGTCTTTTAGAAGTGTCTCAATTCGATTTTTTTCACGTGTGTTTCTAATAATATTTTTTTCACTAACTGACTATTTTTTTTTGTTGTGGATTCTTTCTATTTTTCTAGATTTTAATAATAATACTAATGGTAATAATAATAATAATAGCAATAATATTCGTTCGTTTATTATTACTATTATTATTCTTATTGTTATTACTACTCCTTTCCCTTTACTGTTTTCATCTTCTCTTTCTCTCCCTCTCTATCTCTCTATCTTTCTCTCTCTCTCTCTCTCTCTCTCTCTCTCTCTCTCTCTCTTCTTTTTTTCCGTATTATTTTTTCTCGTACATTTGTACGCATCAATTCGACTTGTTTTGTTTTTTTTTATCACTCTGATTATTACTGTTTTATTATTATTATTATTATTTATTGTTATTTCTCTCTCTCTCTCTCTCTTCCAATTTTGATTCTTCCTTTCTCCCCCCTTCTCACCACTCAATTCGTATGGATCTTGATCTCTTTTTCTTTTTTAAAAATAAATTCTCTTTCCTTCTTTCTCTCTCTCTCCCTCTCTCCTTGCATTTCCTGCTCTTGCTTGATTGATCTTCACAGGATCACTCTTTATTGCTTTCTTCATTTATTTCCTTCTTTTCTTGCTTTATTGATTGTTTGTTGTTTGTTGTTTTTTGTATTTTTTTCTGCATTTAAAAAGGGAAAAAGGAAAGACTAATTCGAGTTTTTTTTTTGTCACCAAACTTTTTTTTCATAATTGAAAAAAAAAAAGTGGTGGCAAAAAAAAAAACTATAACTATTGAGGGTGAAAGCAGAAAGAGGGAAAAAAAGAGAATTTAAAAAAAAGAAAAAGAAAAAGAGTTCAATCGATTCACGTTGAAATCCAAAAGATTTACTTTTTTTCCAATTTTTGACTATTACTTTGTTTTACAAAGAATATTAAGAAAATAAAATAATAAAAAGTGCTATGTGTTGATCGAATTTCTTTCTCGGAAAAGAGAAACCTAAACAAAATAAAACCATTATCAGTGTGGGGGAAAGTACCGTTGCAAGAAGAACAGAAAAACTAAAACAATAAAAAGGCACCAGTACTATGAAAAAAAAAAAACGAAAAAATATTTTTTAAAGCGAAAATAAAAGCAAAAGGAAAGCAAAGGAGTTATAAAAATAAATTTGTTTGAATGAGAGAGAGAGAGAATATGTGTGTGCTCTTTCTCCTTTTTTGCCTGCAGATGAATTGATACAGGAAGAGAGAACCCACAGACACAAGATAAAAAAGTAAAATTACAACTGCAACTGCAACCGCAACCGCAACTGCAAGCACTTTCAAAACGAGGAGAAAACTAGAGAAGAATTTTTTTCTGAAATTGGCCTCACGAACAAAGAAAAATAAAGAAAACAGAAAGAATGTATTCCTCACTTCTTCTGTTTCTTTTATTTGATTGTTTTTCTAAACGCCAAAAAGCCCACTTTTTATTTTTGAGATATTGAAAAGAAAAATATTCTCCTCTCTTTTTTTCTTCTTCTCGCATCTCTTTCGCTTCTCTCCCTCTCCCTCTCTCTCTCTCTCTCTCTCTCTCTCTCTCTCTCTCTCTCTCTCTCTCTTTTCTTACCTCCCTTCTTTCTTACCATGCATCCAACAAGCTCCTTTTGCTTTCTTTCCTTTCTTTTCATTTACTGATTGGTACTTATTGTTTGTTTTTGTCGTCATTATTGTTGCTGTCTCCTGTTTTTATATATCAACACCACCGTTCTTATTATTCTTATTTATTTTCCCTTCATCTATTCCAATTACACACACTCACACACGCACATACGCACATCCACACTTTTATTTTCCCCTTTCTCTCTCTCTCTCTCTCTCCTCTATACAACAATCACTGCAGTTTTTCCTTTTGTTGTTGTTGCAGTTCCTCATCCACTGATGATGTTCAACTGCTCTGTTGTTCAAATTCTATTTTTTTTTTCGTCCTTACTTTTCCACCTTCTGACATTTCCCTCTCTCTCTCTCTCTCTCTCTCTCTCTCTCTTTGTCTATCTGTTGTTTTTTTTTCTCCTTTTTTTTTTGTCGTCTCCAATTATTTTACTTTGTTTTCTCTCTCTTCTCTTTCTCTTTCAACTTTTGTGAACTCGGATTTCCTTTGCTGCCGTGATTTACTTTTTTTCTTGTTCACGTTCTTCTTTCCTCTCTTCTTCCTTTGCATTTCCCTGCGTCTAACGCCTTCTCCTCCCTCATTCTCTTTTGTTTGTTTTGCTGTTCTAATACTTTTTTTTACCACCGCCCCATACACACGGCATTCATTCCTCCACACACACACACACCTACCCACTCAGACACGCAAAACTTCTTCATCAACACTCTGCAAACATACGATGTAGTTTAGAGATGTGCTGATAGAGAGTTTGTAAACGGTGAGAAGTGTTTGATTTTTTTCCCTGTTCGTTTGTTGTTTGTTTGAGGTGATGAAAAGGTGTGTTTCTCTCTTCATTTTTGCAAGGAAAAGAGTTTCTCTAAACCTTATGAAGGGAAAAGGAAACAAAAAAGGAAAAAGAACACGTAGGAGAGAATATGAAAAACAGGATCGATGAAAGTTCCAAAAAAAAAAGACAAGAAGAAGATTCACAAAACGAAAAATAGGAAGGAAAAATATCAAAGAAAGAGAAGAGGGAAAAGAAGAGAATCGTGCAGAAGAAAATGCAATGGAAAAAAGATAGAAGCACAGCTTTTCCCCGTGCTCGGTTACTCTTTTTTTCTGGTAGTACCCCCACGTTAGTTGCATTCCATATTTATATATACAAATAAAAATATGCATGTCATTCTCTCTGTGTTTCCTTCTTTCTTTCCTTGGCTTGCCTCTCCTAAATTACTTATTTAAACGTACAAAAAGAAAGAAAATGAAAATGAAGTCGGAGCTTTAAAAACAGTTCTGTGTGCATGCAATGTTTGTTTTACTTGGTTGTTTCCTTCCTTTTCCTCCACGTTTTCACTCCCTTAGTTATGATTTTGTATTGATTACCTGTGTGTGTGTGTGCCTGTTTTGTGAAGGAGAGGGGTGTGGGCGCCGAGTCACTACACACACTCGTAAACTTGAGCAAATGAAAAAAAAAGTTGAATCTCTCTCTCTCTCTCTCTCTCTCCTCTCTTTTTTTCTATTCTCTCTTATAATAACCCTCATCGACACTACAGAAGTTTGGAAAACAAAAAGAAATAGAAATAAAAGCAGCAGTCCAATAGCACTTTTTGTATTATTACATAACTCTTTCTCTTTTTTTCTCTCCTTTTACAGTCTATACTCCGTACAAGGAACATTTTCTTTTTTTCTTCTCTGTACACTTTACATACACAAGCAAAAGCGGTTGCATATTTGAATCGCTATATACATTGTTTATTCTCCAAGTCGAGTTCACACAACAAGAGAAAAAAGCAAAGGGTTGAAAACTCTTTCGTTACATTTGTTGCTGTTATTATTATCTCTTTTTTTCTCCCCACTCTTTTCAAAATCCCACTCAAACAAAGAAGAAAAAAGAGAGGGAGAAAGTACCTGCAGTAAGAAGGGAGGCATTTTCTTATCAAATACAAAGAAAGAAAGAAAAAAACACAAAAAGGGAATTTTACTTTATTTTTGCTTCATTATTCGTTATACTTTGCGTTGCTTTATCATTTTTGTTACCATTGCTGTTGCTCCTTATTCTCCACTTCTTTTTCGATTTTTTGTTCCGACGCACACTCAGGTCTATTATTGGTGTGATAAGTATTTGATTCTCAACACTATATATATATTTTTTGTTATATCTCTCTTTTTTTTCTTTATCTTTTTTTCTCTCTCTCTCTCTCTCTCTCTCTCTCTACCACACAAACAAGCAAACATACATATATACGCCCGTACACGAGTAATAATAAGAACAGAAAAACAGTTACTATCTTCACGACTACATAAAGGAAGGCAAAGAAGAAAGGCAAAATAAATAAAAAAAAAGAGAAAAGAAAGAGAGAACAAAAATGATTCCTCCCGGTATCGTCAACACGTGCATCTCCCTTCTCTACGCCTTTCTCGTCTTTTTCCTCCTACGGCAGATCTACCAGATCATTGTCATCTCCCTCTTTTACCGCCGCCTGCAGCGCGACGCCGACGACGTCTTCTTCTTCCCCCTCTATCTCCTCACCTCTCGCTCGTTTCAGAAGCTCGCGGCGCCGTACGCGGCCGCGGCGCAGACGGCAGAGAAGTTTCGCCAGCAACGCCTCTCACTGCAGCGGCGGCTGGAGGAGCAGGAACGGAGACAGCAGCAGCACGTGCAAATTGGCGTCGATCCGCAACAACAACCATCATCTCAAAAGTATAATAATAGTAATAGTAATAATAAGAATAAGAATAAGAATACGAATGGTGGCAATGTTGCCGGCGCTGGTAATCTAGTAGGCGGCGGCGCCTCTGCACTGCTCTTCACCCCTTCTACTAGCGAGCAAAGCAACAACAACAACAACAATAGCGGTAAAACTAAAAGTCTATGGAGCCTCTTTAGAAGCACTAGACAACAAGAAGAAGAAAAAGGAGGAGCAAATGCCCCTTTCCAAAGCAAAAAAGGCGTTGCCGCTGCTACTGCTGCTGCTGTGTCGGCGGCATCCCTTGAGACAACGCAGGGCATCATGTGGGCCTCCCTGGCCGCCGGCAGCGCGCGCGCCGCGGAGGTGATGCGTTTTAGCGATGGCATCTTTGAGAGTTTTGTTCGCTTCAACGACTATGAATACGACACCGACACCGGAGGCGGCGGCGGCCGCGGCGGCGGTGGTGGTGGCGATGGCAGTCGTGTAAATAGAAGAAGAAGAAGAAGAAAAGGAGGAGAGGGAAGAAGAGGAAGGAATAAAACAAGAAGTGGATTAGGAGGGAATACACTCTGGGCTGAGGGAAGGGGGGAGGGGGAGCTGGAGGGGGAGTTTAGCAGTGACAATGAAAGTGCAAGTGACAGCGACTTTTGCTCTTCTTCTTCCTCTTCTTCATTCACGTCTTCCCTTATGTCCTCTTCCTCTGAGGAGGAGGAAAGTTACGGGAGCTCCGCTCATTCCGGCGAACTACACAAGTATACGAACAGTAACAGTAATACTAGCAGCAGCGGCACCCTCCGCGTAGCCAACAATACAAGTACGAAGAAAGAGAAGAAGAGTAAGAGGAACAAAATGAAGAAGAAGAATAGCAAGAAGCAAAACGGAAATAATAGTAGCAGTAACAATAATGATTCCAATTCAGAATCAGGAGACTTTGATAACTACAGCGGTGTCGATAATAATCATAATCATAATGGCGGAAGAGGAGGAAAAGGCCCCAGACAGGACGACGGCGATGACGAAAATAATAATAATAACAACAACAAGAAAAAGGAGAAGAGAAAAAACGGTCCGCTCCCCGTTTTGGGACTTTTCCTTCCCGCCCACGCCGCGGAGGCACCAACAGCAGCTTCAAACGGAATAAATAATAATACTAGTAGTAATAATAATAATAGCACTGCCTCTTCCTATGGTGTTTCAGGTTTTAATAGTAGAAATAGCACTAGTAAGAGTACTAGTGGTGGGGGAGGAGGAAATGTGTATTCCCTGAGCGGCCCTAAGGTGTTCCTGCAACGTCGTAAAATGAGTGTGAGTCTTGTGGCTCAGGAGCAGTGGCGGCGGAAGTGGGCTGCGGTAAGGGAGGAGGAGGAAAGAGGAAGAGAAAGGGAAAGGGAAAAGCAAAAGCAAAAAAGTGGAGATGAATGCACACGGAGTCAGCGTGGAAACGGCAAAAGGACAAAATAGTAATAATAATAATAATAATAATAATAGCAGTACGTTTGCCCACGGCTCCCCGCTCGGGGTTAGCAGTGGAAGTGCTAACACTATTAACACCTCCACCACTGCGGCAAGTAGCGTCAATGATAATAATAAGAGGGAAAACTTCTCAGATAATAACAATCGTACCGGTGTCAATAAGAGCAAAGGAAATGCGAAGAACGTTATCGATAGTGGTGATTCACCCACGGGCGCTCCCGCGATAACTAACGTCGCTGCGACACTCATGTTTGCGCTACTCTCCGCGAGACGTGAGGAAAGGCGTATGAATAATAATAACAACAATAATAATAATAATAATAATAATAATAATAATAATACGGCCGAAAACGCCGCCTCCCGTGCGTTTTACCGTCGTCTGTTTCTCTCCCGCTTTGAGAGCCTCAACTCCCTTCCAAAGCAGTACCACACCCTCGTCGTCTCCGCGTGTGTGTCGGCGGAGGTGTATCTGCTGGATCGGAAAATACCCGCCTATGTCGCGCCCCCTCCCCCTCCGCTTCCACCTCTCCCAGCGTCAATGACAACGCTGATGGGAGTGCCTGCCGCCTTCGCCTCCACAGCCTCCGCCGCCACAGCCGCCGTTCCCCCTCTTTCTTCTTTTCAACAACAACAACAACAGCAACAGTACGGTGTGCAGAGCTCATTAAACTTCCCTGCTCAACAAATGCGAATAATATCAATAACAATAATAATAATGAAAATGAAAATAATGAAAATACTTCTGGAGGTGGTCTATTCGGAGGTATTTTTCGGCAGTAGAAACACACGGCAGGGCTTCGGCCGGGGCCCAACCAACACGTATGCGAACCCCAACGGACTTGGCAACGGCGTGAATGGTAGTAATCATGCAGAAGAGACAAACACTGCCACCACCACCACATCAACAACGCCAGGAGCGGCGGAGGGTACGGGTAATGAGGACATGCAAGTTGGTCCTTTCTCCGCCTCCGCGCAGCTAGCAATTGAGGAGTTTATGACACTCCGCGCCCGCAAGGCGGAAGCGGCGGCAGCAGCAGCAGCAGTAGCAACGGCAACAGCAACAGCAACGGCAGCGGCGGCGGCGCGGCGGGTAGTGGTGCTGGTGGAGGCGGTGGCGGTGGTATTTTGAGTAACAGTATTAATAATAGCGATCACGCAAGAGGAGACACAGACGATGATGATAATGACAATGATTCAAATGATCACCGTTCCAGCGATAGTTCCTATTCCTATTCCTACTATTATTACTATGACTCTTCATACGACAGCGGACGCGACGAGAACTCTTCTAGTGGTGGCGACGGCGAGAAAGGGGATGATGATAGTAATAGTAATAATGACAAGAGGAGCAGCAGCAGCATTTTTCTCTCTTCTGACGATGACATCAATGAAGCTGAAGACGATACGAAGAGGAGAAAGAAAAAAGCACAGGGAAAGCATCAAAAGAATAAACAGTCGCAGAAACGGGCGAGTGGCCGTAGCAAGAGCGCGAGACGAAGGAGTAGTCGCCGCACACAGCAACGGCAGCAATCCAGCTCCATTTTTTCACACGATAGCCCGAACTCTACTGATGCGAAGAACAACAACAATAATAATAATAATGTTAATGTTAATAGTACCAGCGAGGGCTCGAGACGCAACAGCGATCCAACGGACGATTTCTACGAATGTCGCGAGGCCACCGACGACGGCGACGGCGACGAAAATGAAGTCGGGAAAAGGAAATCCACGTCAGCACGACGGAGCAAGAAGAAAAAGCGCAAGCACACACGCCAGCACACCGAAAACGGCGGTGAAGGTGATGGGAACGCAGTTGAGGAAGAAGAAGATGGTGATAACAACAACAGTATTAATTATTAATAATAATAATAATAATAATAACGACAGTGAGGGACGGGGAGGGCGGCAGCAGCATCAGCGTCGCCACCACCACCACCATCACCACCACAGCGGCAGCAGCAGCAACACCAAAAAGAGAGGAAGAAAGTGACAGCACGGGCAACTTTAGCAATGGAAAACGCTCAAAAGATGACGAGGCGTCCTCCGCTGCCACCGCCGCCGCCTCCGCCTCCACTACTTCCGCCGAGCGTCAGCCGTCATCTTTGCTTTTATTTGCTGGCGGCCGCCAGAGCACAAACGACAGCACACGCGCGCACTTTACTCCCGTCAACAGCGAGGGGGAGGACAATGACTTGGACGACGGCGGTGAAAAACACAAGACAAGTAACAATGGAGAACGTCAGCGGGCGAAACGATCACCCGAGGCGGAGAGGAGAAACAACACTAATACAGGACGAGAAGCAACCGAAGACGACGAGGAGGAGGAAGAAGAACGTAAATCACGCAGTCGCGAAGGCCGGTCGAAAGGCAAGCCGACGTCTCCTCAAAAACAAGTTGTTGTTCATCAACACCACCGTGGTAATAATACTAGTAGCGACAGTCGCAGTAAGAATACTAGTGCAGACGTTATTGAGAGTCACAAGGCTAGGCATGACTCTCGCCGTCACGTCGCTTCTGTTACGAGTACCAACAGCACCACCACCACCAGTGGTAGCAGCAGGAGCAGCAATAGTAGTAGTAGTAGTAGTAGTAGTAGTTTTTGTAGTCTATGCGAGGCGGAGGGAAGAAATGAAAATAATTGCTACAAACACAACGGCGGCAGCGGCGAGAGCGACGGCAGTGGAGACGACAGCAGTGTCTGGCATTTTGAGGGGTGCGACACCTCCGCCGCCGCGCGGCCTACCTGTCGCCTGCTGCTGCTGGTAATAACAACATGAGCAGCAGCAGCAGCCCCTACGGATACAGCAATCCCTACCTCAACTACCCTCCGAATAACTATTACTATTACAATAATAGTAATAATAATAATAATAATAATATGAATAGTGTCAGCGGGGATGGGTGTTATGATCATCTGCGGGATATGTGGAAACGATACGAAAAGCACCGCAAACTGTGGATCGGCGCCTCCGTCGGCGATGGCGCTATCGACGAGTTTCGGCGGAAACAGAAACCCATCCTGACAGCACCACCAGCGGAGGAGCGCCACACCCATCATCATAATCACCACAACGGCAGTGGTGGAAGTAGTTGCAGCAGCAGCAGCAGCAGCACTAGTCGTAGTAATAATAATAAGAACAAGAAGAGGAATCGCCACTGTCGACATCACCGCCGGCACCGAATGCCCTCCGCCGCCTCCTTCTCCTTCTCCTCCTCCTCCACCCCCTCGGCAGCAACAGCCGCGGCGGCGCGAGCGTACTCACTGGGGGGAGAAGGTGCTGGTAGTGCTGGTGCTGGTGCTGGTAGTGGTGCGCCCCTCTCCCCTCTGCCCCCTCTCGCCGCGTCGCCTCCCGATCCCAACGCGGCCAACATCAACGTCGTTAGCAACGCGCGCGTGGCGTTTATCTTCGGGGCGGACCGCGACTCTCTGCTGCGCGCTGTCACCGTCCGCGCCAGCCGCACGTTTGTCCGCGAGACACTCAACTTTGCGTGTTACTTTGACGAGACAGACGAGAGGGCGCTGCGGCGGCGGCAGACGCGGCGAGCGGACCGCGCGCACCGGCAGTGGCTGCGGCAGAGCCCGTACGCTGCCGCCGCTGCTGCCGCCCCTACCCCTACAGACTCGCCTTCTTTTTCTCCCCCTTTCAGTTATAATGGTAACAGTAATAATAACAATGTCGGTGCTGGTGGTGCGGGGTCACCCTTTTCGTTTGGGAATCCGTATGCAAGCAACGGAGACGATAACGGCGCCGAACGCCCCGGGGAGTCCGTGCTGGCCCATTTCCTTCGCACCGCCGCCGCAGAGTACGAGTATCATAAGAGTATGGCAGAGGCGCAGGCCGCCGCAGCAGCAGCCGCAACAGCCGCCGCCTCCAAGCTACAAGAGGAGCGCGATGCGACGAGCAACTATAATAAACACAATAACAACAGTACGGAAGACTCCGCGGCGGCGGGCACCAGCACCGGCGGGCCCCCGAATGTCCGCAAAAACACGACAAGCATTTACGACTCCCAAACGGGTGTAAACAGCGACGCAAGGAGCGGCACTCTCCAACCGGAGGACTCTGCCTCTGTTTCTGCGGCCGCGTCGTCGTCGCCGCCACCGCCATCGCTCCCCGCCGCACACGTACGGCCGGACCGCCTCCCAAATGGTGGCGGCGGCGGCGGCGCTCCACACTCACTTCCGCCTCTGACAGGTATCACGTCACTCAATGGAGGGGGAAATGGACCACCGCTGAGGGGGGAGAGGTGAAGGAGGGGAGCAGACACTACACGCTAGACACCACCACGTCAGACAATAAAAATAATCAATAACAATAACAGCACCGAGGCCGAGGACGCGCTGACTCTGCCGTTCGATCAGCCGACGCACGTCTACTCTCCGCTAAGTGAGACGGCGGAAGAGGCGGGAATGCTTAGTCCGCTGGGCTTCAGTGACACGCGCTCGCCTTTCTTGGCGGCCTCCGCCACCATTGCCACCGCCACCGGCGGCGGCGGCGGCGGCGGCAGCAGTAGCGCGATCGAGCGAGGCGACGCGGGTGCCGGCGTGTCAGCTGGAAAGGGCAACAAGGCCGGAGGCAAACAGGCAGGGCTCGAACGACGCAGCGGCGGTGGCGGTAAAACGGTCAACTTTAACGAGCACAAGAGCGTTTTTGAAAACAACAGCACGAACAGTAGCAGCAGCACTAGCATCAGCGTCAGAAGTGATGATAACCAAGATGAGGATGGCGGTGCTACGGCAGGAAAAAACACAAAACAACCACAGCAACAGCAACGCCACGCACGATGCCCACTTTTTCCCGTAAGCACTCGTTGCCATCGCATCATCAACAGTATCAGCATCAGTCGGAGCTGAGTGTAACGACCGCCAACACCTTCACTACCGCTTCTTTTCACACCGCACAATCGATGGAGTCCTTGTCCAACTCTCGCCTCACCAGCGGAGACGAAAGGGAGAACAAACACCACAGCAATAATGGCGATGGCAACAGTAATGACGACGACTCTCTGCAGTCCTTCAGCAGCGATAATCTCGGTGTGTTTATCGATCCAGCGGACTTAAATGATGCGGGAGTGCCCGCCGCTAATAATAATAAGAAGAGCAGTGGTCGTGGTGGTGGTGTTGTTGGGGCTGTGACGGAAGCCAAGTCCAAGCAAAAGAATAGAGGAAATGGACGTGGCAGGAGTGACAAGAATAATAATAATAATAATAATAATAATAATAATAATAATACTGCGGAGAGTGTTGGTGAGATGGCCTCTCCGCCAGTCAGTCCCGAAGACGTGAGACTTCGCCTGACGCCCTCTCTCAGCCTTCTGATCGATGCAGACGACGACGACGACGATGAGAGTGAAGGCAAAAATAGTGATAAAGATAAAGATAAGAAGTGTCCCAGTAGTAGTAGTAAGAGGACGAAAAACAACGGTAGTCTCTCACTATCGCACTCTCCCGAGAATGGGGTTGGAAACGGTAATAATACTATGGTGAGTGACAGTAATATGAACAACACGACAGGCGGTAATCAACTGGAGGGTGAGAGCTCGTTCTCTGCACTAGGAGACGAAGGCGCGAAGTACTGTCAAGAAGAGTAACAAGACCCCCACCGGCGGTACCGACGAATACAAGAGCGTCAGCAGAAGCAAACCACTGACCAAGAAAGCACCGGCGGAGTCTCCAAAACAACAACAACAGCATCGACATGAGCGGCAAAGTCTGCAGCGCCAAGCCACATCCGACAGTTTTTTGAACAACAACAACAACAACAACGACCGCGGCGCTCCACGTCACCGTAAGAAAAATCAAAGGAACACAAAAAAAAATAAGACGAAGAGTCGCGCGGTCCCGTCGATGGACGCCGAGACTCTCTCGCGCGCCAGTCACAGCACCGGTATCAGCGTCTTGTTCTCCTCCCCCCTCCTCCGCGCGGCCCCTGCATGCGGCAGCAACGGCGGCCGCGGCGGCCCCCTCGCCTCGCCCGGCGCGTGGCTGGCGGCGGCGGCGGCGGCCTCGGCGGCGGCGGCGGCGGTCCACAACCCGCAGCTGAGTGCGCGCGCGGCCCGCAAGGCCTTCGCCCGCCTGGACCACTCTTTTCGCTTGTTTGACGCGACGCTCGGCGTCAGTCTGCCAGAGCAGCACTTTATAATCACAAAAGAGTCGACGGAGCAGCGGCGGGGGCGGCACCACCACCACGGCAGCGGCAGCGGCGGCGGCGGAGGCACAGCAGTGGCAGCAGCAGCGGCAGTAGCAGTAACAGTAGCAGTGGTGGTGGTGGTGGTGGCCGTTCGTACCGTATGAATGCTAATGGTGAATACTCGAGCAAGGGAAACAATAATAAGAGCAGCACTTATAATAATAATAATAATAATAATAGCAGCGTTGACAGTGTCAGCATGCTTGGTCGTTTTGTCCGAAACTCGCTCGCTGCCACCTCTGCCCGCTTTGGGTTCACTGCGGGGCTTTTTTCTCATCCCAACTCTCTCACCGCCGCCGCCGCACTGATGGTCGCGTCTGACGAAAATAATATCAGTGGATATAATAATAGTAACAGTGTTAATGGTAATAATAATAACGGTAACGGCACTAACAGGATGCCGACGAATAGTAATAATAGTAATAATAATAATGGTGTCAGTTCCTCTCCCAGCGCCAAGGGAGCAAAAAGCGCGGGAAAAAAGACGACGAGAGGTGTCGATGGAGAAAAGGACGTCAATGGAAGAAATAATAGTAATAATAATAATGGTAACACCTACGGCGGCTTCGTACTGCCCTACCTGCCCAAGTCTCTACAAAACGCGGCGTACGCCACCTCATGGTTGTTCAAATATGCCGAAAGAGTAGAGCTGCCCACAAACGACAAGAGGAAAGGTGGCCGCGGAAATAATAGCAGTAGCAGTGGTGGTGGTGGTTATTATTACAACCGCAGCAGGAGCACTAGCGTGGCGAGTGAGAGCTTCCTGAGTCGCACCACCAGCGCCTTTAGCAACTTCTCCATCAGCGGTAATAATAATAATAATAACAACAACAACAGTCGTAACGACAAGAAGAAAAAGGGAAGCAGGTACGGCAGCCGTCACCGCCGCCGCGGCGGCAGCGACGGCGACGAGACCAACGCGGAGGAAGAGAACGAAAACGACGGCTCCGACGACGATTTTAGCGAAGCCGACAGCCTAAGTGCGTCGCCCATGCAGGACCTTCTCTCCCCCCGGCACCTCCGCGGCGGCCGGCGGCAGCAGCAGACCAGACAGATGCACGCCCCGGGGGTGTCAAGTCTGCAGGCGGCGGCGGCGGCGGTGGAAGGCTTCGAAGTGAGTGATCTAGTGCTGCAGCGTCTGTGCGGCCGCGTCGCACCGTATATGGAGTCAGACTCGGAGGAGGAGGAGGGGGCGAACGCCGCCGACGAGGATGACGACAGAAACAGCAATTACATGCGTTACAATAACAGCAATAGTAATAGTAATGTTGACGGTAGCCGGGGCGATGTGGCGGAGGCGCGCGCCGCTTCAGGTGGAAGAAATCGCATAGGCGGCGACAGCGGAGACTTGTTAGAGGGCCTGGAGCGGCAAAGTACGCAGAGCTTCCGGCGTGATGCGTTCCCGGACGACAACAACAATATCAACGGCGGCGGCGGTAGGAGTCGTAACCGCAGCCGCGAGCCGTCGCCCAGCGAACCCTCCTCACCCTGGGCCGCGACGCGCCGCCCCCGCGCAAGCCCTGTGCGTGGCGGCGAAGACCGTGGGAGCACCTCCGACACTCCGCCGCCTCTCTCACGTCGTCGGCCGCGTCGTCGTTGTCTTCCTCCTCTTCCGTCTCATCTCTGCATACCGTCGGCGACGACGACAATGACAACGACAATCATTCCACGCGCGGCGGCGGCGGGCGGGAGGGCGCGGCGGCGCAACGGAAGCGCAAACACAGGCAGAAACAGCAGACACACAAGAGCAGAAGCAGTAGGCATCGCAGCGGCGGCGGCGAGGAGGAAGAGGAAGCGGAGCGGAGGGACGCAGTAAAGGTGGTGATAACGACACGGGTAGGAAAAGTCAGCGCGAACGCAGCTCTGGCAAAGTGGCAGCCGCTGCCGGCGGGGAGGCGACGCACGACGACGACTACCACCACAGCCGCCGCGACTCCGATTGGAAGTCGGGCGGCGGCGGCACGCGTACACTGCGGCCGGAGCGACGGGAGCCGCACAGCAGCAGTAAGCGGTACCGCGGCGCCGGCGGCGGCGGCGGCGGCGGCGACCCAGACGACGTCCATGACAGTCGCCACAACCCGCGAAGCAGCGTCGGCGGCAAGACGGGCAGTCGCCACCGCATCAACAACAGCAATAGCAGAGGCGCCCGGCGCCGCGGCAACGAACCCGGCGGCCGCGGCGCCTCCAGCACCGCGCGAGACATTCGCCGCCGCCGCGCCGCCCGCCGCCGCGCCGCCGCGGAGCTCCGCCGCCGCCTCCGCCGCCGTCTGTGGCGCCACAGCGAGCGGCACCCGGCGGAGGCCGACCTCCCCGTCGCCATGTCGGTTCTCTTCTTCATCCCGCCCCCGGCGCAGCGGCGGGCGCGGGCGCTGCTGCTAGCCAACATGACGCCCGCCGAGCGCCGCGCGCTGCTCGCCGTTCCCGAGTCCACCACGTTTGCGATCATGTGGTCCCTGGTGGGGACGCAGCGAGGGAGCCGTGCGATGGTGGCTGCGGGCGGAGGCGCAGGCGGAGGCGGAGGCGGGGCAGACGGAGGAGCAAATGGCGGGGTGTTGCGGGGCAACAACAACGACGCCGCGAGTGGAGGCGCCACCGCCACCGACGGTGTCTCTGTCCCCAGCAGCGCGCGCGCCCGCTGGCTCAGGCTGGGCGGTAAGAGGCCCATCGACCATGCAGGGGCTACGGCAGCAGCAGCAGCAGACGGAGCCGGAGCCGGCGGCGGTGGTAGCGGCGGCGGCAGCAGTAAAATCACCTCTTCCAAGCACTTTCGCGTGCCATTCCATCGCTCCAAGGAAAGCGGCGAGGTGTACCACACGGACGGTGAGGGGATCCATGATCACCCGCGTCACCGCAGCCGATCACACACGCGAGAAAAAGAGGAAAAGCGGAGGAAAACGAAAAAGGACGCGACGTTTGCGGTTCCCACGTCCGTGTGTGTCGCGCTGCTGTACGGCGCCACTTGTACCGACATCGCCAACGCCTACATGGCCGCGCGGCGGCAGTGGCGGCAGCGGCAGCAGGACGAGCTAGATGAGTACAACAACTCCTACTTCAACAGCAGCGGTGTTTTCAACGGCATCATCAACAACAACAACAACAACGCCTACGATTTTGATTATGAGGAGGAGGGAAGCACGTCGGGCTTGCACACACGCAACACCAGCTTCGGCAGCGCCGCGGGAGCAACCACCTTGTCGACCCGCACGGCGCGCTACTCCTCCCGCAATAACAATAACAATAGTAGTAGTAATAGCCATCGTCGGCGCCCCTCCTCCTCCTCGTCCGCCGGCCGCTCCCGCGGCTCTCCCTACTCGTGGAACCGCCAGGCGATGGCCAGCGACGGCGGCGGCGCAATGGGACTCCTCCCGCGGCAGGGAAGCTCCACCAGCTTCTCCACGCTGCCGCCGCCGTCGTCGGATCATCTCGTCGTTCACGCGCGGACCTCCACGCTGACGCCGCCGCAGCAGCAGCAGCAGACGCAGACACAGCAGACAGATAGCTTCTTTAGCAGCGCAGGCCACCACCATCAACAACAACAACAACAACAGCACATGCGCCGTAGCAGTTTAGGTGGTGTGACCCCCACGGCGAGTGGTGTGTATGGCTGCGCCGACAGTGGTGTGTTCACCATGCCGGAGAGTGCCCCGAACAGCAGCAACAGTCTGCGTTCCTTGCATCGGGGCCCGGGCGGTGGTGGCGGGGGTGGTGTTTACGGCAATCCTGGTATTGGCTCCCCAACGTACCAAAACATGAACCGCTTCAGTTCCACAAGCTACGGCACCGGCAGCGGCGACAACAACAACAGCAGCAGCAAGATGAATAGTGGGAAGCACCGGGTGTTTACGCAGGTAGAGTCAGGGGTCTTCTCTCAGCACACGGCGGACACCGACGGGCCGGCGTACAGCAACTACATCAACAACAGCTTCGTCAATGCAAACTATAGCAATAATAATAATAATAATAATAGTGATGGAAATAATGCTTCTTTCGCGACCGCACCGCCGCCGCCAGCGGCTGGCGGCCGAGAGGATCTGGAAAACGGCGTGCTGGTGCCTTCTTGCCTGGATGCCGTCATGTCCACGCGCAACATGTACAGCAAAAGCAACAGCAGTGCAAAGGGGACGATGATGATGACACAGCAGAAGGCGTCAGACGCAACCGCAGCAGCAGCAGCAGCACGAAACAGTGGTGGAGCTGGGGAAGTAGCCGCAACAACAACACTTGCTACGAATCCGTATCCGCAACTTCCCGACATCTGTGTCTGCAGCGACACCGAAACAGAAACGCTACCCGCCTCCTCCGAGGGGGAGGAGGAGAATGAGGATGCCGAGGACGGTATCAACATGGAGAGTGAAGACAACCACCACCGCCACCGCCGCCATCCGCAGCACGCCGGCGCCGCCAGTGACGGATACTGGGCGGACGGGACAGAGTATTACGACTTTTACTATGACGGAGACATTGAAGAGTACAACCGCTATCAACGAGAGCAGCGCGAGAGGCGGCGGAAAAGGCAGCAGCAGCAACAGCGCAGGCGTCACGCGAGCAAGCGCCGGCAGCAAGACCCCTACCGTGTCAGACAGCAGCAGCAGCGGCGGCGCAGGGGTGATGACGATACCGCGAACGTGTTCGATGCTTTCGGTAGCGGCGGCGGCGGCGGTGGGGTGCGCGCCCGCCGGTACCGCCGCGACGGCTTCCTCAGCGGTCGTGACTACAGCGACGAGGACGACGACTATATTATTATGCTGATGATTACGATTACGATGATGACGACAACTACAATTATTATTAGTGAGGATAACGAAGATGACGATACTGTCAGCGAATACAGCATCGGCAACGGCAGAAGACGAAAGAGTAGTGATAATGACAGCAGTAATGAGAATGACTGGTGGGCAAAATTCGCCCCCGAGCACGCCCGCGCGCGGCGGCGCAAGGAGAGGGCCGTGCTGCAGACGCTGTCTAGCCGCGAGCGCTTCCCAGACGGGCTGGCGGTGCCCGTGACCCTGCGGTACATGCGACTCGGCGACGAGCTGTACCAACTCACCGAGATTGTTGACCGGACCTTTATCCAGTACCGTGAGGTGCGAGTGAAGCGGGGGGCGGCGCCGCTGAGCAGCAACAGTGGCGGCGGCGGCGGCAATAACAACAACAACAGCTCCGAGGAGGGTGACGATGTTAGCAGCGACAGCAGCGGCGGCGGCGGCAGCGCCACCAGTCTCGGCAGCTCCTTCGCCTCGCAGTCGGAGAGCGCCTCGGAATCGCTAAGCGTCACCGACGAGGGAGTCGGCAACGGTACCGAGGCGGAAGAAGATGACGACGACGGCGGCGGCTTAAACGACGATGACGACGTCTTCTCTCAGCTGGACAACCTCTCCTTCACCGGCAGCGCGGAGGAAATCTCCGAGTCGATCGCGGCGGCCGCGCGGCTGCTGGACGAGGCGCAGGCGCAGCGCCGGCGCGAGCGGGAGGCGGCGCGGCGCCGCAAGAACCGCCGGCCCCGCGCCGTCTCTACCCGGGAGTTTGGAGCGCTCACGTACTCCTTCTCCATCAGCCCCGCAGAGGTAGCCTCCGGGGTGTACGGTACCCTCGGCGGCGGCGGTGCCGGTGCTGCCGGTGCTCCTTCTTCTCTCTCTGCAGTTGCCGGCCGCCCCTCTGTTACACGCAGCGTGAGCGCCCCGGCTGCCGCGCGCCTTGTCCTCCACAGAGTCCGTAGCACGACGCGGGGGAGGAAACGACAAGCAGAAGCGGAGGGGGGGACGCAGTAAGAACAGCAGCAGAAGCAGGGACGACGGTTCCCGGGGGAGGAGGAAGCACCACCACCACCATCATAGGCATCATCACACCGCAGATGGTGAAGGCGATGACAGTTGCAGCTGCACGGACGACAGCGAGGACGGTGGTCGGGGGGTCACCCGCCGCGCGCGCTCGCACATACCGTTCCGCCACCACAGCTCCCACAGCAACAACAATAATGCAAACGGCGAGAGCAATGACGGAGGCAGCGGCAGCGGCGGCACCCGCCAATCGCCGGACAAGCGCAAGGGGAAGAGTGACGATGGGGGCAGCGGCAGGCAGACACTGCACAGCAGCAACAGCACCAGCAAGACATCAACAGAGGCAACGGCTGCAACAAGTAGCAAGAGGAGGCACGCGGAAAAACAAAGCGGCGCTGCGGACGAAGAACAAGCAGAGCAAAAGGGAAGCAGGCAACGGAAGGAGAGAAGCACCAGCGCTAGCCACAGCCGCGACGCAGAGAACAACAACAGGAAGAGAAGGAAAAAGAAGAAGAAGAAGAAGAAGTCAAAGAAGAGTCGTAGCGCAGAGAAGGCAGCGGAGGCGGCGGCGGCGGCGGCGGCGGTGGCGCTGCCGCGAGGCCAGAGCTGGTGCGCATGTGTTGGCGCTGCCTGAGCGCCGAGGCGTGCGTCGTCTTCACCCCCTGCAGTCACTTTGCGGTCTGCGCCGAGTGCGCCACGCAGATGGTCGTCTGCTGCATCTGTAAGAAGCGCATTGGGGGCACCGTGCGGCTATTTGATGCCTCGCACTAGTGGACTCGTTTTGTTTTGTTTTGTTTTGTTTGTTTTTCGCTTCCCCCCCCCCCTTTTTTTTCTGAGAGTTTTTACTGATGTTGATTCTCTCTTTCTTTCTCTCTCACTTATGGTTGTTTGTTTGCAACTTAATGTGATGCCTGTTTCGATGATCACCGTGTGTTTGATGCATCCCATTTTGCACGCTCGTTTACGTTGTAGTTGATCTTTCTTTCTCTTACCACTCTATAATTGTAAATCTTCCTTTACTATATTTTTTCATCATGCTTTTCTCCCTATGGTTGCTTTCTTTACTGATGAACTACGATAAAAATGTGTGTTTTCCCCCTCTTTATCTTTCTCTTTTCACATGAATTACGATTCTTTCCTTGCTCTTTTCTTTTTCAATTATGCTGAAATGGTAATAAAGCACCTGTTGGATGTGACTTGTATCAATGCAACCGGCGTCGTTTACCCACCACCCCCTTTTCCTCCCTAAAAAAACAATCCACTTATCACAGAAACTATAGAATAGAAAAAGAGGAAGAGATTATTATCACTACCATTGTGATTCGTTCACGCAAAAAGGGAAAAAAATATCTTATTTTTGTTAAATTGGGAAGCCAGCCTCTCACTAGGAAAGATCGACCCAACCCAATTGTGAAAGTGTATTGAAAAGGAAAGGAAAGTACTGCCAGGTTTACTTTTCCTATTTCTCTTTTCATTCGCTATCACTATCGTTTTTTTTCTTTCTTCTTCTCTCTATATTTCCGTCTGTATTTTTTTCTTTACTTCTTACTCATTGTTTTATATTTTTTTCTTTCCATTCTCTGCTTTACTTGGAAGAAGAGCAGCGGCATTTAAAAAAAAAAAAAGAGCTGTTCCCAAACCATTCAGTCCATACTTCATAGTATCATACTCTCATACACAACAAGAATCTGTAATCTATTTCTTTCTCTTTCTTGTCGGTAGAACAGACGAAAAAGGAATAATTTCTATATAACGACACGAACGCTAAAACGGGAAAAAAAAAACAGAAAAAAAAACATCTCATCACTAATACATCAAAGTTCTTTGTTTTCCTTTAACAAAAAAAAAAGAAGGAAAGAAAGAAAGAAAGAAAGAAGGAAGGAAGGAAGGAAATGACGACTCTCTTCCCGCTGGCGGACGACGCCGTCGACGTGATCTCGAAGCTGATGCAGGTGGCCACCCCCGACGATATCAAGCGGGCCATCCGCGCGGACCCCATCGCCAAGAGCTTCGGCCAGCCGCTGCCGGAGGCACTCAAGGCGGAGCTGGCGCGCCGCCGCCGCGGCACCGCCATTCCCCTGAACGAAGATGTGCCCGCCGCCGACATCGCAGGCGACGAAAATAATAATAATAATAATAATAACAACGATGATGACGGCGGCGACGACACCGACGCCTCGCGGCCGTACGATGTGGCGGGTAACGGCAGCGCGAGCAACAGCGGCTCCCGCGGGGTGCTGTCCCGCCAGTCGGGGCCCTCTGCCGGACGCTCCGTGTCTCCGGGGCTGCAGGCGCTGTCGCAGGAGGAGGAGGACAACGCGCGCCGCTATCTACTGATATGCGAGTTGCGCCAAAAAGTGCGCCGCCCCATCCATCAACAACAACAGCAAAGCAATACTAGTGCTACTGCTGGAGGGGCGGCCCCGCGGCTGGGGGCCCGCCGGCCCTCCGCTGCCACCACACCCAACGCGAATAATAATAATAATAATAATAATAACAGCATGAGTGTCGGCGGCGGGACGGTGGAAGGGGAGGAAAGTAACGAGTACGAGATTGTGGACGGGGCGCTGCGCGTCATCGCAACGGCCGACCCCGCGGCGACATTTCAGTCGCTCTTCTCCCCCACCGGCGCCGCTGCCGCCGCCGCCTCCCCCAACGTGGTGGAGGTGCCCCTCAGCTGCATTCTCATCAGCCGTCGCGAGGACCCCAACGCACACGGCGGCGGCAACGGCGCGCTCTCGTCGCCGGGGCGCAGCGTCTCTGGTGGAAACTTCTTTTCGGGCCGTCCGCCGACGCCGTCGTCGCCCACCACAACCTCCGCCCGCCCGCCGGCGCCGCGGCGCGCGCTGACCGCCAAGGACCTGTTCATTCAATCCATCGACATCCAGCAGCCGGTCGACTCACTGCAGAATGTCCTGAAGGAGATCTACGAGCCGATCCTCAAGTCGCAGCGCCACCTCAGTCTCGTGCACACCAAGCTGCAGGAGCTGCTGGGCGGCATCCAGGCCTACGCCCACGTCCTTCCCGAGATGAATCTGCAGCGCTTTGTGCATCATGACGTGCTCGTCTTCTGCCTCGACAACGCGGAGCTGAATGTGCACCAGCTGCTGGACCGTCTCGGCGCCACCGCCCGCGACCCGACGTTTATCCGCAAGGTGGTGCAGGTGCGCAACGGCTGCCTCGCCGCGCTGCCCATCGACGACTTGCTGCTCGGCAACTCCACCGAGGCGGGCGACATGCGCGCGGCGGCCGCGGCGGGGGTGGGCGCCGGCGGCGGGCGGGACGGCGCCTCCTCCTCTGCGGAGGCGGGGGGAGGTGTAAGCGCTGCCGGTGGCGGCAGCGACCTCAGCGGCGGCTCTCTCAGCCGGCAGCGCAGCGGCAGCGTCAGCGTCAGCGGCGACGGCCACGACGCGCGTATGCGGGAGGCCTTCTCCAACTCGGTCGAGGAGCGGCGCAAGTTCTGGGGCGGCGTGCTGCTGTGGATCGAGGACGTGCAGCGGCAGATCCGCTCCCGCGAGTGGCAGCTGGTGCACGCCATCGCCGGCAGCCGCGTCCCCACCGACTTCTCTCGCGAGTATAGCATTTACCGAAAGCAGGTGGTCGACTACATCGACTTCCTCGCGAGCATCCCGACGCGCTACCTCCGCCGCGACCTGCGCGACGACAATTTCATGCGCGTGGTGGACGAGGTCTTCACGGCGGCGCTGCAGCCCTCCGCCTACCCGCCCAAGCTGCTGCTGAAGCTGCTCACGGGCATCGTCGCGGAGGTGTGCATGGCGTGGGTGCGGCTGACGGAGCGCAAGGCGATCGTGAACGTGCTGCGCCAGCACCGCCGCTCGTCCGCCCTCGGGGCCGCGCTTGACGACGGTGACAACGGAGGGGACGGAGCTGGCCGCGGCGGCGGCGGCAGGTGCTGGTGCTGGAGTTGGCGCGCGCGGCGAGGACGCGTCGGTGCTGGCCGGCCTCGCGGTCGCCTACAGCCAGCTGACGCACGTGCAGAAGCAGTACCAGGCGAGCTGTGAGACGGTCGCGAAGAACAACTCGGGGGTGCTGCGCGCGGAGCTGAAGAAGCTGGGGAAGCACTCGCTGCTGGACGCGCTAGTGCGGCGCTGCGCCGACGTCCGCTCCTTCATCGAGCGCCACTTCTACCTCACCCGTCAGCTGCGCACGGTGTTCATCACCAAGGAGAAGCTCGTCACCTCCTCCACTTCGGCCGCAAACGGCGGCGGCGGCGGCGGCGGCGTTTTCGACGCCCTTCTGAATGGCAGCGACGGCGACGACGAAAACGAGGAAAGCGGCGGCGGTGGCGGAATGGCTCTCACAGCCACCATGGTTCACCGCGGCAACAGCAATAATAATAATAATAATAAGAGTGCCGAAGCCAACGTGTCTCCCGGGGAGCGCTACACGGCGATGCTGGACGCCGCCTTCAACGAGTGCCTGGTGCGTCTGCTGACTCCGGAGGCGGAGGCGGCGGTACACGCGATCCAGGAGCAGCTAGGGGGGGCCGCCGCCGCCTCCGCCCCAGGCACGCGCCGCGGCAGCGATGCTGCTGCTGTGGGCGGCGGCGGCGCCATGGCCGACGCGAGCATCTCCTCCTCCTCCGCGGCCCCTCCCCCACCCACCGCCAGCGCCGCGCCAGCGACGCGGCCGCCGTCACCGCGGCCGTTCTCTCGCAGAACACCACCGTCATCAACACGGCCCCCAGTAGCCGCACGGCCATCAAAGGCAGCGGGGTCCTCTGGCGCACGTCCCCCGCCGCGCAGTACCAGTTTGACGAGGCCCTCAAATATTATGACGAGTGCGTCGCCCACTGCGACGAGCAGGTGGCGGCGCTCGCGACGCAGATACTGATGAGCGCGCAGCAGCAGGAACACCAGCGCCAGCAGCGCGCCGGCGGTACATCCGTGGTGGCCGCTGCCGCCGCGGGCAACGCCCGTAACCGCAACGCGGCGCTCTTCCGCGCCTTTGCAAACCTCCGCTTCCTCCCCCTCGACCGCGTGCGTAAGGTGGTGCAGGGGTACCAGTCGCTTGTCAAGCAGGGCGTCACCAGCTACGTGACGCAGGTGCAGGAGCTCTTCTTCAACATCGCGGAGGGGAAGCAGCACGCGCAGTACAACGCGAGCCGCCACGGGCTCTCGCTGCTCGTCGCGAGCGTCATGTGGCTGAGCCAGCTGGAGCAGTGCCTGCGCCGGGCGCTGGTGCAGCGCGACTATGTCCTGGACCACGGGTGGCACCAGCTGATGAGCCTCCGCAACGTGCAGTCGCTCTGGCGGCTGGACGCCGTCCTCGCCGACTTTTTTGGCATCCCGCTGAAGCTGCTGCTGACGAGCGAGCTGGAGGAGGGCAGCACGCTGCACGGCACCGCCTACGCGGTCGCCTTCCTGCGTCTTGTGTACCCGGAGGACGAGCGGGAGTGGGGCGCCGACCCGGGATTCGTCGCGGCGCTCGCCCTCGTGACCCGCGAGGACCCGAGCGCGATCGCGGCGGCCAAGGACCGCCTCGTGTGCTCCGGCATCTCCAACGAAACAAAAAGCGACCGGGACCAGCTGCGCGACATTCGCATGGCGCTCGCGACGATCGTGAAGCAGCGCGAGGAGATGGTGCAGTCGTGGGCGGACCGCATCCTGCAAGGGCTGCAGCAGATTCCGCTGGACGAGACCACCATGGCGCTGCAGGGACCCATTTACCGCGTGGTCGCGCTGGACGAGCACAACAACATCACCGCCGTGATGCACCCCGACGCAGGAGGAGGGGGGCTGGCTGGCGGTGCTGCTGGCGGCGGTGGCGGTGGAGACCAGAGCTCATGTGTTAGCGTCAGCAGCCCAAATCCGCATCCCCTCGGTCTCGCCACCTTTCAGCCGCTGCGAATGTTCGATGCAAGCTCCTACAATAATAATAGCAGCAGTAATAACAATAATAATGGTAGCCAGGCCACCTCGGTTGCCTCTTCCCCTGCCTACACGCAGCTCAACACCCAACAGCAGCAGCAGCAGCAGCGGTCCGGGAATATCATCTCTCGCACCCGCCGCGCCACGTTTCTTCCCTCCGGCGCCGTTGTCGACGAGGGCAGCTTGCTTAACGGCGGCGGCGGCGGCGGCGGCACAGGCGGCGAGGGGACGCTGTTTAGCGGAGGTGGAGGGGGAGCCCCATCATCCTCGCAGAACCGCCAGGACGACAACAACCGCCGCCACCACCCTTCGCGCGGTAATCAGAGTGAACAGACGCTGCTGCTGGATGTGGCGTTCCCGTGGGAGTACGAGACGCTCGCCAACGACGTGCACTACCTGGACGGCGCGAACTCTTCTCTACGGCAGTAACGCCTCCAACGCGCCCGGGGGCTCCGCGCGGCTGCAGCAGGCGGCGGCGAAGATTCGGGAGTTTGTGCGCGTCAACGAGCGCCGCGCGCGCATCGCGACGCTGCTGCTGCAGCTGATTCGTCTCTACTACACCACGGTGAACGGCGAGGACGAATCCCTTGTGCTGCTGGCGACGGACAACTACCGCGAAGTGAATGAGCTGCTTTGCGCGGGTTTCTCGCTTCGCTGGACCGCCACTCCGAATAATAATGGAGGTGAGACGGCCCCCACCGATGGCAATAGCGGGAGCGTCAGCAACGATCAGAGCACAAGTGTTAACAACAACAATGCAAGTAGCGGCGGCGGCGGCGGCAGTGGCGAGGGGGCACTCAACAACTACTTGGCGGAGCTCACTAGCAAACTTGAGGCCTTTGTGAAGGCGGTGGGCACGGTGCGCGAGAAGACCGACCTTGTCTCCCGCCGCATTCGCAGTTTCACGAGCGCCCCTTCCACCCCGAGGCCATCGCGTTGCGCGTCAAGGAGATCCGCAAGGTGGCGTCGTCGCTCTCGCTGCACTGCGTCAACGCTTTCTTGTGGATTAAGCGGACGCAGCCGTTGCTGGACGCGGCGCTGGCGCAGCAGGTGCAGTTCCTCGCCCACGGCTGGACGCTCGACTTCCTTTCCATGGCCGGCGACCCGCGCTTCCTGGACCCCGAGGCGGAGACGGACATCTTCCACCTGCAGCCGCTGCGGGTGCGCATGCGGGTGATCTACAAGGAGGTGCGCCTCGAGTCGCCGCCGGCGGCGTGGCGGCAGCACTGGATCGGGGAGCTGGCGCGCTTCTTTGGGTGGATCGACGACCTCCCCCGCCTCTACAGCGACGACGAGGCGCGGGTGCAGGTGGACGAGGCCGCGCAGACGCCGGCGGAGCGGGCGGTGGGGGTGGCGGCGGCCGGCCGCGCGCGCCCGGCCGACGGCTACGTCCACCTTCTCGCGCGCCTCCCCAGCCGCGTCGTCTCCGAGCCGCTGCGGGCCATCGAGGAGTGCGTCGCGGAGGCCGCGCAGTTCGAGGGGGAGTGGCGCGAGAGCGAGCAGCTGCTGCACCTCGACGTCGCCTTTATGCAGCAGCGCTTCGAGAACGACCTGCGGCGGTGGAACGAGGCGCTGCGGGTGGTGCGGGGCGTCACTGACTCGGTCATGGACTACACGCAGCCCAACCGCAGCGTCGGCGGCGTGATCATCGTGGCGGGGGAGGCGCAGATGGAGCTGGGGCGGAAGCTGGACCAGATGAGCCAGTACATGTACAACAAGTTCAAGGATCTGCTTGACACCGAGGTCGCCGCGATGCGGCAGCGCCTGCAGGACGACTTCACCCGCGTCGACGCCTACGACGTCATCTCGAACATGACCGACGCGGCGCGATTCCTGGGGGAGGCGCCGGCGCTGCAGGAGGCAATCGCGGCCGACGGCGACCGGCTGCAGGTGCTGACGGAGTCCGAGGACAACCTCCGCAGCAGCGGCTTCGCGTTCCCCGACGGCTGGACGTACGTGTCGCAGGCGCGCGAGGACTATGACGCGTACGCGGCGCTGGTGGAACGTAAGCTAAAGGCCCTCACGCTGCGGCGCGGTGCGATTGTGGAGCGGCTCGAGAGTATGGACGCGGCGCTGCGCGCCAAGGTGCGTGCGCTGCGCGACAACGTTGCCGCCCTCAACCCGGACAGCATCAAGGTGAGTCCCAAAGAGGCGCGGAAGGAGGTGGAGGCTCTCGGCCACACCGGCCAGGAGCTCGCCGGGGAGGCCGAGCAGCTCATACACACGCAGACGGCGCTCCAAGTGCCGCCCTTCGACCGCTCCGAGCTGGACGAGACCAACGCCGAGATCGAGCGCCTGCGGCACTGCTACGCCAGCGTCGGCGACTTTTATGGCCGCATCCGGCGCATGGGAGAGGTGCCCTTTTTCGAGCTCGTCCCGCGGCGGCAGCAGGAGGAGCTGCAGGCGATGGACGACGACATCGAGGAGCTGCCGGCGGCGGTGCGCGCGTACCCGCAGTGCCGCGACCTGTGGGCGGAGGTGCGGCGGCTGCTGTCGCTGCGCCGCCTCATGCAGGACCTGCGCGGCGACGCCATGTCACCGCTGCAGCGCGCCAGGCGCCACTGGGTGTCGCTGAAAGAGCAGCTCGGGGTCAGGTGGGTGCTGGAGAACCTCAAGGTGAAGGACATCTGGGACAGCGACCCGACAACGCACATGAGCACCTACAACGAGGTGCTGGACGTCGCCGAGGGCGAGCGCCGGATCGAGGTGCAGCTGCAGCAGACGGCCGCCTTTTGGGAGGCGTTCCAGTTCGACCTGTCCATCTACAAGAAGAAGGTCGCGCTGGTGCGCGGCTGGGATGAGCTCTTTGACCGCCTCGGCGACGACCTCAGCAGCTTCAGCGGGATGCGGGCGAGCCCGTACTTTGGGGCCCCGCAGCTTGTCTCGCAGGCCAACGACATGGAGAACAACCTGGACCGGCTGCGGCAGATACTGGAGACGCTGGTGGAGGTGCAGAAGCGGTGGGTGTACCTCGATGACATTTTTACGGGAACGTCGAAATTCGGCAGCAGCTGCCGTCTGAGACGACGCAGTACGAGCGCACGAGCCGCGAGCTGACGCACCTGCTGCCCAAGCCGCGGCCCAACGACGTCCTCCCAGACGTCCGCGCATCGTTTTTCCTCGACGACGAGAAGATGCTCCCGACGCTGGAGCGCATCCTGCAGCAGCTCATCGCGGTGCAGCGCGCGCTGACGGCCTACCTGGACACGCAGCGCATGAACTTTCCCCGCTTCTTCTTCGTCGGCGACGAGGACTTGCTCGAGATCCTCGCCAACAGCAAAGACCCCATCTTCATCGGGAAGCACCTGCGGAAGATGTTCACCGCGCTCGCGTCCTTTACGCTGCTGCACGACGCCGGGGAGCCCGACAACTGCATCGTCGGCTTCGCGAGCCACGAAGGGGAGGAGGTGCACTTTGACGGCGCGCACCGCGTCGACTACCGCAGGCTCGCGCTCTACGACTGGCTCAACGCGGCCGAGCGGGGAATGGTCGACACGCTGCGTGACCGCACCGTCGACGCCGCCCGCGAGCTGCACGAGAGCGACGAGGTCACCATCGAGTGGATGCGGCGATACCCGGCGCAGTGCGTCGTGCTCGCGCTGCAGGCGTGGTGGGTGACGCGGCAGGAGGAACTCTTCGAGGTGACCGAGTCGCCCTCTAGCATGTCGCTCATCAAGAGCAACAGCATCTCCGGCCCCCCGCAGCAGCCGCAGCAGCAGCAGCAGCAGCAGGAACAGCAACGGCGCGCTGGTGGTGGTGGTGGCGGTGGATTTCTCCGCGGCCTTGCGGGGATGGTCACCGGTGGGGTCTCGTCCTCCTCTTCTCCCCAACAACAGCAACAGCAGCAGCAACAGCAGGAGCTACTTGCCGCCTCCTCCCCGGCCACCCAGGCGATGGACGCGATCCTGGCGGCGCTAGCGGAGGCGGTGCTGGAGGCCGGGCTCTCGCCCGCGGTGCGCCACCGCTGCGAGCAGATCATCACCGTGGCGGTGTACCAACGCGACGTCTCGCGAAAAATCGTGCAGCAGGGGATTCAGTCGCCCCTCGACTTCCAGTGGTCGAGCGTGCTGCGGGTGTACGTGACGCCGGAGCGCACCGTCGAGTGCCGCATGGCCGACGCCGTGATGCTGCACGGCTTCGAGTACATTGGCATCTACGACCGCCTGGTGCAGACGCCGCTGACGGACCGCTGCTACCTCACGCTGATGCAGGCGCTGCACACGCGCCTCGGCGGGTCGCCGGTGGGCCCGGCCGGGACGGGCAAGACCGAGTCGGTGAAGGCGCTGGGGATGCAGCTGGGCCGCCACGTGCTCGTCTTCAACTGCGACGAGGCCTTCGACTTTCAGGCGATGAGCCGCATCTTCCGCGGGCTCTGCCAGGTCGGCGCGTGGGGCTGCTTCGACGAGTTCAACCGGCTGGACGAGCGCACGCTGTCGGCGCTGTCGCAGCAGATCCAGGTGATCCAGGAGGCGCTGCGGGCGCGCAGCCGCACCGTCGAGCTCAACGGCAGCGCCATCCCGCTGCACGACAACATGGGCATCTTCGTCACGATGAACCCGGGCTACACCGGCCGCTCCAACATGCCGGGGAATCTCAAGCAGCTGTTTCGCACGGTGACCATGTCGGCCCCCGACAGGGAGACGATCGCCGAGGTGATGCTCTTTGCACAGGGCTTCCAGCACGCGGAGCAGCTCTCGCTGAAAGTCGTGCCGCTGTTTCGGCTGTGCGAGGACCAGTTCTCCCGCCAGTCGCACTACGACTTTGGGCTGCGCGCGCTCAAGTCGGTGCTGATCGCCGCCGGCGCCCGCAAACGGGCGCTGCAGAGTAGCAGCAGTGGTAGCAGCAGTGAGGACGGGGAAAGCAACAGCGACGGCGGCGGCGGCAGCGAGCGCCAACGCGGGCGCCGTGCCCCCGCCCCGGCGTCCGTGCTAACCCTCAGTGACGACGACGACGACAACGACGCACACCACCAGCGCCCGCAGCTGAACATCAACATGGATAACATTGATCGGCACAATAAAAAGTCTACCGCCGCCGCGGGTGCGGGTGCAAGTGCAGGTGCAGCAGCGGTGGCGAAGCCAACCAGCACGGCCGCGATGCTCGCCAAGGCGCACGCAACGGACGACGGGATGGAAATTCGCATCATTCTGGAGAGCGTGATTGCAACAGTGGCCCCCAAGCTCGTGACCCACGATGTCTCCCTCTTCTACCCGCTGCTGCACGACTTCTTCCCCGGCCGCGAGATGCCGGCGCTGCCGATGGTGCAATTCCGGCGAGCGGTGGAGGACATATGCGACGAGACGGGGCTGCAGGCGTCCCCGGCGTGGGTGGAGAAGATCTGCCAGCTGCAGCACACCAAGAGCACCCGGCACGGCATCATGATTGTCGGGCCGAGCTGCACCGGTAAGACGACGGCGTGGAAGGTGCTGCTCTCGGCGATGGTGCGCGTCGACAGCAATCTCGAGGCGCAGGCGTTCGTGCTCGACCCTAAAGTGCTCACCAAGACGGAACTTTTTGGACACCTGGATATTACCACGCGGGAGTGGAAGGACGGCGTGTTTACGAGCATTCTGCGTAAGATCATCGAGCAGGACCAGAACGCGCAGAGTAAGAAGAACATGCTTCTGGAGAGCAGCCGGCGCGGGCTTGGGGCTAGCATGTCAGGCTGGGACAACAATAACAATAACAACAATAATAATAATAAGGGCAAGACAACGAGCAACAGCTCCCCCAAGGGCGGCCGCCGAATGCTGTCCGACACGATCAACTCCTTCAGTAATAATAACAATAATAATAATACGCTTCCGGGGTTCACCGAGCGCGAGTACTGGATCATTTTTGACGGCGACGTGGACCCGGATTGGGTGGAGAATCTCAACTCGGTGCTGGACGACAACAAACTGCTGACGCTGCCAAACGGCGAGCGGCTCGGCATTCCCGCCTCGGTGCGTATTCTCTTCGAGGTGCAGAATCTGCAGTTCGCGACCCCCGCGACGGTTTCCCGCTGCGGAATGATCTGGTTCAGCGAGGGCGTTGTGCCGCTGACGGGCATCCTCTCCTACGCCTACGACCGGCTGAGCAAAACTCCGGTGGTGGACGGCGCGGGCCGCCTTAATCGCTTCCGCCTCGACGACGACTTTATCGGTGCCGCGGGGCCTGGGGAGACGTACAACAACAACAATAATAATAATAATCTGAATAACCTCAACCTCAACGGGGGAGGTGGGGATAGCCTGTACGGCGAGACGCGCCTGACGGGCGTGCGCGGCAAGACGTACGGGCAGTACACCATCATCGCCGCCAACGACGCCTCGATGGACCTGTTTGCGACCTCCCGACGCACCACGCTGGACGTGGACACCCTCCTCCTCAGCGGCTCGGATGTTGAAAGCGAAAACGACAACGACACCGGCAGCGAAAATAGCCACGGCAACGATAACGATAACGAAAATGACAGCAGCGGAAGCGGCAACAAGAAGAAGAAGAAAAATAAGAATAAGAAGAGTAAGGACGGGGTGGAGGAACAGGAGGGAGACGGGTCCGGCAGCAGAACGCACAAGCGCACAGCCAGCCACCACGCGCCGGGCGGCAGCGTTCCCCGCAAGCGCGGCGCCTCCCCCTCCTCCGACCGCGACGCCGACAACGAGATGCTCTACGGCGCCACCATTCGCGGGCTGGGGGCGACGGTGGGCGGCGGCGGCGGCAACAAGCACCGGCGCGGCGCGGCGCACCCCGACGGACAGCGCATCCAAGAGACCATGGTCGCCATGCGGGAGGGGGCGTTTGCGCGCCGCGGCCTCGTCGCGCGCGCGATCCAGCTGCTGCTGAACCCGACCTCCAAGTACCTCGCGGCGTGCGTGATGGAGTTCAGCCAGCTGCAGGTGCTGCAGAGCATCCTCGCGCTGCTGCACAGCGGCGTCTGGAGCGCCTTCACCGCGGAGCAGGAGGCCGGCGTGACGCTGGGGGAGGCGCAGCTGGAGGCAGCCGCGGAGAAGGTGATGGAGTGGGCCGTGTTCTGGGGCGTCGGCGCCGCGATGCCGCTGGAGACGCGCGTGGAGCTGGCGCGTGAGCTGGGGCTGCGCCCCACGGTCGCCGGCGCCGCCGCCTCTTCTTCTTCTCCTGCGGCATCGTCGTCGTCGCAGCTGACGATGCTGGATGTGGAGGTGGACTTTGCGACGGGCGAGTGGAGGCTCGTGCGCGACCGCGTGCGCCCGACGGAGATCCGCGCGGAGCAAGTGGGCGCCAACGACACCGTCATCCCGACCGTCGACACGTACCGGCACGAGGGCTTGCTGGCGGCGTGGCTCGGCGCAGGCCGCAGCGCCATTCTCTGCGGCCCGCCCGGCTCCGGCAAGACCATGTCGGCGACGGCGGTCCTCAACAGCTCGCTAGAGTACGACTCGGTGTTCCTCAACTTTAGCAGCGGCACCACGGTGGACATGATCGTCAAGACCCTCGAGCAGTACTGCCGCGTCAGCAACACCGCCGGGGGCTACGTGATGCGGCCCATCTCGGGCAAGCGCCTCATCGTCTTTTGCGACGAGATCAATCTGCCGTGCGTCGACCGCTACGGGACGCAGGTGGCGCTGCAGCTGCTGCGGCAGCTCATCGAGCGGCGCGGGTACTACCGGCCGCGCGACAACGTGTGGATCAACGTGGAGAACGTGCAGATTGTCGGCGCGTGCAACCCCCCGACCGACGCGGGCCGCGTGCCGCTCTCGCCGCGCGTGCTGCGCTGGGCGCCGGTGCTCTTTGTAGGGTTCCCCTCTAGCGAGTCGCTGACGACCATCTACAGCACCTACAGCCGCGCCGTCCTGAGCGCGAGCGAGGAGCTGCGCACGCAGCACGCGGGGCACCTCGCGGCGGCGATGGTGGCCACCTACCAGGCCTCGCAGCAGCGCTTCACGCCCATCCAGCAGCCGCACTACCTCTACTCCCCCCGCGAGCTCTCCCGCTGGAGCCGCGCCATCTACGAGGGCATCCTGACGTGGGACAGCACGGAGAAGCGGGCCATGACGGCCCCCGCGCTCGTGCGTCTCGCGCTGCACGAGGGGCTGCGCGTCTTCGCTGACCGCCTCGTCTTCGCCGAGGAGCGGGTGTGGACGGACCGCACGATCGACGCGTGCTTCAAGGCCGAGTTCCCCGCGGTGCCGGAGGACACGTACCGGCGCCCGCTGCTCTACTCGACGCTGCTCACGCACGCCTACGTGGAGAGCCCGCGGGAGCAGCTGCGGCAGCTCCTGCGCAAGCGCCTCGTGGCCTTCTGCGATGAAGAGATGTCGGTGCCGCTCGTGGTGTTTGACTCGATGATCGACCACGTTGTCCACATTGACCGCGTGCTGCGGCAGCCGCTCGGCCACGTGCTCATCGCGGGCTCCTCCGGCGTCGGCACGACGATCATCGCGCGGCTGGTGGCGTGGATGGGGTCCTTTTCGACGTTTTGGCTCAAGGTGCATCGCGACTACACCCTCGACGACTTCGCCGACGACCTGCGGGGCCTGCTGCGGCGCTCCGGGTGCCAGCGCGAGCGCATCTGCTTCATCTTTGACGAGTCCAACATTCTGCAGCCGGCGTTTCTCGAGTACATGAACGCGCTGCTCGCCTCGGGAGAGGTGCCGGGGCTCTTTGAGGGGGAGGAGTGGACGCAGCTGATGCAGGACATCAAGGACGCCATCCACGCTTTTAACAGCAGCCGCGGGCAGACGGGCAAGGCACCCAACGTCAACGTGAATACGAGTGGTGTCAGCAACAGCAACAGCGGAGGCGGCGGAGCGGCGGGCGCGAACACGAGCGCGTCGGGTGTCCATCACAGCAGCACTCCCAATAATAATAATAACAATAATAACAATGTCAACGGTAACAGCAGTCACATCGCCTCGGACAACTACGTCGATCTGAACGACGACCAGAGTTTGTACCGCTGGTTCCTGCACAACGTCAAGGCACACCTGCACGTCATCTTCACGATCAACCCCGCCTCCAGCGAGTTTAGCACGCGCGTCGTCGCGAGCCCGGCGCTCTTCAACCGCTGCACCATCGACTGGTTCGGCGACTGGGACCTGGACACGCTGGGGCAGATCACGACGGAGCGCGTCGCGAAGCTCGACTTTGCGAGTGCGCAGAAGGACTTCAACGACTCGCGCGACAACGTGGTCGCGGCCGTCGTCGGCGCCATCAGCGACATCCACCGCTCGACGCAGGAGATCAACGAGGCGCTGCGCACGCGCTACGCCAACCAGGGCACCTTCATCACGCCGCGGCACTTCACCGACTGCGTCACGCACTTTGTCACTCTGTACACGGAGAAGCAGGCCGAGACGGCCGAGGCGCTGCAGCACCTCCGCAACGGCGTCAACAAGCTGCAGTCGACGACGGACGAGGTGGCGGCGCAGCAGGCGCAGCTGCGGGAAACAGAGAAGATGATGGCCGAGAGCAGCGTCAAGGCGCAGAGCATGCTCGAGCGCATCGTTAGCGAGACGGACATCACCAAGAAGGAGCGCGACGCGGCGGAGCAGCTGCGGCAGCAGCTCCAGGTCGAGCAGGCGAAGATCGCCAAGGAGGCGTCCGGGATGGAGAAGGACCTCGCAGAGGCGGAGCCCGCGCTGAAGGAGGCCGAGGCGGCGCTGGGGACGGTGAAGCCCGAGTACCTGCGGGAGATGCGCGCCTACACCACGCCGCCGCCGATGGTGAAGCGGGTGCTCGAGGCCGTGCTCACCATCATGGGCGAGCCCCGCAGCGGCGACTGGGACGTGCTGAAGCAGCACATCCGCCGCGACGACTTCCTCAACTCGGTCAAGAACTTCAAGCCGGAGGACGTGACGGAGGAGAGCCGCCAGCGGGTGCGCGCGTTGATGAAGGACAAGAAGTTTACTATTGAGGCCGCCTACCGCGCCTCCAAGGCCGCCGGCCCGCTGCTGCAGTGGGTGTTCGCCGAGACGCAGTACTCCGCCATCTACGAGCGGGTTGCGCCGATCCGGGCGAAGATCCGCGCGGTGGAGAGGGTGCGCGACGAGAAGCTGGCCGAGCTCAACAAGATCGAGAAGGAGATCGCCGACAAGGAGAACTTCCTCAAGCGCCTCAAGTCGGACTACCAGCGCACCACCGAGAAGATCGCGACACTCAAAAACAGCGTGCACGTGATCGGCCACAAGTGCGAGCGCGCGACGACGCTGACGCGGGAGCTCTCCGGCGAGCGCAAGCGGTGGGTGGAGGAGGCGGAGGCGCTGGGACAGAGCCTGCACACCATCCTCGGCGACTGCGTCCTCTCCGCGGCTTTCCTCTCGTACATTGGCTTCTTTGACGAGTACACCCGCGGCCACATTCTGCTCAGCCGCTGGTACAAGTGCCTCGACGCGGGCGCCATCCCGGCGCACGTGCCGTTCTCGCCCTCCAAGTTTCTCGTCGCCCCGCTGCAGCGGCTGCAGTGGGAGAAGCACGGCCTGGTGAAGGACGACCTGTGTCTGCAGAACGCCACCATTATGGACCGCAGCGTGCGCCACACCCTTCTCATCGACCCCTCGGGCACCGCCACGACCTACCTTCAGAGCCTGTACGCGGAGCAGAAGATCACCAAGACCAGCTTCACGCGGCCGGGGTACCTCAAGCAGCTCGAGATGGCCGTGCGGTTTGGCTACCCGATCATCATGGAGGACGCCGAGAACATCGACCTGGCCCTCGCACCGCTGCTCAACAACGAGTACAAGCAGAGCGGCGGGCGGCGCATCACGCGCATCGGGGCGCAGGACGTCGACATGTCCAAGACCTTCAAGCTGTTCCTGCACACGCGCGACTCCAACTACCAGCCCGACCCCGGGATGGCGGGGCAGGTGTGTCTCGTCAACTTCACCATCACGCAGTCGTCTCTTGAGTCACAGTGCCTCAATCGCATTATACTCAGCGAGCGTCCCGACATTGACGCGCGGCACTCGCGGCTGCTGGAGGTGCAGAGCGAGAACCAGCTGCGGCAGCGCGTGCTGGAGGGCCGGCTGCTCTCCACCATCGCCGACGCCAAGGGAAGTCTCCTCGAGGACGATCAGCTCATTCAGACCCTCGCCGACCTCAAGAAGGAGTCGATGACGATTCAGGCCGAAATGGCGCGCAAAGGGGCCGCGATGCAGGCGATACGCGCCATTGAGAGTCGCTACCGCCCCGCCGCCGCGCTCAGCAGCAAGATCTTCTTCGCGATCCGGCGCTTCAGCGAGCTCAGCGCCTTCTACCAGTATGAGGTGCGCTTCATGTTTCGCATCCTTGACGACGCGCTCGCGGCCCTCCCTAAGAAACACCGGCAGCTGCAGCAACAGCAGACGGCGGCGGCACTGCAGTCGCAGCAGTCGGCGAGCGAGTCCAACACCTACAACCATACCGACGCAGCAGCGGCCGCCGCCGCCGCCGGCGGGAGCGCCTTCAGCAACAACCTGTCGGTGGGGGAGGAGCCGTCGATGGTGCTCGGCCCCGACGCGGGGGAGGTAGAAGAAGACCCCGCGGTGCTGGAGGAGGAGGCGGCGCGGCTGCAGCGGCTGATGAGCTACATCTTTGTGCTGGTCCACCGCCGCGCCGCGCGGGGCATGTTCCGGCAGGACCACCTCGTGCTGGCGCTAGCGCCTGGCGCAGATAAAGAGCGGCCTCGAGGGCGACGCCGCCGCCTCGCCAAACGTGAGTGCGATATCCGGCGGCGCCGACGCCTCCGGACAGAGCTTCCTCACCGCCGTCGCCGCCTCCCCGTCTTCGCCTCCGTCCCGCAGCATCCTGGCGCGCGCCGCCGCCGCCAACGCGTCGGCCAACAACAGCGGCGCCGGCGGCGGTGGGCGCTCGTCCGGCGCCGGCGGCGGTGGGCGCTCGTTCGCCGCCGCGACTGTCAGCCCCGAGAGCAGCGTGATTGCCGAGCGCGAGTGGGAGTGGCTGCTCGACAGCATGAACGCGGGCGCGGCGACGGCGAGCACCATCACGCCGCGCGGGGCGGCGGCGCGGCGCAACTCGTTTCAGAGCCTCCCGCTGCCGAGCGCCGGGGTGCCGCCGCTGATGCTGGAGCACAAGGAGATCTTGACGGCGGGCAAGCACGGCCACGCGGGGCTGGTGCGGCTGCTGGAAAAGCCCGCCTACACGGAGATCGTCACGTCGCTGTTTGAGCGCCGCCACCAGGCCGCCTGGGAGCGCTTTTTTCTCGCCCAGCACCCCATCGAACAGCACGACACGCTGCCGGCGGAGGCCTTCCCGCCCCGCATCAGCCTGACCCGCAAGCTGTTCCTGCTGACGCTGCTGCTCTTCTACACGCGGCGCGACAGCTTCCCGGCGGCCGCGCTGCTGCTGCTGCGGGTGTACTTTGACGGGGAGGCGACGGTGATGGCCTCGCAGGCGGAGCTGGAGGTCTCCATGTCGATGAACATGAACAGCAGTTTTATCGGGAACAATAATAATAACAACAGCGTCAACGCCGGCGCAGCGGGCGGGAGCCTCGTCGCCGTCAATAGCAGCGTCAGTAATGCTAATAATAACAATAACAACAGCGGAGAGACGACGCCGCGGCACCTGCTGGATCGCCCCTTTGGCAGCTTCTTTTCGCCCCCGGCGCACGACCTGGCCGAGGTTCGTAGCGAGCTCTCGTGCAGCACCCCGCTGCTGCTGGTGCTGGACGGCAGCTACGACCCGTCGCCGCTGGTCGAGCAGCAGGCGCGCGCGGCGCGGGCGGCGCTTGGGGTGGTCGCGATGGGCTCCGCCGAGAGCACGGCGACGGCGGAGCGGCATGTGACTGCCGCGATGCAGCGCGGGGGCTGGGTGCTGCTCCAAAACGTCCACTACGCGCGCGAGTACATGGAGAGTCTGGAGAAGCGCATTCACTTTGAGCTGCTCGAGAAGAAACTGCACAGCGACTTTCGGCTGATTATGACGGTCGAGCAGAGCGCCGCGGCGGCGGCGGCAGGGGAGCTAGACACCGTTGGTGACATGGACGCCGCGGCCGGCGACGGATCTGGCAACGGTGATAACAGCAGTGGTGGCAACGGTAATGGCAATAGTAACGGTAACGCGGGCGCTGCGGGCGGCAGCAGCGGCGGCGGCGGCGGCGTGGGGGAGGCGGCAGCTCCTCCGCTGGCTGGTGGGAGCAGCGGCAGCAGCGACAGTAGCGGACGGAAAAAGAAATCCAACTCGATTCTCCCCACGAATCTGCTGGAGGACTCTGTTACGATTATATATGAAGCCTCCCGCGGCGTTAAGCACGCGCTGCTTCAGACCTTCGGCAACCTCGGAACTGACGACGACGACGCCGACGAAAGCAACGGCGGCACGGCTACCCCCAGCACCTGCAGCCCGGCGGCGGCCGCCGCGTGCCCAGCAGCAACGGATACATGCAGCGCCTATACCTTGCAGCGGCGTGGGTGCACTTTGTCGTTATGGAGCGCCTGCGCTACATCCCGCTCGGCTGGACACAGTTTTACGAGTACAGCGACACGGAGTTTCTGCGGGTGGTGCAGGCCGTGCAGGCGTGGACGCGGGCGGCGCCCGGGAGCAACTTCCCTCCCTCCAACAACAACAATAATAATAATAACAGTGTCGCGACGGCGCTGCCGCTGGTGAGTTGGGTGTCGCTCCGCGCGATCATTTCGATCACCATCTACGGCGGTTTGGTCGACAACGCCTTCGACCAGCACGTGATGGACATCTTCTGCGAGACGCACCTCTCCGACCGTGTCTTCGCCAACGCGCTCGCGATTCTCGAGAAGACGCCGCTGACACCCGAGGTGCCCAAAACCCTCCACTCACGCAGCCGGCACGGCGGCGGCAACACGCACGCGGAGATCATGAAGTGGGTGCTGGCGCTACCCGATTCCGACACGGAGCCCGCGTGGCTGATGCTGCCGCACCGCGTCTCGCGCTACGCGTCGTCGCGGCACGCGATGCGCTCGCTGGAGCGCCTGAGCGCCGTGCAGACCGTCATGCGGGAGGAGCTGACGGCGCTCCGGAAGAAGCAGGAGAGCACGCTGTCGGCGGCGGGCCCCAGCAGCGCGACGGCGGGCGCAACGTCGCTGGAGGCCCTCGCACGCGCGCGGTGGGTGCTCAAGATCAAGGAGCTGTGCAACACGTGGCTGCCTGGGATGGAGGAGTGGCACGAACGGCTGCTGCAGCACAAGTTTGTTAACCAAACCGTCGCCGCCAAGGACGAGGAGATCGCGGAGGAGCTCTTCAGCGGCACCACGAAGCTCAGCTCCACGATGATGGTGCTGGAGAAGAGCGGCAACGCCTTTGACGATTTCGGCGGCGGCGGTGGAAGCGGCTCCTTCCCCTTTGACACCAACGGCGACGACGCGAGCCACAACAACAATGGTGTCATCAACAGCAGCAACATCCACCTGTACAGCCACCACCTCAGCGGCGGCGGCGCGGTGGACCCGCTGGTGCTAGCGGCGCAGCGCGAGGTGCTCGCAGCGGTGCGTCTGATGAAGACCCTCACCCGCGACCTGCGGGAGCTGCGGGACGTGTGCGAGGGCGACCGCAAGCCGAGCAGCGCGCACCGCGCCCTGGTCTCGCACCTCACAAAAGACCACGTGCCCCCGACGTGGACCTCGCACCTCGCCCACCTCGCGCAGAGCATGGACTCCATGCCGGTGCATGCGTGGATGCTCGACGCGCAGGCGCGCGTGGACCACATCCTGCAGCTCACCGAGGCCACCGAGGCGGGCGAGCTCGCGAGCACCTGCGTCTCGCTCGGGCTGCTGTTCCACCCCGGCGCGTACCTGACGGCCTCCAAGCAGCAGTACGCGCGCACCCATCGCGTGCCTCTCGAGCGTGTCGTGCCGACCGTTTCTGTACTCACAGAGAAGACCCTTGAGGCGGATCTCGCCGCGACCGCGAAAGAGATCGCTAAAGCTAACAGCGGTGGTGCTGCCAATAATAATAATAATAGTAGTGGTAGTAACGGTACTGCGGGCCCCCGCACAGTAGTGAAGCGGCCCCCCGGCGCCGCTGGCGCGTCCGCTACCTCCACTGCCAATACCGCCACAGGAAGCGATAGTAATAATAATAATAATAATGGTGCCGCCGCAGCCGCTGCGGGTGGCGGCGGCGAGCACTTGTACATCAGCAACGTCAACCTCTACTCGGCCCTCGTCAACGATAAAGGTCTCTGCCAGCTGTCCGGCGCCGCCGACGTTCTTCTGACCCCCGTCGCCCTCCACCTGCGCTGGACCGCCGCCGCCCCCAATAATAATAATAATAATAATAATAACAGCAATGGTAGCGGCGGCGTGGCGGGGCGCAAGCCTCCGCCGGAACCCCTCTCACTGACGCTCGCACGCCAGGACCCCCGCGCGTCGCACCTGACGATCCCTCTGTACGTCAGCGACCGCCGCACCGCGCTGCTTGCCATGGTGGAGCTGCCCGTGTGCATTGCCGGGGAGGGCGAGACGGCCGACGACTGGTACCAGCGCGGCGTCGCACTCTGCGCGTGGTCCGCGACGGAGTAAGAGAGTAAATACAAACAGGGAGAGAGAGAAATAGAAAGATATTTCCTCTTGCTTCACTGATGCTCTCATGTGCGCTGTTTTGTTATATATATATTGATGCGGCTATGGTTGCCCTCGGTTTGTTGCCGTTGTTCTTATTTATGGTGTTTTCTCGTCGCGTGTGCTCCCTGTTCGGGTCTCCTCCCCCTCCCCTTTCCCCTCCTCTGCGTTTCAACACTAAAAATAAGAAGAAACGTTCATATTGTGTTGGACGAGAAGGTATATCAATAGAATAAAAATGCGCACACACATACGTCTCGGTTTGTTTAGTAAACGCCGTCACTGTCATAGTTCTATGAAACCACGATTAATTAAGAAAAAAATAGCAGAGGGAAAGTCAGCTTTGTGAGAAATGATGGCAGTAGAAAAAAAAAGTAAGAATATAGAAACTATGGAATGTTTATGAATAGAACTGAGAACAACAAAAAATAAGTGGAATTCACAACCTGGCCCTTGAGAATCTCTCTCTTATTTTTTTCTATGTGTTCTCTTTTCTCCTTCTTCCCATTTTGTTTCAATGTTCTCTTTTTCTGTTAAAGCCATCTAGTTATGTCTTTCTCTTTCTATTTTTGTTCTTCTTCTACTACTTGACTCTTTTTTTCTTTTGCTGCTGTCTTTCTCCATTTTCATCATAGACGTGGTTTTCATTGTTATTTTCTTCGCTTTTCGTGTATGTGTGCGTGGGTTTTTTTGTGCGTGATTTTTTCTCAAATACTTTTTATTCTCGGGTTTCGCACTTGTTTTTTCCTGTTTCAGAGCGCATTCATCGTTGTTCCTCTACGAAAAAACTCCCATACACGCATATTCCTGTATCATTCACCCCAATATATTATCCCCCCCCCCCCTTTCTCCCTTCCTTCCTTACATAACGAAAAAGAGTCCGGTTTTTTTTCTTCGCATTCATTGGATATCTATATTGCTTGAAGCTATTACACTTTGCCCATAAAATAAATAAAGAAAAAGGAGTGTGTCGAAGTGCTCCACTTTGCTATCTTCCTGTTTGAATAATTTCGAGAAACTGAAAATATAAAATTTTCCAAACTTCTGCTCTCTCATGTATGATGGATTTTTTAATATACTTTTGCGGTGCTTCGGACTTGAAACTGTTCGAGAAATGAGATGTTGTTGTTGTTGCTGTTTGTTGTTATGAAATCAGCTTGTTTCTTTGCACAATGAACTAAGACTCTCTCTCTCTCTCGCTCAGATCCACACAAACAAACACACACACATACACACACACAAGTCTTCAACAATGGAAATATGTTTCGCTGGCAGCGGCGTGTCGTGTGGTATTCCTGTGATAGGGCATGTCTACGGCCTCGACAGCAGCGACAGCGACAGTGACAATAGTAACAATAGTATCAGTAGAGGTGGTATTCGTGCTGAGTGTCAGACCTCGCACATTCGTGTGGCGAGTCGCACACATAAAGAAGATAGAAGGGAGAGAAGCAGAAGCGACGGAGGGCAGAAAGGAAGAGTTCAAGTTCAAAGTGCGGAGCGGTCGAAAGTAGCCCTACGGCCGAAAGAAACACTTTGGCGACAGCAGCGGTAGCAGCGGGTCATTCTTCTGATTACTATACTAACAATACTAATAGTAGCAGCAGTAATAGTACGATTAGTACTAGTACTAGTTCTAGTAGTAGTAGTGAGGAGGATGAGGGTGACATCACCGGTAACTTCAGCTGCGGCTGCTGCTGCGCGGACGCCGTGCGCAATCCGCAAGGGCCCAACTGTCGCAATAACATCTCCCTCCTCGTATCGCTATCTCCACCACAACACGGTCACCATCAGCATCATAATGACTGCACGCCGGAAGTTGATGAGACATGTGTGGAGAACAAACTCAGTGAAGCCGACAATAATGATAGTAATAATAACAATGAAGCCGATGATGACGGTGATGAGGAAAATCAACACAAACATTGTGATTTCTCTCATCTCCATCAGCACACTTGTAGAAGACAAGAACAACAAGAACAACAACAGCAAAAACAAGAATGTCAATGCAGCGACGGTAGCATTCACACCAACAGGTTCAATGTTCTCATTGACTGTGGCAAAACCTTCCGCTCCTCTTTCCTCCGTGTGCTGGCTCCCTTGCAGCTCACACACGTGGACGCCCTGTTCATCACACACGGGCACGCCGACGCGATGCACTGCGTTTCCGAAATTGCCGATTTGCACACCAACACGTACCGCTGCGAGCGGCAGTGGGGAGGCCCTCTCTCCTCCTCCCCCACTTTTCCTTCTTCTTCCTCTTCCTCTTCTTCTTTCGGCCGCTGCTGTTGTTGTTCGAACAGTGTGTGGAGGAAGGCCTACGCGCGCCGGCTGCTTCACATTCCCACCTACTTGATTCCAAAAGCCCTGGAGGAGATTGCCTTTGTGTCGCCCGATCTTGTGGCTCGCAGCAGTACCAGACGGCTAGACAATGGTGGTGAACACACGAATAATAAAAGTAATAACAACAACAACAATAAGCAGAGCGAGGGGTGCAACAGCGGTGGTAGCTTGGCAAAAATCAAGGAGGAGGCTGTAGTTGATTCCAAGGCTGATTGTGATTATGGTGAAGATACGTTCCCAGAGGGAGGGGCAGAGGCGTCGTTGGATGTTTGTCTATTACCTGATCGAGAGGTGGTGTACCTGGACGTGAACGGATTGGACCATTTTTATCACAACACCGATAATGATCATCGTCATAATCATCAGCATCAGCACCACGCTGAAAAGTGCTATCATTCTTCCTCTTCCTCATTCGGCTCTCCCGTACCGCCCCTCTCGCCACAGCGAGTGACCTTCTACACACTTCCGGTGGAGCACGGAAAAAATTACATGTCACTGGGGTTTGTGTTTGGGCGACTGCACCGCTACGCACGCATGCACCGCACCTTGGGTGGTGCGCCGAGTAATATTCACCCCCACCACCACCACCATTTCTGAAAAGAATCGTAGTGGCAGCGAGAGCGGCGCCGTTGCGGGTGGAGAGGGTGAAGGCGGCTGTGAGACGGAGGAAAACCGCTCCACTAACGGCGGAGCAGCAGAAATGGAGGGCGCCAAGCATGTGCAGTCCTCTCCAAACCCATCTTCAAACGTTTCCGCCCCGCTCGTACGCGAGTCGTGCGTTGTGTATCTGAGTGACATCAGCCTCATTCCCGAGAGTTCTCTCGCCTCTCCACTGTTTCAGCATCTCCTTCGGGTCCCGTTAGTGGCTGCTGCGGATGGAGTGTATAGAAACGATGAAGGTGAGGAAAGGGAGAATGAGGAGAGGAGAGTGGTAAAGACAGATACGCGGGATTGTGAGCATCAGCAACAGTCACAGGAACAAACGCTTTGCAACGCTGTAACTCCCCCAGCTAATCACGAACAACAAGAAAACGAACCACAATCATTGCCGCACATGACAGGGCCGATCACCACCACCACTACAACTACTACCCCGCTAAACAGACATCATGTAACTCACCAAAAACACAACACCACCACCACCACCACCACCACCACAGCCCCTCCTCCTCGCCAACCACCTACACCATCATCGATATACTTGTGTTTGACGTGGTGGCCGAGCGCGGCGGCGCCCCCAGCCCCTCCCACACGTGCTGGGACGACTGGATGCCGTACGTGCGTGTGCTGGCGCCGCGCGCGTCGCTTGCCGTGGGGATGTTCTGCAGTGTGGAGCACTCCAGAGGCAACGCGCAGGCGCGGCGCGACTTGCGGAGGGAGAAGAGAGTCGTGCGCCGCATGCTGAGGCGCATCACGTCTCTGGGGAGAGGGAGGGAAGGGATGGTGTCTGCTGCTGCTGCGACGACGGCGACGACGGCAGTAACTCTCACGCGCTGGGTGCTGCGGGTCATTGTAAGGATGGCGATCACAATGATAATAATATCAATGGTGATGATGATAACAATAGCAGTCAGGCGTTACTGGGTCGTCGGCCAGCCGCTTCCGTGAAATCCTCCAATTGTGCAGAAAATAATAATCTGCCTTCACTCGAAAAGAATTACGTATATCTGTGGGTGTTGGAAACCGACAGGGAGGAGCGCCGGCGGCGGCGGAGACGGAGAGAGTGGCAAAGAAACGAGAGAAGGAAAAAAAGGTCACTGCAGCAGCGAGCCACAGCAGCGCCATATGCAAGTAACTCCGAGAGCAGCAGCGATAGTGAGCATGATACTGATGATAATACAAGCAAAATTGCAACTGACAAAGCATCTACGAATAGTCAACCCTCGCCGCCCCACATCTGTGCTTCGGCGTGGACGTGAGTGGGTGGAGTGTCACCGCGCGGCGGCACTTGCAGTATTACACAGAGAGACCAGTCTTCAGCACCGTCGCCAACACGCCTGCTAAGCTGCGGCAGTTTATAGAGTGCGTCGAGTCGATGGAACTGGCATACGACGGCATGCGTGTGCGCGTGCTGTGATTATATATATTTACATTTATATACATGCTTTCCGAATGCAACAAAGAGGAAGGAAGAAATTAGATCTCACTACTGCGGTGTGTGGCTCGGTGGTTTCTTCTCTTTTTCCCCTTGCCCTTTTCCTTCTCATCTTCTCTTCTTCTTACGTTATCTTCCCCTCGCTCTCTCCCTCCTTCCCCCCCCCCCCCTCTCCCTTTCTCTTCTTCTTTGTGTTTACTTTTTTTTAAAACATTCACTTCTCTCATTGCTGCTATCGTCTTCAACATGAAACAAAAACAAAATGTCAAATGGATTCAGTACGTTGTTGAAAAAGAAAATAAAAATGATTAGACACGTCTCTTTTTTTCCCCCTCTCTCCTGGTGCGTATTTCCATTCCGCATCCGCAAATATGATGAATGATCTGTTTACTATATATAATAAAAACTCCAACCGCTTTCTTCACTCACGCATCTTATTACCGATCCACTCGTACATCCTCAAAAAGGCCGCAGAGAGATATAAAAAAAAAAAACAAGAAAAAGGGAAACGCAAGGTCGAAGTGTTTGATTATATGTACATACAGACAACATCCACTTTATAGCATCCTACATTTCTTCTTGTCTCCTTTCCCTCTTCTTCACTACTTACCTGAATTTTACTTTTAGTTATCACGTTACTGTTTGTGTGTTGCTATTCGTTGCTGTCGTTGCTTTCTTCACTTCTCTTTTCAGACACGACCTTCCTTTTCATTTTTTGTTTCTTTTGAAACGCTGGCGTTTCATTTTGCATCGCCTTTAAAATTGGAAGAAATAATCAAAAACAAAAGAAAAAAAGAAAAAAAAGAAAAAGGAAGAGCATCGCGAAATGAACGTGAGCGGTGGGAGGCCGACCCCCCGCACGGGCGGCGGCGCGCGCCTGCTGTCGCCCACCACTATCGCCGTCCCTTCCTCCGCCGGCACCTCACCGTCGACCATACTGAATAGCGGAGGCGGCGGCGCCACTGGCGGGGGCGGTGGGGGTGCTACTTTTCCCTCCTCTTCCTCTTCTGTAACAATGGCAACAACAACAACAGCAACAGGAAATAAGAATGCGATGGCGCCAGCGCCACCATCAGTTTCGTCGTCGTCATCGGCGGCGGCGGCAGCGGCTATACACGCGGCGGCGAATAATAATAATAATAATGCTCCCGGTGTGAGTCTTCCCCCCTCCTCCTCCTCCGTCCCGCGCGGCACGGCCGCCGCGTCTAATGCGAACCGTTACAACATGAATAATAATAATAATAATATCAGTAATAATAACAACACCAGCAATACTAATAATAATAATGTTAGCACCAGTAGTGTGAGTATTAGCGTGAACACGGCTGCAGCTACAGCTGGCACAAGCGCCACCACAGCCGCCGCCACCAACAATAATAACAGTTCTAGTGTATCCTCGCACAGCCAGCAAACGGTGGGAAAGTACATTCTGGGAAAAGTGCTGGCGGCCGGCGACTTTGACTGCCGCACGCGACTCTGCACGCACCGCCAGACGGGCATCACCTACGTCGCGCGTATTTACGACAAGAGCATTCTGGAAGAAACGCGATGGATGTGGATGCGGGTGCGAGAGAGTATCCAGGTGCTGCGCTACCTGCCCAAGCATGAGAACATTGTCGAAATGGTGGAGTGTTTTGAAACGGCCGCGTCGGTGTATATTATCATGTGTTTTTTCCCCTCTGTCAATGTGACCGCGCGCTGCCTGCGCTCCAACGGTAGTGCGGCCGGCGGCGGCGGCGGGGACTTCTCCCCGGGCGTTGGCGCCTACTCCTTTCGGGGACAAGGATTGCACAATAATAGTAGTGGTAGCACCAGCAACGCGGCTGCCACTTCAGAGGCCGTCAATAATCATAATGGAGGAGGCGTCATGAGTGGTCTGGGGCCGGACGGCATGCTGGGTAACTCTCTTGCCTACTACAACACCAGCAGCAACGGTGGTAACAACAACAACAACATTAATAATAATGCTAATAATAATGCCATTTTTAGCAGCAGTGTGAGCGCGGCGGGGGGGAACCCACTGTTGCGCGGCGGCGGCGGCGGCCGCAGTGGTGGTGTTGGTGGTGGTGCCCAAAGTCCCTCCGCCGCCGCCTCCGTCGCTCTTTTTTCCAACAGTATTAACCCTGGTGCCCTGAGTCACTTCAACATCAATGGGAATAATAACAACAACAACAACAACAGCAATGCTTTTGGGCCAAATCTAGGGAACAGCGTTAACGTCGGCCTCGGCGGGGGCCCAAATATGGCGGCAAGTCTCTCGGAGGGAAATTCCGTCTCCGAGCTGAGTTTTTCCGCCTCGCGGGACTCTGTCAGCGGAGGAGGCGCTAACTTTGCTGGATATAACAACAACAATAATAATAATAACAATACGAGCTTCTCTGGCTTCCCTCTCTCCTCCGCGAGCGCCGCTGCGAGCCTGAAGCTGCGCTACCACGCCCCCAGCAGCGGCAACCTTCACCAGCTGGCAGGTGCCGGCGGCGCCGGCGGGTACGGACACCAGCCTCATCATCAATACAACAACAACAACGCCAATAATAATAATAATAATATGGTGCTTCCCATGACGCCGGCAGAGATACGGTCGGTGTTTGTGCAAGTCGTCCGCGGCGTTGCCCACCTGCACAGTCAGGGGGTCGTTCACACGGGCATCGCGCCTGACCACGTGTTGGTGGACTTCCGCAAGAATCCGGTGAATGCCTCCACCACTGCAGCGGGGGCGGGGGCGGGGGCGTCGTCGACTAGCAACACCGATAATAATAACACTAGTAGTAATAGTCCCCACGCCCGCGGCGGCGGCGGCGGGGGTTCTCCGAGCCACATGACGACGGGCCTCGCGGGGCTCGCGAAAATCTCTAACCTTGTCAGCTGCTGCTTCTGCCCGCCGGGGCACAAGTTCAAAAACGAGCTGCGCGGCACGCGGCACACAGTCGCGCCGGAAGTTCTGAAGCCGGACTGCAGCTACGACCCCTACCTGGCCGACGCGTGGTCGCTTGGGGTGCTGCTGTACTTTATGTTCAACAACGGCAAGTACCCCCACGATGGCGCCAACACCCTCAAGCACATTGTGTATAACCACATCCGCCCGCTGACGCAGCCGGAGCGGGTCCCCGAGTCGGGGCAGGACTTACTCTCGCGGCTGCTGCAGGTGCAGCCGGCGGAACGACTGCCGGTAGAGGCCATTCTGGCTCACCCGTTCTGTATTGAACCGATGCCGGGCCGCATATCGCACCGCGCGTTGCTTCAGCAACAGCAACAGCAACAACAGCAGCTGCAGCAGCAAATGATGCGGCGAAACAAGGCGGGCGGGGCGCCGGGGGGGTCTGCCATCTTATTCTCGCCCTCCCCCTCCGGCGGCCTCTCACTGAACGCCACGATGAACACCAACAGCGCAGCGGCGAGTAGCTTCAACTACCACTTCCCGGGTATCCCCAGCGCCGCCGCCGCAGCAGCAGCCAACAGCATGAATATCAACATCAATGGTACACACGGCAGCGACGGCGCCGGTCCTCTCGCAGCGGCCGCCGCCAACGCGCGCGCCGACAATCGCACCAACGGCAGCACGAACGACGAGGAGGGGGACGAGGGGGAGGTGGACCTGGAGTCTGAATGGGAGGAGGTGACGCTGGAGCCCGGCCACAAGCGCGGAAGCACATTACACAACAACATTAATAATAATAATAATAATAATAACATGAACGGCGTAGGCTCTTCCTCGGGCTCTGCCGCGAGCAACACGCTCTTCGCCGCCGCCGCCGGGGTGTTTGGGGATTCCGAGTCAGAGGGGGCGTTCGGGGGCTCCTCCTCCGCCGCCACCGCCGCCGGCCTCCCGCTCGGGATCAGCGGTGGCGGCGGCGGGGTGCCAGCAGTCGGGGTCGCAGGGGCCGCCGGGGGCCGGCAGCGGCCGTCCTTCTTCACCCGAAGCAACAATAATGCCTACTCTGGAGGAGGCGACATGCCCAGCATGGTGAGCGAGATTGCCTTCAACAACAACAACATCAACGACCTGCTGCTCAGCAACGGGAACCTGCACGCGAGCAGCAGCGTCGGCGGCGGCGGCGGGAGCACCGCCGGGCCGTCCCCTAAATCCTCCGGCGGCGGCACGAATCATAACAACAGTAGTAGCTCTCCCAACGCCGCCGCCGCTGCGAGCCGTCGCACCACCGTTCGCTTCGGCACCCGCAGCGTGCACGGGGGATGGGACCCCGCGCTGCAATACTACGCCATAGACATTCCGGACGGCCTCCCGCGGGAGGAGGCGGCCGCGTTTGTCATTCAGCACGCCTTTCGCGCGCACCGGCAAAAGAAGATTCACCGCCGCGTCACACAGGAGCTGAAGAAAAAGTCGCAGGCGGCGATGGCGGCCTCTGCAGCTGCTGCTGCCGCTGCCGCTGCCGCCGCTCAGGCTGGTAGTGGTACTACTACTACTAGCACTGCCGCCGCCGGTGGTATCGATGGTGTTGGTGGTAAGAATATTAGTGGAGAAGCAGCAGCATCCGCAGCGGGGAAAATGCCCGTATTGCCCGCGGGGGTTCAGCAGCCGCAACAACAGCAGCCACAGTATGAAAGGGCCGCGTCGGCGGGAACGACGGTGGGTGGTGGTAATCAACGCGGCGGCGATGGTACATCTGAAATTACTAGTAATAATAATACGAACCCTGCCGGCTTTATCAACAGCTCTTTCCGCAAGCCGTATAGCAATAATAATAATAATGATGGCGGGGCCCATGATGGAAATGCGGGGATGGCTCTTCCTCGCCTAGGCGACAATACTTCGAATAATACAAACATGAATAGTACGTTTGGCGGAGGTGGAGGAATGCCGTCTCGCACTCATCGGTTTGCCAGCTCCGGCACGGCGGCGCCGCTGACCCTCCCGCCGGCGCTGCGCTCTACAAACAGCAACTTCAATCTAATAAATAGTAATAGTCTTCATCAACAGCCTCACGCTATCAATAGCATTAACGGAAGCAGCAACAGCGCCCACATGGCTATGCTGATGCACGGTAACAATAACAATAATAGTAATAATAATAATAATAATAATAATAACCTGAATATGTCCAGTAGCGGGCGTTACAGACTAAACGGTGGGGCGGTGTCTTCCTTCCGCTCTATCAGCGGCGCCGGCGGGAGCTCCGCCAGCATGCTTGGCGGGGGAAATAATCAGAATTTCAGCAGTGGCGGTGGCGGCGGCGGCGCTTTCCCCTCAAGTCCTCAGAGCGGCCACCATCTTCAATTACAGCAACAGCAACAGCAAATGGCAATGCTGAATGCTACTACTAATAGTAGTAACAGTAATAATAACAATAATAACAATAATAGCAGTGCCGGAGGAGGAGGAGGTGGAGGTGGTGTTAACCCGAACAGCTATCTATGGGCGGCGATGGCGCAACTGCCGGGGGCCGGGGCCGGCGCCGGGTACGGAGGAGGCTACGGAGGAGGAGGCTACGGGGGGCACGGGGCTATGCCGCAACAGCTGCTGGCGACTCGCAAGATCAACAAGCTGCCATACGGGGACACGGCGTTTGTGTATGAAAAAGGGGGTTTTGTGAAGAAGCCCGAGACGTAAGAAGCAAAAGTTAAAGAGAAGAAGAATCTTTAGATATATATATATTTGATTCTTGTCATTCCCCCCCCCCCCTTTCCCCTCCGTCTGCACAAGCTCAGCTCTTTTTCTCCTCTTCGAAACTCATTTGGGCTTCCAAAGAAAACCACTTTTTATTTTGCTTATTTCTATTTCGTGTGTTTACTGCTTTCAGCGATGTAAATTAGCTTGTTCTTTTCGTTTTCCCCACAAAACTCATTATTTATTCATCTGTCTGCGTGGATATTTTCTTAGTGGAATGAAAATCAAAAGAAGAAAATACAGTTACTTTTCTCTATCTCTCTATCTATCTTTTTTGCTGCTACTGTTTTTAATATGTACAACGTGTGATGGGGAAAATCATTTTACACAAGCAAGTGACTCATTGGAGTAACGGATTGTCCATCTCAACTTTGCTGCCTTTTCCCCCATTTTATGTTACGCGCATATGTCCTCTCCGTTGCTATTTGATGTGTTCAATCATTTTCATTTTTCTCTCCTTATATTTTCTATTTACTAATCGATACATACTCCAAGAAGAGGAAGCTGCTTTTATTCTATTCTTTTTTAGTTTTCTTTTCTTTATTCAACGATTTCGTTCGCCAATTCTCCAACATTCAACATCTGTTTTTTTTAAAGTAAATAGTTTTAAATAATATAAAAAGCTGAACGGAAATCTTAATTACAGCAGCATAAATAGCAAAAAAGAAGAACAATAATACTCTCTTTTAACTTTTTGGTTTTGTTTCTTTTATAAAAAATAACAACAACAGTAACAGTAACCCGAATAATACTTCCGTTTCTTTATTTCATTGTTTTGAAGTTTGTTTGGTTCTCTGTTTTTTGTATCGACAACAATAAAGAAAGCAGTAATAATAAAAAAAGCACTTCAGCTAAACACACACACACACGCAGCCATGCGCAAGGCATTTCTGCGCTGCACGCGCCGCATACGGGATCCTCTCAACTACCTCATCATGCAGCCGACCGACCTGGATCAGGTGCAGTGCTCCATCGCCACCAAACACACGGCGCTGACGACTCTCTACATCCCTCTCCACAACGCGCAGTACACACTGCACCGCCGCTACGAGGCCGAGGGATTTGGAGAGCTGCTGCTGCCCCCCGGGGTCGCGCCGCCCGCGCCAAAACCCCTGACGCCTACCGACGCGGACGTAGCCCCGGGGGTGGCGGCGGCGACCCGCAGCCCAACAGCGCCGTTTTTCTTCGGAAATAATCCCTCTTCATCTTCCTCCTCCTCCTCCGGCGCGGCAGGAATGGGCAAGGGGAAGCATCAACAACAGCAACAACAGCATAATAGTAATGGTAGTGGTAGTGGTGGTATGAACGGCGAGGACCCTTCCGAATCATCTTCAGCAGAGGCGGTAAATTCGCTGAATAACACCGTCGACGCAGCGACAGGGCAGACGCGCGTGCCGCTCGCACTGGTGACGCTACTCGCGGGGCAGAACGAGGCGACGCGGCCGCGGCCGGGGTGGCTGGAGCGGGTGCTGGACCCGGGGCCGCACGCCTCGCTGAGCCTGCGCGTGCAGGTGATCGACCGCATTCACTGGCTGCGCACGTGTTGGAATGTGACAACGGTGTGTCGCTCGCTGTGTTGGGGGCGTCTCCCGCAGCGCATCTACTCGATCAACCTCGACTACAAGAATGAGGTGCGGATTACGGGAGGGCCGCCGGGGCTGGAGGAGCACGTCCGGCGGTTGGTGGAGTATAATATCCGTAAAAAGGCACGCGAGGAGCGTGGAGAAGAGGAGAAGAAGAAGGAGGAAAAGAAGCAACAACAACAGCAACAACAACAGCAGCACAAGGAAGGAGGAGGAGGAGACGGGAGAGTTGCAGGGGAACTCCATAATGATAATAATAATAATAGTGGTACTGTGGAAAAGGAAACGTACAACTACAACGCCGCCAACGCGGCGGTGCGAGAGTTGTTCAAAAGCACCACCGAGCGTCTGCCGCTAACTATCGCAGGCGGGGAGGAGGAGCAAGGCAGTGAAAACGGTTCCTCTAGTCATACGCCTAACTCCGCACACCACAGCAACAACAACAATAACAAAGATAATAACGACAAAAACAATCGCCGCCGCTACACTTCCCTGTTTTGTGTTGAGGTGCCTGGACTCGATTTCTTCATGGTGTTCCGCGACAGCGGATACACGTTATTTGACGAAGGCTTTGCCGCCCCGGCGGCGGCAGAGGCAGAGGCCCAGGCAGAGGCAACCGCTGCATCGCGCAGTACTGACAATAATAGTAATAATAACAACAACAATGATAATATGAATGATAAAGATAATAAGGATGAAGATATTAATAATAACACCCAGAACAACAACAACAACAATAGTAATAATAAAACCTCTCCTACTACTACCAGTTGGAAGGATTTCTTCTTCACCGTTCCGGGGAAAATTGTGGAAGGCTTCCTCGACAACGAGAGTGCGCTGCACCGCCTGAGTCTCGGGCGCGAAGTGAACATGCTCGGCCTCGGCGGCAGTGTGTACCGGCAAACGCTGTGGAGCGCGCCGTCGCTCCCCAACTGCGGCGACCTCTGCTTCTTCAGCTTTGGCGAGCTCTTCCGCAAGCACTTTGGCTGCGACCCGCTGCTGGGCGCGAGCGGCAAGCATGTGGTGTACCCGCTGCCCGCCCCGGGCACCACCGCCCCCGACAGCAGCATTAATAGTGATAATGATAATAATAATGATAATAATAGCAGTAATAATAGCACCAATAGTGTTCACAATACTTCTACTAGTATTAATAATCTTGATAATAATGGCGGTGCTTCTGTGGGTGGCGATGCGACGCCCCCTGCTGTCAGTGAGTGGGAGCGCGCGCGGGGCCCCGTGCCGCCGCAGCCGGTGGCGGCGTGGCTGGTAGACAGCGTGGCGGCGACGCACGTGTATCGGATGGAGGGGGAGGTGGAGGACGAGAACGAGCCCAACAGCGCTACCACGTACGGCGACCGCTCGCTGACCGAACGCGTGCAGAAAAAGGCGATGAACCGATACAACAACTTTAGAGACGACATCCGCGGCAAGACGTATAGTGAGATGCGGGGGGAGGAGATGCCGAGGTGAGGAGGGTGTGACGGAGATAGAAGGATAGAGAGGGTGAGAGTGAAAGGGAGAGAGTGAGAGCACGCGCGTGGGTGGAGTGGGGGTGCTGCTGCTATCATTGTTAGTAGTAGGAGTAGTAGTCTGTTGCGTCACGGGTTGCTAATCTTAGCGATATGAATCGCTCTACTTCGCGCACGAGTCACCTCCTCACACACACATACACACACATACGCACAGCTGCTACTTACACATACATTGTTTTCCTCCACTCTCGATTAACTCAATATATTTTGAATCCCCCATTGTCATTGTTATTCTTCTCGTATTATTCATACACACCATTCATCTTTCACATTACAAATTTTGCTCATTGATTCGCATTATTAACATTGTTTCTTAACATAATTTTAAAAAAAAAAATCATTAACACAACGCATCAAACAACGCGGGCGTGCTGTTTTGTCTCACGCGCCCCTTTACCTCTATCTCTATTTCTATCTCTCTAGAACCACTCCACTTACATGTGCAGGTGGTACCTTCGAGACTTCTTTTCCCCCTTCTTTCCACTTTTTTTTTCGTTGTGTGAAAGTATTCTCTTTGAATCATCTGTAGACATTGTAAACGGGATCTATGGTTTTATGGGTGCCTTCGGCAATGCTGGCGCGTGTGTGTATTTTTGGCTATGTGTGTGACCCTTTGACTATACGCACACGCATATATATAGCATGTCAAATTATCATCTCTCTTTCTTCCTCTCTTCTACTATCATTCGCACTTCTCTATTTTCCTTCCCCCCTCTCTTTCACACGTCCAAAAAAAAAAAAATAGAAAACTAAGCTCTTCGCTAGAAGTTCTTTTCTACTTCCTCTTCGCAAAACAAATTCTTCCTAATAACAATATCAAAAAGAAAAAAGAAGTAACATTACAATCGGTAATCCCTCTTTATTTTCATTCCCTGTTTCCTAACAAGGTATAAATATCTCACATACAAGTACATATATAATTCGCTTTTTCCACACGTTTTAATTTTATTCCACTCTCTTTCTCTCTTTCTCTCTCACTCTCTCTTTCTCATTCCATTACATATATAAAACTATATATAGTCCAGCCAGTGTCGTTTTCTCTCTCTCTCTCTCTCTCCATTTGTCTTTATTTGTTCTCTATTTTCATTTGCTTCTTCTGCTTTGTGAGTGTGCACCTCTCAGCTCACTCACTTTTTTTAGTGTTTTCATTTTCCATTTTGGACTTGTTTTTTATTAATTATTATTATTATTATTATTATTATTGTTGGCGTGGATAATCCTTCCTTCTTCATTCCTTCTCCCTCCTCCTCAGTGAATTAGCTCTTCTCTATTTAGAAAGCAAAGCAGATACAATTCACGCGTGTTTATTTTTAATTAATTGTCATCATTTCAAATACTTGTATTTATAGAATAAAAAAAGTATTTTGCAATCGACAGTCTTTTTTTTTACTCTCTATTTAAGTCTCATCAAAAACAAAAAAAAAAATTAAAATTAAAATTAAACAGGAAAACGTAAGTGCAACTATTCGCAAATAGCAAACCCACAAACAATAAGAATAGTCTGCATTGCGATTTCCTTTCCATCTCAGAATTACTCTCTCTCTCTATCTTTCTATTTTTCTTCTCTTCTTTCATCTTTTTTTCCAAGTGAAGATTCCGCTTTGGACTTCAAAAATTCTGTATACAGCAATTGAGTTTTAAAAAAATAATCAAACTCTCTCCCTTTTTTGTTTTTACTGTGCTCTCTTTCTCCTTATATAAACTGTCCTTTCTTTTTATCCAAACAAAACGAAAACAAAACTTCATACAAAAAAAAACTCATAGTCAGTGCAACTATCAAGTAGTTTCGACAGCCGGAACAAATAACTTTTTTTGATTCTTCATCCGGAAATCAGTAATCAACAGCAGCAGAACAAAAAAAAAGCACACAAACACTTACACACACAAAGGCATTCATACACATAACTTCTACGTATCACTATCTATACATATACGAACGAAGAACAAAAAAAAATAAAAAAGAAAAATGTCCCGCGAAAACAATAAAAACGGCAAAAACGACCGTGACGCGGACGCCTTCTACTACGGCGGGCGCGAGGGAGAGATAGACGCGATTGAGAAGGACCCGATGGGAGTTGACGGCGCTCTTTTCAGTGACGCGGGCGTCGGCGGCGGCAGCGGCGAGCGGCGCGAACACAACCTGATGCTGCACGACAACCAAAATGATGATGTTCATGATCATCATCACAAAAAGGGCGGCGACGACGCGACGGCCATTGTGATGGCGACCCGCCACAGCGGCGGCGGCGGCGGAAATGACAACGGCGAGGAGAGCGACAGCGGCGATTTCGATCGTCCCGGCGACGACGGCGGCGATAATAATAATAATGGACATAATAATCATCTAAACAAGGCCGCCGCGCGTCTGGCGAACAATCCGGTCAAACGCGCCTTCTCCCGCGTGATGCCCGCCGGGGGTTTCCTCGCGGGCGTCTTCAACCTCGCTGGCAGCTCCCTCGGCGCCGGTATTCTCGGCCTCCCCTCTGCCTTCCACTCCGCCGGCGTTGTGATGGGGACGATCTATCTCATCGTGATTTATCTCCTCACCGTCTTTTCCTTCCGCCTGCTGGCGATTGTCACGGTGCGCACCGGCATCCACACCTACGAAGGGATGGCGCGCGGCCTGTTTGGGCGCGGCGGCGATATTTTTACTGCCGTGGTGATGTTTGTCAAGTGTTTCGGCGCCTGCGTTGCCTATGTGATCTGTGTGTCGGACCTGTGGTCGGCGTTTCTCAAGGACGACCGCGTGTCACCGGCGGCGCAGACGCTCAGCTTCCGCCGCGGCATCACCTCCATCACCTTTGTGGTGCTGATGCTGCCTCTCTCCATCCCGAAGCACATCAACTCGCTTCGCTACGTCTCGCTCATCGGTGTTGGTTTTCATCATTTATTTTGTCTTTTGCATCATCGCCCACAGCGCGACGCACGGACTGCGCGATATTGAGCAGCACAACATCGTCCTCTTCACCGGCGGCAATCAGCAAATTCAGGCCATCGGCCCTTTCATGTTTGCCTTCCTCGCCCAGTCGAATGTGTTCGCGGTGATGGCGGAAATGAAGCCCGAGCCGACCGTATCGGCAACACAGTGGCAGTGCTTTGCCTCCATGATGATGTGCACGCTGTTGTACTGGCTCGCGGGCTTCTTTGGCTACGCGGATTTTGGCCCCGCGGTCGGTGCGTCGCTGCTCACCATGTATCACCCGCTGCAGGATATCTACATCGCGGTCGCGTACGTGGGCATCGTGGTGAAGCTGTGCGTTGCCTTTGCGCTGCATATTCTCCCGTGCCGGGATGCGGTGCTGCATCTGTTGGGGTGGGGCCTGGAGGAGACCCCGCTGTGGCGCATCGCGCTGCTCTCGGGTACCATCAGCGTCATCTCCCTCATTTGCGGGCTTTTCATTCCGAAAGTGAACACCGTTTTTGGGCTCCTGGGGAGTCTCACCGGGGGGTTTATCGGCTTTATTTTTCCCGCGCTGTTTTTTATCTACGCGGGGAACTTCAATCTGCGCTCCGCCGGGTGGTTCGATTACTTTGGCGCGCTGCTGCTGCTCCTGTGTGGCATTATTGTCGTGTGCTTCGGCACCACCGCTACCATCTACGGTATTATCTGAACTAATGAGAGAAGAGGGGGGGTGAGAGGAAACAGCAAAAATTAAATAATACAAAAATACAACAAAAAATAAATACAGAATCCCTTTATATATATATATATATACAAGCACACAAACAGATTTTTCTTAAAGCAATTACTGTAAATATGTGCGAGCAGATGCCAAATTCGAATTTTTGATCAGAAGGAAAAAAAGGCGATCTGCGAATCTTTTGTTTTCATTTTTTATCCTTCTTTTTCTCATTTTACTCATGTTGTCTTGCGGAGTTCCCTCTTTTCTTTCTAAGTCCCCCATCCCTCCTTTTAAAAGAAAATTATCTTTGCTGATGGTGTTTTCCTTTTTTTTTCTGGTATTCCTTTTCTGTACAATTATATAATGACGTCATGTCAATAACAATTTTTTTTTCTCTTCTAATTTCATTGCCTTCATAGTGCTTCATGCTATTAATCCTAATCTTTATTCTCTTTATTTATTACTCATTTTTTCCTTTTCATCCCCCTCTGAGCGGTGTTTTTGTTTGTTTGTTTGTTTTTGGTGGATTCTTTTTTCCTTTTCTTAGATGAACTACCAAATCTAAGGACATTTAGTGAGCGATTTTTTTATTATATTTTTTTTTTACTTCTTATCTCTTTTTTCTTTTCTAATTTAATTCTATCCGTATATGGCACCAGTACTATCAACACAACGCGTACACACACACCGCAGATATACAACGATACACTTCGTTTGAATACACACACACACATCAAATGCACTTTGCTCTCTTTGACTCTCTCACTCTCTTTTACTTGGCATCTGAGCAAACAGCATACAGAGAGGAATACAAATTCTCACGTCAAGCAAAGGAAATAAAGTGCATTCGTAAATGTAATTGTATGCATGTGTATGTGTGTGTATGTGTGTGTGCATCTGTGTGTGTGGGTATTTGTGGGAAAAAAAAAACATAACATAACGAAACAAAACACAGACACTGAGAAAAGGGAAAGAAAATAAAAATAGAAGAAATGATTCAAAAATCGTGGCACTTCTTTTTCTATTTATTTCTTCCGTTCTTTCTCTTTTTTTTTTTTGCGTTTCTTTTTTGCGGTTTTAGTCGTTGTTGTTGTTGTTTTTTTTTCCCTTTTTCTTTTTTCATTTTTCTTCTTCGTAGTCCCCTTCTTTCAGTCATTTTTTTTTCTCACTCATGATATGTTTCTCTCTCTCTTTCTCTCTCTCTTTCAACTTCTTAAACACAGCACTTGAAGAAAAAAAAAATACACTTTTTTCGTTTGTTTTAGTTTTATTAACGCTAAAAAGAGCAAACTTCAAACAGTTCAAAAAAAAAAAAAAGAAAACGGTTCTAAATACGCATACGCATACACACACACACACACACACACACACACACACACACACGCACGCACAGAGAAATGTCTGTGTGTGTGTGTGTGTGTGTGTGTGTGTGCGTGAACGGAATCAGAACGAAAGGAAAAACATGAATTTTTTCAGTTTTCTTCCCTCCTTACCCCCCCCCCAATCTCTCTTTCATTTCCCCCACAGTTTTGTTTTTTGAGTTTCATCTTGTTTTTTCTTTCTTCATTCATATTCCCATAATCACGTTGATTAATTTTTTTTATTCTGTTCTTTTCTTTTCTGGCTTTTTTTTTATTCTGTAGCCTTCTCTTTCGTATTACGAACCTCTGCGGCTCGCTCGCTCAATTTTTTTAAAGAGTAAAAAAGAAAAAGTCGAAAGGAAAAAAAAGACAGAAATGATTATTCAACAAGTTGATTATTGTTCTCTTTATATATGTATTCACTTCAGTAATTATGCGTGTGTTTTTCTACTTTGACGATCAGTATGGTCATCTGCAAGCGATCTTATTTTATTATTATTTTAATGACTCGGAAATGAAAACCTAAAAGAAAAACTAATGAGGCAAGAGCCTACATTGTAAATTTTCACAAGATGAATCAGTTAATCATCTTTGCTAACTTTATGTGTATGTGTGTGTGTGTGTATATGCGTATGCACGTGCTGGAGATAGCATGTGAATGTTTCACTATCATTGTATTTGTGTCTGTGTGCGTGTGTGTGTGTGTGTGTGTGTGTGTTTGAGGTGCACAGTTATAAAAGACATGGGCTCTCTTGCATTCTGTAACAACTCTTACCTTTCGGGAGGGAGTCTTTTGTTTTGTTTTGTTTTGCTTTGCTTGTCTTTTTTTCTCTCTCTTTCATTCCCGCCTTCTGACGCTCTCCTCTTTTAACTGTCTGTGCGTTTTTTGTGTTACCGGATCATAAGAGTATATCAGCAGTCACCTAGCTTAGTCGTTCTTTTTTCACTCTCTCTTGTGGATAAAAAAAAAAACAATAAAGTCTTCTTCTTGTGAAGATAGAAAGTTTCTCAAAAGTTTTTCATAAACATTAAATACACTTCAAAGAAACACATCCAGAAAAAAAGTCTAGCTAATACACCCATCCAACATCAAACATCAAACAAACAATACACTGTATATAAAAACAAAACAAATCAAATCAAATCATTCCCCCCCCCCCTCCCCCTGCACACCGAAATGAGTCACAAATATGTATTCAAGTACATTATTATCGGCGACATGAGTGTCGGCAAGTCGTGTATGATGCAACGTTTTATCGAACGTAAATTCGCGCGCGACATTCCGCACACCATCGGCGTGGAGTTCGGCACCACACTCATCGACGTTGGCGGAAATAATAATAATAATAATAATAAATAATTCGTCCGGTGGTGGTGACAAGGTGAAGCTACAGATTTGGGACACGGCGGGGCAGGAGCGCTTCCGCTCGGTCACTAAAACATACTACCGAGGCTCCGCCGCCGCTTTCATTGTCTATGACGTCACCAACCGTCAGAGTTTTGCCCATGTAGGGACGTGGCTCGCCGACGCCCGCGCACACACGAATAAAAACATCATTCTGCTGCTGGTGGGGAATAAAATCGACCTTGCGGAGGAGGAGGCAGAAACAGAAACAACAGAAACAGAAACAACAACTGCGGGCCCGCAAGAAGGGGAGGGGGAGGAAGGGGAGGGAGAAGGGGAGGCTTCCTCCAATAACAAGAATAATAAAAAGAATAAGAATAGCGCCAGCAGGAGGGAGGTCAGCTACGAGGAGGGCGCGGCACTCGCCGCGCGGGAGGGAATGCTATTCCTCGAAACCTCCGCCCTCAGCGGTACCAATATTGAAGAGGCGTTCCGCAGCACCGCCAACAAGATATACGAAGGCATTCTGTCGGGTGTTATTAATGTCAGCGACCCGGACAGCGGAGTACAGCTGCACGCGGCCGCGGCGATGAGCCTCGGCGGAAATAATAATAATAATAACAATAACAATAATAACAATAATAACTCTGTGAATAATAATAGCAATAGTAATGGAAATAATAATCGTGTGGATATGACGTCGGATGCGAATAGTAGTAATAATAATGCGGATGCATCCGCCTGCGCGTGCTGATACCGACTCAATATTAGTTTGTATTGTGTTTTTTTGTTTGTTTGTTTGTGTGTCTGAATGAAATATATTATCAATTTTTATTTGCGACTCCCATTTTGCGTCTTCATTTACTTCCTTTCTTCCTTTTACATTTTCTTGTCTATTTGTTTGTTTTCACCGAATTCTTTTCTTGCTCAACACTTATTCTGACTCTTTATTTTCTCACTCAGCCCTAGCCATTTTTTTTTCGTATTATTTCAGTCTTTCATTGAAGTAATTCGATTGAGAGGGAAAAAAGAGAAAAAGAAGGAATGAATGAAAAAGACGTATTATTGGAACTTGAAAAAGAAAAAAAAACGTTACGCAAGTGCTGAAATGGAAAAGATCTCCAAAGAGAATCGAATTTTGTAGAAAAGTAAAACATTTACAAAAAAATTTCATCTGATTACACACATGATCCACTTTTTCTCTACATATATTGAGAGACTGATTTATCATTATTATTATTATTTCCTGTATCTTCCTGTACTGATTCACCATTTATTTATTTATCTATTTTTTGTATTTCTCCATTGCTGAATTCGCCCTTTTTATATAACACTTTTGTATTCTCTTGCTACATTCCTCCCCCCCCCCCCCCCCACCCCACACACACACAGACGCACTCCCTCTGTTTCAATGAATATAACCTCTCTTCTCGATGTCTGTCATTGCTATGATTCCTATCTTTTTTTCGTTGTGTATTTCTTTCTTTTGCTGTTTTGTTGTTGTATTTGTTGCTGTTCGGATCTATTCATCTTTATTTCAGGACTTACGAAATGGAAAGTGAAAAGAAAAAGAAATGAAGTAAAACAAAGTTTTTATCATCTTCTTTCCATTTTTCTTCTTTCCGCTTTCTTGGAATTTTGCCCGTCACATGTTCATCATTACTATTCCCGCATATAACACCAACAACCCTACAGAAAAAATCTCTTTAATCCAAAAAAAAAAAAAACAGATGGAAGCAACTATGGTGTGTGTATGAGAATTAAAAGAATATGAGGACCACTAACGTCTGCATGGCAAGTAGAACTATACATGCGTTTACCTCTATACTACTTTACTTTGTAAGTATGTATGTACGTAACGTTATTCGGTGTGTACTCTCTCTCTCTCTTTCTCTCTCACGCTCTCACTTTTTTTAATCTTGTGTTTTGTTGCATTCAATTTTGTTTTGATATCCCTCATCTAATATGTTTATCTATCTTTCTTCTCTTCACCTTTCCTAAATTTCCGTTCACCGTAGTAATAAAGGAAACAAAGATTCATTATTTTCTTATTATTCAATTGTCTTCCCATCTCTAAGCTTACTACGCTCTTCGCTTTTTTATTTATATTTAAATTCTTTCTTTCCCTTTTCTCTCTCACGTCCTTCTTCCTATTTTTTATTTATTTTTTTTTACATCCCCTCACTTTAGCATCTCACTGTTCCTTTTATTTTAACTGTCTCTATTTTATTCACTTTTTTTCTTTTTTTATTCCTCTCTTTTCTTGCCTCTAGTAGCTTTGAAACCTTACTTTAAACAGCCTTGTTTCTTCTTTTTCCTCTTAAATCCGTTCTCTTTTTGAATCTTTCTGTATTTGCCAGACCATTCCAGAAAAGGAAAACGAAAAGGAAAAGGAAAATAGAAATCTATTCAATCTTTGAAATCGAAGTTTTAGAAGTTTCAGATTTAACCAAAAAAATAATAATAAAGAATCTTCTAACAATGGCTCCGTCTAATTCCAACTCCTACGCCGCGGCAGCCGCGAAGGTCCCGCACACACGCAGCCGCCACCGCCGCCGCCACAGCAGTCACAATAATAACAACAACAACAGGGGCAAGAGCAGCGGCCGCAATAATAATAATAATAACGACAACAGTAAAAATAAGGACATGAAAAAATCCCACTCTTCCTCTGTGCCTCTGTTTGTTGCTTTGGTTTTTTCCGCTCTTCTCTCCCTCCTTTTTCTTACGCCTGAAAACATCGACTTTTCCTCTGCAGCAGCCCTTTCACAGCTCGCCTCCCTCTCTCTCTCTTCTTCTTCTTCTTCTTCTCCTGTTTCTGCTCCTTTTGTTGCTGTGTTCCCCCTCTCTCCGTCTCTAACAACAACAACAATAAAGGAAAATGCGAAGGACTTTTACGAGGAGGACGAGGAGGAGAAAACGAACAAGAAGAATAAGAAGATGATGACGATTAATGCGTATAACGTTTCCGAAACGGACGCCAACAGCATTGACGCTGCCTCTGATGATGATCATCATCACAATGTTGCGAACAATAACAACAATAACAATAATGAAAAAGAAGAAAAAGAAGTGCCGCGCGGCAGTCGCGACTACCACCTCCGCTATGGCCTGCCCTCCTTTGAGGACCACACCTTTCTCATCTTTGGGTACGGCTCGATTCTCTGGAAACAGGACTTTCCGTTTGTTGCCGCCTACGACACGTACATTAAAGGCTTCCGCCGGGTCTTTTATCAGGGCACCTCCCACCACCGCGGCACCCCGGGGGCGCTGGGGCGCGTGGCCACTCTCATTCCTGCCGCCACTGCTTCTGCCACGGGGGCTGTGCAGAGTGAGGGATACATTAACAATAATATCAATAATAATAATAACAGCAGCAATATTAACATCTTGTTTGATAATTTTGACGAAGAAGGCGACCGCCGCGCAACCGCCGCCGCCGTCGCCGCGGAGTCCCGTGTGTACGGCCGCGCCTATCAGCTGCCGTCCGACCCGCAGCTCCTCAACCGCATCTTCGACCAACTAGACGAGCGGGAGGGCGGCTACAAGCGTATCGCCGTCACTCTGTACGAATACCACCACCGGCACCGTGTTGACAGCGCTTTTGTTAGCAGCGGTGATAGCAATATTGATAGTGAAAGTGATGATAATGAAATTGGTAGTGATAATAATGGTAGCGGTGAGGAGAAGACTCTTAACCCTCACCACCACCGCAACGATAAAGTGTTCTCTCTCTTTGATCACCCGCACTTTCCTCTGAAAAATAATAATGTTAATAATAATGATGATGACGAGGACGATATTCGGCGTAAGAAGGTTGTTATTCTCTGCTATATGGCTACCGAGGAGAATGCGGAGTACATGGGACCCGCCGCGCCGATTTCGGAGGAAAGTGGCAAAGATAATAATAACAACAATAACGACAACAATGATGATAATAATAATGAGAGCAGCGACCTGCACACAAGTCCCGCAAACATCAACGCAATAGCGGCGCAGATTGTTGCGCGCGGCGGCGTCAGCGGAAGTAACCGCGCGTATCTCTTCCGCCTCGTGCGTTCTCTCACGGAAATGGGACGGGGGCAGCGCCAGCTCACAGGCAACGGCCGCGAGTGCATGACGGGGGACAGCAACAGCAGCGATGATAACAATGATAATAATAATAATAATATCTACAATAGTGATGATGATAAGAAGCGCGCCGCCGCCTTTGACATCAACTCTATCATTTACCCCGGAATGAAGCCGACGGGTCTTGTCGACTCGCATCTCGCGGCCCTCGCAGGCGCCGCCGCCGCTGCCATTTACGAGACGGAGGGCCGCCGCCTCACCATGTGCGATCTGGACTGAGGGAGGAGAAAGAAAGGAAAAGAAATGCATACATGCATGTATGTGTAACACGCGTGTGTACACATACAGGGAAACGAGAAGAAAAAGGGAGGCAAAAAAAAGAAGGAAGGTGATTGTAACTCCTCTTGATAAGTTTCTTTTTAAATCTCTTAGTAGAGTTATTTTCGCCGTTTTTACTCGTCATTCCGTCTTTTCTTCCTTTTCCTTCTTCCTCTCTGTTTCTCTCTTTCTCTCTCTCTCTCTCTCTCTCTCTCTCTCTCTTCTATTTTTTCTCTCATTATCTATCTATCTATTTATTCTCCTCTATTTGAAAAGAAAAAAATCTCAACATTTATGTATTACATATTTTTTTTTCTTGCTTCTCACTTTTTTTTCTTTTATACACATATACGCTTCTTTCGTTTTTCACACCTTTTTTTCTTGCTTTATTTTCTTTTTTCCCCTCATTTCTCATACGACAGTTATTATAATAATTAATTCACAGTGAAAATTGCATAGTGTTTACTGGGGTTCTTGTAAAAGATACAGTAATAACAAAAAAAAAGAAGACGTAAAAACGTAACCGAAAGATTTTTTAATGAAAATGAAAAGACGAGCAAGTAAGAAAGGGAACGACATTTTGAAGAATAAGAAAGTAAGACGAAATTAAAGGTAGTAATACCTTTTAATTTTTCTTTGAATATTTCCTTCCTAACAATCTCTTCTTCATAGTAGTAGTATTCTATAATTCCTCTTGTTTAGCTTTATTTTGTACATACACAGTAATAAAACCCATAGATGAGAAATGGTATCTCTCTCCATCTATCTCTTTCCTCCCCTCCGCTTTTTTCTCTCTCTTTTTTTTCTTCTCAATTTTCGAAAAAATTCTCTCTCTCTCTCTCTCTCTCTTTCTCTCTTCTTCCTCTTCTTTATCGCTGTTATTATTTCCTTTTTCTTTTCCTTTACGTGAGATAACTCGCTTGAAAAAGGAAAATTGGAATGTGTTATTACTATCAAAGTGAAAGAAAGGAAGAGTGTGATTTTATTTTGAAAATTTTTGTAAGGAAAAAGAAGAGGAAAGCCTTTCATTTTTTTTCTCCCTTCTCTCTCTCTCTCTCTCTATCTTCCCCCTCCCCCCTTTCACCCAACCGTTGTCACCAAGTGATTCATTGTTTGCTGCTGTTGTTTGTCGCTGTTTTATTGTTGTTATATATTGTGATGTTGTTGTTTCTTCTCCCTTTCAAAGTGTTGTATCTCTAAAACTTACAAGAAGGGGAAAAAAAAAACTTTTTCCTGTTCCTCCCCCCCCCCTTTTTTTTATGAAAAAAAAGAAAGAAACGCGCGCATAAGCGCCTCATCACACACATAGATATACACATAAACACAGATAAATAAATATATAGTTTTGTAAAAGAAAAACGCAGCGCAATGTGACGCATCATGATCGTAGACAACATCAAAAAGGAAAGAAAAAAACAAGTATTATGTATCATACATTCTTTTGATTTTCTCTCTTTCTTCCGTTTCTCTTTCTTCTTCTTTCTTGTCATTTCTTTTTTTCGGATTTAAATAAAGAAATGGATAAGAAGAAGAAAGAAAGAAAGAAAGATAATAGAAAAACGGTGTTACAGAACCCGTGTGGGTTTATTATGCACTCTACTTCCCCTCCCCCTTCCCCCCCCCTCCTACATTTTATTTGCTTTTTCTTTTTTTTGCTCATTTTCCTTTTCGTTTCGCGCTCTTGAGCCTTCAATTCGTTCACAAGGCATGATTACTATTTTTCAACTCTATATCTGTTTCGATCTCTTCCTTTACAAACAATTCTCTCTCCCTCTCTCTCTCCCACTCTTCATTTGATCGCTGTTTGTCATTATTTAGTAAAGGATTTGAGAAGGAAAACTTGAAAAAAAAAAGAAGTTGTAAATTACGGTATTGCGTGTGCAAATCATTGTTTACCTCTTCTTTTTGTTTAAAGCTGCCATTTGCTTCTTACTGCTTTTTTTATTTCCACTCTTTTTGTCTATTACTCAAACCGCAACAAGAGAGTAAAAGAAAATAACGTAAACACATCAATGAATAAGAGAAAATAAAAGAAGGGAGAAGAACGAAAAGGTAGACAGAATGAGACAAATATAGTTTATATAAGTAATCAGCCTTGTAAAGTGTAACACATTTGTACATGAAAAAAAAAACATAGTCTTCTTCTTCTTCTCTCTGCTGTTTGATTCTTCCTTTCAATTCGATCTTTAAAAAAAAAAAGAAGTCTTTTTTTTTTCTTGTTTTGTTTTCCCCTTTTTTATTATTTTTCACTTTTTCTTCGGCATTTCTTTGCCCACAAAAGAAAATAGCAAAAAAATGGAAATACAACAAAGAGAAATAAATAATAGATCTTTTTGTAAGAAGGATCAATCGTCAGACAACAAAATTTGTATTTAAAAAAAGATTTATAACAAATAATAAGACTCAGCCTACTCCTCTTCTTCTCTTTTTCCTTCTCTTTTTGATATTTTCTTCCCCTCACAATGCAGAAAAACGGAAGGAACATATCTTTTTACAATTCGAAAAAAAGGGAAAAGAAGAGGCTTAAAAGAGTCCGATACACATACGTTGTCTTCGACGATTGCATTGCATTTTGTACAGCACGAACCAGCAAAAAAAAAAAAGATTAGAATTAAAAGCACTGATATGTTTGAGGAAAGCTCGGAGTAGGCAAATCAGTGAAAGAAAATAGTGATAATAGCAGTAAAGAAAAGACTCTTCGTCTTTTATCTGCTCTCTCATTATGGCTCCGTCATTCGTTAGTGCCATTATCCATCACGACGGTAAAGGTTATGTAATATCTATAAATGATACTTGTTGGCTCATATCTATATATGTTTTTCTTCTCCCTTTCTCTCTCACTCTCATTTCATGTCTTTTTTCTCTTTCCCCCCCCCCCTTATTTTCTACTTTTCCTTCTTCTGTTTCTGTGTTCCTCTTTTCTTACGGATCAAAAGCTTTTCCCTCTTTTTTTTTATCTTATTAGCGAATCAGTGCGTAAAACTATTCCTATTGAAGCAAGAAGGGAAAGAAAAAAAAAAGCAAGAAAGCAAGTAATCTCTTCTCATTATACAAACAAGAGAACTAGGAAGGTGAATACCTAAAGGGAAAACAGGAATTCTGAGTTAGGGGAAAAGAAGTTTGATTCCTCGAAAGGTAATAAAATGCCCCCCAGCGTGGAGGAATTGAGAGCCCTCCAGCAGCGTATTATTGAGGCACAATACAGAAACACATCAACAAGCAAAAATGCGACTTCTCCCTCAAATGATAGTGCGGTGATTCCGTCTACACGCGTAAAGGAGGAGACGCAGCGGCTTTCTTCTTCTTCTTCTTCTTCTTTTTCTGCGTTTGGGATTGATGATGCGGAGACTCATAGAAACACAGCCGCAAGTGATAATAGTAATAGGATAACGAATAATAATAACAATCATAATAGTAATAATGAAAACACGGAACTGCAGCAGAAGAGTGTTTCTACTAGCTCGAGCCACAGCGCACCTAAAGTCCGATTATACAAGGAAAAGAGTGAGTACATGGCGGATGTGATGCCTTCAGATACAACAGCAGCAACAACAAAAGCAACAGCAGTACATCTTTACAAGGATAGGAGAGACTTCTCCTCGCTGATAGAAACAGAAACACCGGGAAAGGAAGCACAACAGGAAGATAATGAAGAAGAGCAAGAACAAGAACAAGACAACAAAGGCAAAGAGGCGGAAGAAATAACAGGAGTAGCAACAACAACAACAAGGAGAGTGACGCTAGAGTCGTTGTTGGCGCTTAAGAAAACCATCATTGCGGCCCAAATTGCAAACTCCAAGAGGAATTTCGGAAGTGAGGGAAACTCCTTGGTAAAAAACACATTCGCTACATCATTAATATCGACAGCATCACCAACAGCAAAGGATGAGGCAGCAATATTTCAAATAGACGGAGAGGAGGAAGAAGAAAGCAATGTATTAATGGCAGTGACGGGAGCAAAAACAACAAGAGGAGAAGAAGAAGAAGAAGAAGAAGCGAAACAGCGATCAAACGCAATATCACTATCATTATTATCGTCGTCACCACTACCCCCAACAACAGTAACAGCAACAACAACAGCAGCAGCGGCAGGTGCAGTTGCATCCCTGCAGACGCCAGCGCCGACACCAGCGCAAACCCCGTCTCTCATTCCCTTGTCGCCGCCCGCCTTACAGTACGTGTATTACCCGCCTCTGGCGGAGCGCGCAAAGCTGAATCGCCACTACCGCCGCAAGCTCCGCAAACAACAACAACAGCAACAACAGCAGAAGCAAAGACACAAGCAAAAAGAGGAAAAGCACCGCAACAGAGGATTTGGGATTTATAACAGTAGCTCTAAACAACAGGACCAGCGCTGTGACAAGACTACTTCTCACTATCATCATCATCACCTTCGCGAGAGTAATAATAATAATAATGAAGCGAGTTTTGAACAACGGCGGTGGAAGCACGACAGGCGGCGTTGGCGTGCGCAAACAAAAGGACCATGTGAGGCGGAAGAGCAGTCAAAGACTCACGAAGAAACAACCACAGACGCAGATCTGCAGACTCAACGTGACAGTAAGACGGAAATAAAGGGAGAAAAAGGCGCTGAAAACATTCATCTTACTCCTCCTGCTGCTGCCGCAGTTGCTCCTCAACAACAGCAAAAAGAACAACAACAACACCTTTACACGCGCACTCCTCACTGCAAAGCACACATGACAAACCCTCCTCCTCTCTTCTCCGTGCGAATGACACCATGGTGGCAACAGCGGCACCAGAAAACGACAAAACAACAACAGAAACAGCGACAGCACCAACTTACAGAAGGCAGAAATAGCAACAACAATCATTACCATAAGTATAACAGCAAATCAAAAAGAAGAGGTGGAGAAGAAGAAAAAGAAGAGAATGGGGAAGGAAATGACAGTAATAATGGCTCTGACGAGGAGTGGTGCAATACAAAAATGAACGTCGGAGGCGGAGGCAGCGCGGCGGCCACCGCTCTGCTAGAAAGCGCGGCGCAGAATATCAAAGCACTCCATGGCCTGCGGACAGCTATTTTTGGCGGTGGTGGTGGTGATGGTGGTGATGATAACAATCAAAACCGACACACAAGTGAAAGGAGGAATAATCGTGAGAGTGAAGGTCCCGAGTGTACAAACAGCGATACGAATAATAATAACGACAGTAATAACCTGAGGATTAGCAGCGGCAGTTTAGCCTTGAGAAGTAACGATTCAACGAGGAACAGAAAGAAAAACAAGCACGACGCGCAGCAAAGCAAAGGAGGGAAAGGTGCATGGTCATCTCTTTCCCCTACGGCTGCCGTGTTGGCAGCAGCAACGGCGGCGGCGGTGCCCTCCTCTCTCTTTTCGGAAGCATCTTCTGTTGGAAACAATGAGCAAAGACAACACCACCACCACAGCAGTCGTAAGACTGATCATAGAAACGAAAACCTTAGCAAGAGGACAAACACAGCAGAGAACAGAAAAGGGAAGAGTAAGAGTCAATCTTCGCATCGCGTCAACATCAATGATAATAAAAAGAACAACAGCAAGAATAATGCTGCTAGTAGTAGTATGCACCTCGGCCGTAGCTTCCTCTCGTCTTTTCTCTTCAGTAGTGAGAATGACGACGAAAATAGAGAAGGAAGCGACGACGACTCCGTCTTGCATGATAGTTGTGAAGAGAGCAGTAGCAATAGTAATAATAATAATAATAATGGTGGTGGTGACCATTATGGCAGAGACTGGGACGGTATGATGTCCTTCTCTCACCTTACTTCTTCTTCTTCTTCCTCTTTTGCCTTCGCTTCCCTCTCCCCGTCGTCACTGTTTTACTCGTCTCCTCACTCCTCTCGAGGTTCTTCGTTATCTTCTCCTTCTCGCTCTTCGCACTGCGCTAGGTATACGGAGCGGAGTAAAAGTGTAAAGGGGAAGTCACAGTTGAAACAGGATGAAGTGAATCGTACGCTTGCTTCCCCTGTGAAGGGAAAAGGAAATGCAGAGGACAAGAATACCCGGCGGCGCGGGCTGTTAGATGTGAATGAGACTAACACCACTACTGCTGCTGCTGCGAAAACTATTGATGATAAGGAGAAAGCAAGATTCGAAGGCAATACTGACAAGGGCATTGACTGTACTAATGTCCCCAATAGTAAATGGGACGACACTAACGACAATCCTAATAATAATGATAATAATAATCCTAGGGATAACGTTGAAGAGGAAAAGGTCAACGATCTTGAAACGAGTCTTTCTCTATATTTCGACGCTCTGGCGTCAGCTCCGATGCGTCCCCCGCCGGCGCCGCTGCTCTTCATTCCACCCTCCGCCCGCGCGGTGCGGGTGTTATTGTCCGAGAACAAAGTAAACGGAGCTGACAATACGGATGCGGGATCGCCTTCACCAAAGGGGATGGAAAAAACAAAAAGAAACGCGGACGAAGCAGCAGTAGCGAAAACAGCGCGAGTCGCAACCTCACAGCAACACCCAGAGAAGAAGAAGAAGAACAAAAAAGAAGAAGAGAATCGAAACAAAATGAAGGAGAGGAAAACACGCAACTGGTGGGACATGAGAGCTGACAGCACTAGTAGTAGTAGTAGTAGAAGCGACTCCCCCGCAAGTGACGATGATAACAATAACAAAAATAATAATAATAACAGCGGAGGTGCATACACTGGAGGCAAGAATATCAATAACACCTTGGGCAGCACAAACAACAAGGCTGAGGTAAGAGAACGGGAAGAAGAAGAAGAAGAAGAAGAAGAAACAAGGGAAGCGTATCGCTGGCACACGCGGGGCGTCATTAACATCTCCTCAATTCTTTACCCCTCGCGCGCTGTCTCCTCTTCTTCTTTCATTCCTTCCGTCTCTGCGAGCGGAGCGCCACTGCCACCACGCGGCTCCTCACTCGCTACGTCAGTCAATTCTTTTCAGGCTTCTCCTCCCTATTCTTCGTCTTCTTATTCCGCTGTTTCCGCTGCTGCTGCTTCTTCTCCTGCTCGTCATGTATCATCATCATCAGTATCATTATCATCACCACCGTCGATATTTGTCACTGCTGTGGCGTTTTTCCCTCCCGTCAGTCCTGTGGAGTGTGGCGCACGACTCCTGGTGGGCACGAGCGCGGGAACTCTATTGTACTTCACCTCGGCATACGCGGAGACAGGCGGAGGTAATGCTCGTAGTAATAATAATAGTAACAATAATATCAACAGTACCAACAGTAGAAATAATAGCAATAATGAGAGTAATAATAATAATAGCACTAGCAGTCGTTATGGTGACAATAACAACAGCAACAACAATAATAATAATAATAGTAATGTCTACAATACACCGAGCAGGCAAGGAGAGCTCCGCTTTGCGCGAGTGTTGGATGCACACGCGGAGGCCGTCACTTCTATCGTATTTAATAATTCTTCAACGGACGCCATATGGAACGAGGCGGCAGCGGCGCAGGCGGCGGCAGAGCTAGCGACGATGGCAACAGCAATGGAAAACGAAAATGAAGAAGAGAAAGAGGGAGAGGGAGAAAAAGAAAGAGAGAAGAAAAAAGAAGAAGAAGAGGAGGGATGGCAAAGTGATAAAGATGAGAACACTCTGCGCCGTACGAAGCGTATGGCCAGCAGCAGCAGTCTCAGGAGCAGCAACGGCAACGGCGGCAACAACAGTAGTACTAATATCAGTAATGCAGCTACCAGTATGTTTCTCCTGTTTCTGACCACCAGCAGAGACAATTCCATTGTTATTTGGAAGCAGAACGATCTGGCAAAACTGCGCCGCATTTCTAATTCTCTCCAGACAAGTGTCGTCCCCTCCCCCCCTCCGGCTGCCTTCTGCACTGTACCGTAACCGCGCGCCCGCACTTGCCACCACCGCTGCTTCTAATAACACTAAAAATACTGGTAATTGTAATAGTAACAGCAGAGAGGCAGAGGAAGAAGGAAACACAGTATGGGAGCGAGTCACACGTGTGTTTCCCACTTTTGGTTGTTTCATGAAGAATAATAACAACTACATTGTGGTTGTTTTGCGAAGGGAGGAAACGTACCAGCAGCGGCTAATTATCAAGCCTCCCCCACCCCAGCGGCAGCAGCAACAACAAGGAAGAGGTGTTGTCGTTGCTGGAGGGGGAATAAACGGTCCTGCTGTCGCTAAAATGTCACCGCCAGCAGTGGCAGGAAGTGGAAGTACTCCCGTAAAGACAACAACATCAACAACAACAACAACAACAACGAGAGTTTCGTCAAATCTAAAAACGGTGGCAGCAGCTAACAAATCGGTGATTGTGCGGAAAGTTACGGCATCGGTGGAGGATTCCCTTCGTATTTTCAACATCTCCACCGGTCACGTCGTTGCCGCTGGAAGCGCTAGTAATGCTATTCATACCAACAACAACAGCGGCAGTAATAATAATAATAGTAATAATAATAATGGTGTGTTTAGCTCACAGCAGCACCGAAGCACTCCTTTTTCTCGGGCAGACAACAACAGGAACAATAATAATAGTAACAATACGCCCTCTGATGGATTCTTCTCTTCTTTTTTCTCTGCCGTTAAGCAAACGGTCTCTTCAATCGGATTGGAAAGCGCCAACTCCGCGAACACTCAATCCACTGCTGAATCTAACGCGAGGTGGAATAACAATAACAATAACAATAGTAACGGGAGCGGCCGTGTTGGAAATCGAGGAGGAAGGGGCGGCGGCGGCGGCGGTGGCGCTGTTGCTGCTGTCGGTGGCGGTGGTGGCGTTGCTGGGTTTCTGGAGAGCATTGGTTTGGGCGGTAACGCATCCAATAGTAATAATAATAATAGCAATGTTAAAGATAACAACGCCACAGGTGGTAAAAAGGCGTCGAATACTATCAGTAATAACAGTGATGGGGATAAACGATCCTTTTCCTTCCAAAACCCTCACAGAGCCTACACCGCTGCTGCTCTCTCCCTTCTCTCTGCTGGGAGCTCTTCATCATCTTCTTCCCCTTCTTCTTCTCTGTCTTTCCCTAATTGCGGGGAGAAACGGGAAATGATATCGGTATGCGCGGAAGAGAATACCTTCCCGTTTCTCTTCTCCATTGAGGAGCAGACGGCAAACGTCCACCATCATCTCCTTGCGAGCCGTCGTGCTCGACAAGAAAACAAGCAAATGAACGTTAAGAGTGACAGTAGCGGTGGTGGTGTTGGTAACAGCGCAACTAGTGCTATTATTAGTAGCATCTTTAGCACTGGAAGCGGCAGCAACAGCAACAACAACAACAACAACAATGGTAATAATAATGATGGTAGTCACAGTGGCAACAGTAGTGAGACGACGTCCGAGGATACGTTGCTAACGATCAATTTGTGGTGTGTTGACACTCCTTTCCTGTCGCAACACGTGGCAAACATGGAACGAATAACAAAACGGCGGCGGCAGAATATCAATTGGGATAGTAAGTCTGCAGTTGCCCAGGAGGAAAGCGGGGGGCTCCTTCTTCTTCTTCTTCTTTTCCTCGTCCCTCTTCTGTATTGTCTGGCAAAGCCGCATCGTCACTGCCACCCACAGTACCACAGTTATCAACATCAGCATCTACAACAACAAATGTAGTGACTCCTTCACTCAGTCAATGGTGCGAGCCGTTTGTTCCTTTCGGACTCATGCCTCCCTCCACTGCCTCAGCTGCTGCTACTGGTGTTGTTTCTGCGGCAGACACAACGAATGCTGACAACCACTCCAAGGAGCTTCCTTATTATTACTATTATTATCAGGCCAGCGGCGGCGGTGGCAGCAGCGCCTTGTCCGCGGCAGACCCTCCAGCCATTATTCCAAAGCTCCCGGTGATTGGTCTACTCTCCTCGCTACTTATTCCCCGCTCACTCTATGGTGTGTAGAGACGGCGTCAATGGCTGCTTGCTGTTGTTGTTGTCGTTCGTACAATCATTCCTCCAGAAGCAGCAACGCTAACAATAATAATAAATAACAATATCAGCCAGGATCAGTCTCCGGCCAGTCACAGAAGCAGAGCCCGTGTGAGCGTGACGCGATTAGATCGCAGTGCCGTCACACGACTTGTAAATGCTGCCCACTACCACTGCCGCGCCTGCCAGACAGAGACGCACGCGGAGAGTAGCGCTGGTGTTTTGGCTTCTTCCTCTCCTTGTCAGGATAAAACCGTCAAATGTACACCCGAAGACAAACGAAGCAATGACACCAAATCACAGGTTGCGAGGAGTGGGGCGATGAAAGAAACAGGAAGGCCAAAGAAAGAAGATCAGCGGCAGTTTACCAAACGATACGCGAGAGTAAAAAGGGAGGTGAGTAAAATGGTAGACGCCCTTTGTCCTCTGGTCGCGCTTGTCTCGCTTCCGTCCGGCGGCTCGCCTGAAAATAGTGGTGATTATAATTCCTCTTGTATTTCTCAGCTATACAGTAATAATAATAATAACGGAAATAGTGCGGGAAGGACGTATGTGTATTTTGGCTTGACGCAGTCCCCGGCACTCTTTTCCGCCTTTTTCACACAGTTTTACGAAGCAGAAAGCTGGTAGCAACTCCAACAAGAATAATCACGACTGCTATCAAAAAGAAGTAAACGATGAGGAGGAGCGCTACCGGTTTGCGGAAACTATTAACAGTACAGTCAATCGCGCCTTTCAGCAGTATCAGTTTGTTCCGCTGCTTGTCACGCGCACCCGCATCGATCTGGAGAGCACGGAAGACCGTAATAGCAACAATAACGGCAACAATAGTAACAACAACAACAATGAAAACAAAAATTTCACAAATAAAGATGCACGTGCGGGCACGGGGCAGGAAGAAGCAGCAGCTTTAGCAGTAGTAGCAGCAGAGTCGAGTCATCGCTGCAACTACCTTTCCTCGCCCCTCTCGCCCTCCTCCTCTTCTTCTCTCTTTTTATCCACCGGTGGGGTGTTTCCCTCGGATCTGGTGCGTCTGCCGGAGGCCTTTCCCTCCCTCTTCTGTGCTCCGGACCCTCTTTCAGTAGGCGGCGGCAAACGTGACGGTAATCCTAACAGTCAAATAGGAGACGGAATCGGGAGGGGTGGTGGTGGTGGTGGTGGTGTGTACTTTGCCTCTGCGGCGCTGATGGCCGTCTGCGACCGACACACAACAATAACAACAACAACAGCAACGGATACCACACGAGAAAACGCGGAAAGTGATCCCAGCATAACTACCAATCGGCGGGAGAAAGAACGGCAGGCGACACGAACGAAAACGGACGAGATGATGCTAGTGCTGCAGGTACAGCACGTGCCGAGTCTCTTCACTTCATGCGTCGCGCGCCGCCAACCGCCCTTTTCCGCAGACGAGAACAACTGTGGTTACCTCATGCATCGTAACAGCGGCGATAGGAATGATCGCAACAAACAACAACAACAACAGCAACAGCAACAGCAACGGAGGTAATGGTCGGGTGTGTCAGACACTTTCACGCCTCCCTCTGCCTCGCGCTTTCTCCGAACATCTCGCAAACACTTCGCTTTCCTCCTCCTACTTCCACTCCTCCCTCTCTTCACCCTCGCCGTCGCCGGTTGGCCTGTGTTGGAGCCCAAGGGGAGATTACATAATTGTTTACGCGGGCGACTGTTTGTACGTGTACCGTCGGCTGCGTCTTCCGTTCGACTCGTCCCCCAACGCCGGCGACGCCGTTATTTCCCCTTGTGACTATTCGTATCTACACAACAACAACAGCGGTAACATTAACAATAATAATGACGACGATAGCAACGTCCGCAGCGTGAGTGATAGCCGTAACCATACTCGTAATGATACATCGCTGCCGTTACCGGCAGGGTATGGACAGAGCCTTTATCAAGACCACCACTACTATCACCAGCAGCAGCACTATAATTACTCATAACGATTCCGAGAGAGAAAGAGGAAAGCAACGGGAAAGCAGCGGGGGAAAAAATACGTCCTCTTTTCCATCGTTGGGCGCGCGCGGAGGAAGGCAGCTCACGCAAGGAACGGAGCCTCGCGCGCGGCGGCAGCGACGGTGGCGGTGACGGTAAACATCACCGCAACAACAACAACAACAACAACATAGAGTGTGAGAAGTAGCAGTGATGGCGGTGGCAGTAGCGTTTTGAACGACACGCATAATAACAATAATAATAATAGTAATAACACGAGTGCTGATATTCTTGGGCACAGGGGAGCTGCGCCAGGCAAGGCAGCGGCCGGGGGCTCTCAAGTTGACCCTCGCACGGACCCACGTCAGCTGTACTACGCAGCGGTGGTGGCGGAGCAGGCGGCCTGGCGGCGGGCGATCCACCAGGCACAGCAAGAGAGAGAAAGGAGAGACGAGGAGAGGAAACAAAGCGCGCCGGAAGCGGCACACAAAGAAAAAGATAAACCACACCCACCGCCAGCGACAGACGGACAATAATCCCTATCCGCATTACCCAGCAGGCGCAGGCGAGAGTTTTGACGCTAATGTGAGCGAAAACAATGATGATAACGGTGCCGCTGTGGGGTGGGGAGAGTGCGCCGGGTATGACGATATGGAGAGCAGCGCTTACAGTGGCAGTGGGGGCGGAAGCTCCACCTCCGTCGGAAGTTCCTATGACGACCTGCCCTCTGGGAGTCAGTGAATGTGTGTGTGTGTGTGTGATTGTCGTTCGTGGTTTGTCTTGTTGTTTTGCCTGCGTGTTTGCCCCCGGTGGTGGTGTGTGCATGATCTATTATTGTTTCTCTAGGCATGTTGGTTTCGCAATAAACGAAGAAAAAAGGGGGCGGGTTTATTTTTTATCTTTCCTGCGGCGTTTTGGTTCGGTGTCTGCTTTGGCTGTTGTTGTTTTGCTGCCGTCGCCACGGCACGTTCCACCACCCATCCCCCCCTCTGAAATCCCCGGTGCCCAACCCCACCCCTATTGGGTTCCGCCCACCCCTATTGGGTTCCGCCTACCCCTATTGGGTTCCGCCTACCCCTATTGGGTTCCGCCTACCCCTATTGGGTTTGCCCCACCCCTATTGGGTTTGCCCCACCCCTATTGGGTTTGCCCTACCCTATTGGGTTGCCTACCCCTATTGGTTTGCCTACCCTATGGGTTTGCCCTACCCCTACTGGGTTTGCCCTACCCCTATTGGGTTTGCCCTACCCCTATTGGGTTTGCCCTACCCCTATTGGGTTTGCCCTACCCCTATTGGGTTTGCCCTACCCCTATTGGGTTTGCCCTACCCCTATTGGGTTTGCCCTACCCCTACTGGGTTTGCCTACCCCTATTGGGTTTGCCCTACCCCTACTGGGTTTGCCTACCCTATTGGTTGCCCAACCCTACTGGTTTGCCCTACCCTACTGGGTTTGCCCTACCCCTATTGGGTTTGCCCAACCCTACTGGGTTGCCTACCCTATTGGTTTGCCCAACCCTACTGGTTTGCCCTACCCCTATTGGGTTTGCCCCACCCTATTGGGTTTGCCCCCACCCCTATTGGGTTCCACTCGCAGCCCAAACGCGACTGCCCCGGCGCTGCCAGACCGGCCGAGAGCGGCGGGCTGCGGACGCTCCCAGAAAGCGGAAGCTGGCGGGGGCACAGGAAGACAAGACACGAGGAAAGAAGAGAAGAAAAGGAGGGAAATGGGAGCGAGAGCGAAATGGAGAGGGAAGAAAGCCAACCCACATGCACGCACACAGACACACACAGCGAGAGAGGAGAAATCACACTGGAAACAATATAATAGCAGCAAAATAGTTACAAGCATCCTTCATTTTCAATTGGAGGTCGCAATGGGAAACCAAATAAGCAGTGCATATTCAGCAATCGATATGATTCTTGAAGGCTTTTTTTTTTTTTTAAGAGAGGGAAAAGAAGTGTGATGGCGAAATACAACTTCCTTTAACCGTTCATCTGCAGACACCACCAAACAAGCGAATGAGGAATCAAAGAAGAAGAAATTAGGGCGCATCCGATTTCAATTGTTTCTTATGTTTTTGCTTTTTGCTTTATATATATATACCTTTCTTTTCCGTTCTTGGTTAGGGAAACAAAAGAAGAAAATGGGTATTTTAAAAGAAAAATAATAAAAGAAAGAAATAGAAATCATAAAATTAACAAAAAAAAAAAAGACGAAGGGCGAATGAGGAAAAAAAATTGAAGTTACGACGATCGGCATTAAAAAGAAAAAAATAAGAGAAAATAAGATAAGAAAAGAGAATAAAGAGAGAAAGGGAGAAGAAGAAGTGTGTCAGATGGGGAGGGGATATAAAAAAAGGCGGGATTTTTGAAAGCTTTTTTTTTGCCTATTTGGATACCCTTTTGTTTCCTGGATCTTTCCCGTGATGCTTTGCGTTGGATACTTCTTTCTTCTTATTTGTACAATCGCTCGATTTTGACTCTCATCACTTCAGTGTTTTTTCCAAAACAAAAAATGGTTGGGAAAAAAAAGAGAAAGTGGAGAAGAACAAAGAAAAAAAAAGATGAGAAGAGCAAAGACGCATCGCAACGTTGAAAGAGAAAGAGGGAAAATCAAAAGGTAAGATACACAACAAGTATTAGACACGAAAAAAAAAAGTGCATGCAAAGTAAATGAAAAGATATTTTGTTTTTATGAATTATGATTTTTGGGTCTTTTCTGTCTTTGTTGTTGTTGTTTTTTCTGTAGTTATTTTTTGTTGTTATTTTTTTTCCGTTTGCTTTGTATTGAAAGAAAAAAAAAAGAATAGGGAAAGCTTACAACAGTAGCGTTTGTGTTGATTCACTCTTTCTAAAATCAAGAAGTGAAAGGAGAGGTGGGGGTCAAAAAAAAGAAAAAAGTAAAGAAAAAAAGACCAAACCAGAGCGAGAGAGAAGACGGAGCTTTTTCTCGGGAGGAAAAGAGGAGGAAAAATATCACATATATGTTTTTTCTTCATTTCTTTATTTTCTTCGTTCATGTACGTTTTCTTAAACAGAATCAAATAAAGGAAAATGAAGAGGAGAGGAAAAAAGAAAAACAAAGGGGTAGAAATCCTTCAAACGAGAGCGCAAGTAAGGATTAGAGAGAAAAAGAAAAAGTGAAGAAAATAATGGCAAGTGATTGGAACAGGGGAGAAAGAAGAAGAAAAAAAAAAAGGTGCAAGCGACAGGATTAGCCTTTCCATTTGTTTCTTTCTACTACTACATTTGTGGTTTATTTTTTTTCCTAGTTTCTTCGTACAGATCAAACCCTTCTTCTCTTCATTTATGTGTTATTCTTAGTGTGTGTGTTTTGTGTGATATGTCAAATGTAAATAGAAATAAAAGATAACGTCGGAGCGTTAAGAAGTGAAAAAAAATAATTGAAAAGTTCAAAAGGATTTTTTAAAATAAAAAAGAAGGGAAAGAGAACTATATGTTAAGGGAGAATGGACGTGTAGATGTATGTATAGAAACTTACATCTACATACGCATATGGTTGTTGGGAGGAGGGGAGAGAAATGACAACACAAGCAAAACAAATAACACAAATCATAAAATCATACGAAGAAGAAGAAGAAGAAGACGGAAAAGGAAAAATACAGGGAAAAATAGAATAGAAATGGCTGAGAAAAAGCTTCCCGGATGGAACCTTTATTTTTTTTCTCTCTCTCTCGTTACTTAGAAAAGTATCAATGTTTTCTCACTTGATTTTATTTCCCTACTTTTTTTTCTGGGAGAATACGTGTTTTTCGTCGTTCGCCATTATAATTTTTCTCAGTACATACTTTTTTTTCAATTTTCCTCCTCTGTTTTTGGAATTGAATATTTTAAAACTCTGCTCACTTTGTTCCAACAACTATTTCAGTTTCACGAGTGTATAGCGTGCTAACCGTTTTTACCATTGTTGTTGGGGATAAGAAAATGAAAATAGTAAAGGTAATCATTCCGTTTCTTTCCTCCTTTAGTGCTGTTAATTATTTTTTTTTTTTTGAGCTATTTTGAGTGAAATGAAAAAAAAAAACATATATGTTTTTCCTCCTCTTATTCCTCATTCTCTGATTTTCTCAAAGAATTCTGTGTTTGAGTCTTTAGTTCTTTATGTTTTTCTTTATATTTGCAATTGAAAAGTACGAAAGGGGGTGGGATAGAAAAAAGATGAGAGATTTTGAGGAAGAAAATTAGGTTAACAATAGAAAAAAAGAAATATTAAAATTAAAAAAGAAAAAAAAGAAAAAGAAAAAGAAAAAGAAAAAGAAAAATCAGCCGGCTTTCTCACACAAACAACATATTTTGTTGATGGTAGTGCTATATATATATATATGTATGTATCCCGCAAGAAAACAATCTTGCCTTCTTCCATACTTTTGGATATACGAGAAGTAAAGATGTATATGTATTATCCACTTTTTTATTTTTCCTCGTTTTTTTCCTTGATATATATGTGTACGTTTTTCTTGATTTTTTCTTTTCTTTAAGAAGAAGAGTAAGATGGAAATGAGGGTGAGATATTTATTGTAAAAATATAAAGAAAAAGAATAAAAAAAAGAGGAAGAGGGAAAAAGGGGTAAGACAAAGTTCTTTAGAGGAAACAAATAGAGAGTGAAAGGAAGAGAAGAAAAATTAGTACGAAAAAAAAAACAGTGTGTGCGTGAGTGTGTGTGTGTGTGTGTGTGTGTATTTGTGTGTAAAAACAGCCAACAAATAAAAAAAAAAGAGAGTCACGAAAACCAAACGAAAAACAATGGGGAGAAGAGTGAAATCACGAACAAACAATCGCTTAATGAAAGAATCGTAACGGGGGAGAGAGGGAAATAAGGAAATAAAGAAGAGTGAACAGGAGGAGTACGTGGGAAAGAGAGAGAGAGAGAGAGAGAGAAGAAGAAAGAGAAAGAGAAGAAAGCAGTGTAAAGAAAAGTGCCGATTCAAAATGAGAGACTGGGACGATGAATGAATGAAAACGGGGAAGAAGAAGAAGAAAAAAACTAATCAATCACTCTCTCAAGCAATTGAAAGATGAGTCTGAGAAGTAAAAAGGGGGAGAGGAAGAAGAAGTAAAACGAGAAAAGAAAAGAGAAGAAATACTTCTCTTTCCTTTTCCCGATACTTCCCTTCTTCCTTCATTTCTTTCTTTTTGCTTCCTTCTAATGAAACCTTTTCATCCCTTTCACTGCCGTCAGTTTTTTTTCTTCTTGTTTTTCTCCTACTTCTCCTTTGCTTTTTTTTCTTCTCTTCTTGATCTTCTTCTCTTCTTGTAACATTTACACTTCCTTTCTTATTTCCTTCTTCTTTTCTTCTTACTCACCTCTGCCTCCTCACTTGCCCTCCTCGCGACCCGTGCCGCTGCCGCTGCCGCTGCCGCCGTCCTCCGCGACAAACACCTCAGCGTTGCTCTCGTCGCCACCCTCGTAGACACGCTTGGGCGCGAGCGCGCCCTCCGCCACCGCCTCGGCATCATTGTTGTTATTATTATGGTTGCTCTGGCTGCTGTTGTTGTTGTTGCCGCCGCGGCTCCGGGCGGCGGCGGCGGCCTCCGCCTCCTGCTTGATGCGCAGGCGCTCGGCAAGCACGCCCCGGCTGAAGAGCACGTACTTGATGTGGAGGTAGATGTTGGACAGGAAAGCGACGCAGTTGAGACCGAGCATCACGAGCAGCGGCATCATGACACAGTCGCGGCCGAGGCAAAAAGGGGAGCTGCCGCGCTGAGCCTTCTTGTCGGCGCGGTTGGCCATGTGGTAGTACCACTCGCCAAAGAGGAGGCGGTTCAAAAACACGCCAGAGAGCCACAGCGCGTTGAAGCCGAAGTTGTAGTGCTTCGCGGGGTCTTTCGCATAGATGGTACGCAGCACGAGCACGCTCACGCTGGCGCAGAAACCGTTGCCGATCGAGGCGACGCTAAAGGCGAGGAGGAGGCTGCGGCCGGGCAGCACGAGGAACAGCACAATCGCCACGATGATGCACGCGGTGGGCACAAAAAAAGAGACGGTGATCGGGATGCGATCCTCCGCGCGACGCCCCTGCGAGTAGATCTCCCACGCCGACATGAGCAGCCGCCCGAGGGCGCTGCCGCAGCCGTTGATGACCGTCAGCAGCGTCGACACGGTGTTGTCGTTGGTGATGCTGGACTTGGCGAGGGCCGAGTAGATGTAGTTGGCGTTGAAGATGATAACAAACTCGCTGCCGACGCCGCAGAACATGGTAAACAGAATGCACCACAGCCGCAGGGTGAGGCAGTTGCGCCAGAAGGACGTCTGGTACTGCGGCGCGATGTAGTCGATGTCCGTCGCGACCTCCGTCGCCGAATCGAGATCCTCCCGCGGGGCGGTCGTCATGCGGTCGAGCACGCGGATCGGCAGCATCATACCCATCAGGAAAAGCGTCAGAATGATCGCCACGATCGCGACCGGGCGGCGGTAGTTGGCCACCCGAGGCGCACCGTGCCGTCATCGCGCTTGCCGACAAAAGCGGCGACGGCGGTGGTGGTCGGGAGGTAGACAATCAGCACGCACAGCACGATGATGCCGTAGTAGAAGCGCCACATGGGCGGGTGCTGCGTCAGATACGACCCGCGTGTCGCGCGGCGCTCGCGCTTCTTCTCGGCCGAGAGGCGGCGCTCCTCCCACTGCGTGAGGTGGTACGGCGGCAGCGTGATGAGCGCGAGCACGAGAATGCCCACCACCACGACCATCCCGAGCAGAAAGTAGAAGTAGCCCTCGGTGGTGGTGCTAAAGAAGCCCGCCTTGATGCTCCCGATCACGGCCTGGCCGAGGCCCATGATGGTCTTGAGCAGCGCAATCACCCACCCGCGACGCGTCGGGAACACCGACATCATGACAATCACCGTCGCGAGGTCAAACAGCTGCGAGCCGAGCGACAGCATCGCGTTGAAGACGGCGAAGCGCACGACGGTGCCCTTGATGACGCCCTGAAAGGTGAGGCCGAACATGAGCGCGCCGAGCGGAAAGAGAATGCACCCGAGCACGTACAGCGGCTTGGGCCCGAAAAAGTCGAAGATGAAGCCGTAGGGCAGCAGAAAGTAGCAGAAGCACATGCCGACGGTGTTGATGGAGCTCATATCGCGGAACGAGAGGCCGTAGGTGGTTTGGATGTCGAGCGAGATGAGGTTGTAGGCGTACGAGGTGGAGGCACACACCATCGCCAGGCACGCGACAGACATCATCAGGAAGCGCTTGTGCTCCGAAATGGGGCGGATATCTTCGGCGCGCAGACGCTCCACCACCTTCTCACCGTCGCTGGTATTATTGTTGTTATCATCATCGGTGTAGGCCTCGGCGCCACCGGTGGCGGCGGCGGGCTTGGAGATGCCGGCGGTATCCTCCTGGTAGTAGTCGTCGTCGTCGAGGCTGTTGCTGCGATTGTTTTGGCGGCCTTCGTCGGCGAAAGGCTCCGCCGTGTCGGTACCGTGGCGAGGATTGCTCATTCTTTTGGCACCTTGTTATGTATTCTCCTTCCCTTTTTTTGTTTTTTGTTGCTCTTGGTGGTTGAATAAGACGACGGTAGTTGTGATCTCTTTTTTTTTTTTTTTGGAGTGGGAGTCTTGGTGTTGTTGTTTTTTAATAAACGTTACTGATTAGAACAAAGAAGAACGAGGTCTCTTGTTGCAATTGCTGTTTATGCTAGTTGAGAAGATGATGGGTTAGTTGTTGCTGTGAGAAAGAAGGTTTTTTGAAGAAACTTTGAAACACAAAGAGAAAATATAGAAAAGTAAAATGGAGGGGGGAAAATTCACTATGTTTTTTTCAGCCTCCTTTTTTTTTCACTTTTCTCTTTTTTTTCTTTCTATTTCGGTCTCGTCTAGTTGTTCTTTCAAGCCTTAAATTCTTCAGCAGAGGTCGAACATGAGAGGAAAGCAGAGAAGAAGTGTGCGGCGGAGGAGGAGGTGGGGTGAAGATGGTTGTGTGTTGATACCATGTAGATATTCATATATGATGCGTTCTCGTTGTCGTGAAGTCAACTAACAGGAGCAATATCAGCTTTTCCGACAGAGGAGCTAAATTCAGTCGTATGTGTTTTTCGTTTGTTTGTTTGTTTGTTTGCTTTCATTTTATTGTTGTTATTGTTTTTTCTTTTGGGGAAAGGGTACAATAGATAACTTTTGAAGAGTACGCTGATGAACAGAAAAAGAGAGAACAAGAAGATAGAGAGAAAAAAGAATCCATGTGAGTTCCTGTGTCGCACTTTATCCCTGCACATCTAGAGCAGGCACGCACACACGCACACAGAGAGAGACAAACAGGCAAGCAAGTGAGCACTAGTGAAGGGGGTAAAAGTGAAAGATGCCCGACTCATCACTTTCAAGAGGTGTCACGGCAATCACGGCGGACAGAGGCAGAGGGGCGTACAAGTGGGGAAACAGCTGCGCCGCGTGCGCTTTCTCCTTATCCTCCTTCTCCCTCTCCGCGGTCTCTTTTTTGTTTTCGACATTCGCTGCTGTTGTCGGTGTGGTTGTTGTTGTTGTTGTTGTTGTTCTTGGTGCTGATTCACCAGATGTCGTTGCGGGAGGACCCCCGACGGGCGGTTCGTAACGCAGCTCACCCTCGAGCCCGCACCTACAGAGAGCTTCAACACTGATGTGTAGCACCACCAAAGTATCCCCAGCGTGCTCGGCGCTGCTGCTGTTGTTGCTGCTGTTGCTGTTGTTGGTGATGTTCCCATTTGCACTTTCCCCGCCATTGTGCCTACTACCACCACTGCCACTATTGTTATTATTATTACCATTACTCTTGTTATTCAGTCTGCGTATGGGCCGCTGGCCGAGCGTAGGCAGTAAAGAAGCGATTGGCCGTCCCCTCCACCTGAGTAGCCGTTGACAAGTGTATGAAGCCGTCGGAGATATCAATCGCGTACCCGGTAAAGAAACCACTCGTCATTTTATTAATATTAATATTACTAATGTTATCATTAGTAGTATCAGAAGCGCTGGTTGGATGGCTTTGATTCGCCTTTTCAAGCGTCTGTTCCCACACAGACTTGGGGAGAATTTTGTAAATGAATGCGTCCGCCGGCATATCGTATTTGTGTGTTTTTTGTGTTTTGCTTTAGTTTGTTTTTGTTTTTGTTTATTTGTCTGAGTGCGTGGTTGTTTGTTTGTTTTTTGAGGTGGAACAAAAAAAATAAGAAATGAGATGGTGATAGTAAGATGAGCTGCTGACACGTGAATTTGATGAGTTTAGAAGAAGGAAAGAGAAAGAGAGAGAGAGACATACGTCCAGATCAAGAAGCGGAGTTACGCGTAGAGAAGCAAGCTTCGTAAAGAATGAGAAAGAACAGTAAAAAAAAAAAAAGAGAAGAATTTGAAAGAAAATGTTGCACGTTTTATTTTTTTTTCACCGATGGCGTTTGTTTGATTGTCTTTTTGATTGTCTGTTTAATTGTTTAGTGTTTTTTTTTTTTTTGCATTTTGGAATAACATGAAAAAATGAATATGCATCATTATATCTTTTTTTCTCTGTGAAGAATTACTAACGTCAGTGTCGAACAACGAATTAACTGACTGGCAGAGTGGTAAGCAGTGGTACCCTTAGTGATAGTAGTGAAAGTAATAATAAGGATAACAGCAATCCCGCTGACGACGATGCACTAGTGCCAGACTGTTAGTGGTGCTGGTGAGGGTGGCGGCGGCGGCGGATCATAATTTGGCCCCCGCCGCCGCCTCCTCCTCCAGCCTCAACGCCAGCGCCGTCGTCCACTCCTCCGAAACGAATGTCTCCATGTACGGGTTGCTGGGCTCCTGGCACACGCGCGCGAGGCCGCCGTAGCGCTCCGCCTCCGCCTGCAGCCGCGCCGGTGCCCACGCCAAGAGCTGAGCCAGCGCCACCGCGCGGCCGGGGCCGCCACCACTGCTGTTTTCGGGGAGTAGCAGCAACAGCTCGCGTAGCAGATCGTCCTTGGTCTTGCGAGAGGGGTGGGGGCTGTAGCCTGCGTTATTGTTACTATTATTGTTGTTGTTGGGAGAAGAGGGGGAGGATGGTGGGTAAGCATCACTGTATCCGCCGCCGCCAACACCACCGCCTCCGCCCTGCGTGTGAGCGCCGTCGAGGGCTGTCGGCACCTCCGTATCGTCCATCATCCAGCTGTCGTCTATCTCTTCCCCGCCGCTCGCGTTGTTACCGTCATTACTATTATTATTTTTACTATTATTATTGTTGTTGTTGCTATTGTTATCGGTGTCACCCCCGCTGTCCTTGTCACCTGACGGCGCACCCAGTGGGGAGGAGAAAGAAGACCCAAACGCCCCCCGCGAGTAAGAGGGAGGGGGAATGGCGGCGATGGTGTGCACCCCCGGAGACACCTCCGACACGCGAAACATCTGCGGAAACAGTAGCGGAATGTTAACGACGCGCGACGGCAGACACACGAGCAGCGCGGGGCTGCAGCGGGCAACAAGGAAGGCGGGGTCCACCGCGTCCGCCATCAAGGAAGAGGAAGCAGCAGCAGCAGCAGAAGAGGATCCGCCGTAGTAGGAGGCAGCCGCCCCGCGGCCCTGCGCCTGCCCCTGTCTCTGCTGCTGCTGGTGGCTGAGGAGGATGTAGTGGAACACCTTGGCCACCTCGCCCGGCGACTGATACGGGTTGTCCGCGCGCAGGTGCGTACGGGAGAGGCCGGTCACCGGCAGCGGCGCGGGCGGCATCGGCTGTGAGGCCTCATCCTCCGCCGTGTGTGGTTCTGCCGACGACTCTGGCCGCGGGGAGTGGCTCTCCCTCTCCGTGTTCGCAAGCGCGGCCGCGTCTTCCCCTCCCGCCGCCTCCTCGGCGTTCCTGCCGTCGGGGAGACCGGATTTTGCATCCAGAAACTGCTGCCGCCGCCGCTGCCGCTCGTGGTGATCGGAGGCGAAGAAGGCGGCCTGCAGCGGGTCGGAGAGGTCCGCGCGCATCACCATCTGCGTCGCCGCGTCAAAGCAAAAGACGCGCGGGTGGCGGCGAATCACGCGCTGCAGCATGCCCTCGTACCCGCCGACGGCGACCCGCTCCGCTGGCGACAGGCGCGCGTACACGTACTCGGGCCTGTCCCACGTCGCGCACAGGCGGTTGAGAAGGACAAAAACGCCCTGCAGCTCTTCGTACGCCGCCCGCGCGGCCGCCACCCGGCGGCTGTCGCTGCTGCTTTCTGCCGTCCGCGGCGGCTGCCGCGCCGCACCCGTGCTGCTTCTGCTGCTGTTACAGTTACTGTTACTACTACTGTTATCGCGGCGGGCAGCCTCGCCTCGTGGGTCCTTGCTGGTGTTGTTGGTGTTGTTTCCACCGCCGCCGCCACCGCGCTCGTCCCGTCCGTCGCCCAAGCCGTCAAACGAGGAGAGCAGATCGGAAATAAAAGAGTCGCCCCAGTGGGTGCTCTCGGCGCCGATGCGGCGGCGCACGAGCGGGGGAAAGTGAAAGTGGAACAGGTCCGCGTGCCTCGCGTAGTCGCGGTCGACACGGCGCAGGTGCTCCTCCACATACAGCAGCTCAAACTCCGCGGGCAGCAGGCGCGCGATGTTCTCGTACACCGTTGGGTTCCTCTGGGTGGTCTTGGTGGCTCGCTGGATGATAAGGTCAAAGGGGGCAAAGTACCCAGGCACAACGCGCAGCATCAGCCTGTAGATTTGCCTCTCCACCAGTGAGAAGCACTCCTTTATGTTTGCCGCCGCCGCTGCCGCCGCCGCCGCGGAGCCCTCGGCAGCAGCTGACACGGAAGAAGAAACCGCGGCGTCAGCGGAGCCTCGCTCCGGGGGTAGGCCAACGCCTCCAGCGACAGAGGAGGCAGAGCCATCGCCCGCGTAACTCTGATTCGGGTGTTTGATCAGAATTTTCTGCATGCGTGGGTCCTCCAGCCGCGCGAGGGAGTTCATGACGCCCATCGCAATGCGCCTCTCCACGTACTGCCTCGCCATCTCGGCTGCCGCCGCCGCCGTGCGTTGCTGTTGCTGTTGTTGTTGTTGCTCCTGCGCTCCTCGCTTGACCCGTCGTCACACAACGCGGAAGGAAGAAGAGGCCGCCCAGCGGAGGGATCAGCCGCCGCGGTGCAGCCGACGCCGCCCCCCAGCGTCAGCGCGCTGTGCGCCTCCGGGTGCAGCACCGGGCTGCGCCGTATCTCGATCGTGCCGGCGCTGTTGCGCAGCTCAAAGTGGTACGGCTGGCGGCGGAACCAGTGCAGGTATGCCGCGAAGCCGGACATGGACGCGGTGTCCGCCGTGCCGCCACCACTCTGGCCGGCCGACGCGTGATTCCCCACGCGGATATGTCTGCGGCGCACCTCGGCGGGGATGGCGAGGTCGTGGACTCGGCCAAAGTGGACCGGGACGTACTTGAGGACCTCTCGCACGTCCTCCAGCGTCGGCACCGCCGCCGCGGAGCCCCACCCGCCGTAGTTGTTCGCGGCCGTCGCGGCGCGCACGACCCTCTGGGGGCTGCGGAACGGCGGAGGGCGGAAGCGGCGGCGGCGAACCGACGCGGGGAAAGACGACGACGATGGCGACGGTGATCGCTGGCGCTGCTGCTGCTGCTGCTGCTGACGTGTTTCGTCGTTTTTCTGCTCCTCCCCTTCCTCACCCTCCTCCCCCTCCTCTGCTGTCTGTTTCTGTTGGCTGGCAGTTCCCCCTGCGCCATCACTGGAGGGGTCGAAGAGAGCGACAAAGGCGATGGTGCGTGACAGCAACCGCTCGCGCTGCCGCGCCGCCTCTGCCGTGTCGTCACCCGCCCCTCCTTCTCTGCCACCACCGCTGCCACTGCTGCTGCTGCTGCTGCTGCTTCCCGTCGTACCGGCAGCCGCAACACCAAACGAGGCGTCCGCAACGAGCTCCGCGTGCTTGTCCAGCAGCCAAAAGTGCGGGACGGTCTTTAACTCGTTATTGCTCGTGTTATCCTCTCTGCCCCTCCCTTGGGTTGTGAGAGAAGACGACGACGAAGAAAGCAAAGAGGAGGAGAAAGAGGAGGAGAAATCACTGCTGGCGCCTGCGCGGGGGCAGCGGAACTGATAGAGGAGCCACAAAAAGTGCTCGGAGGTCATATAAGGCGCGACAAAACGCTTGAGGGGATGATGCAGGGGAAACTGCGTGGCGGCGGCGCGCATCACATCGCGATACAGCACTTCCGCAAACTGATAGCGGTAGCGGGAGGACACGGACGCGGAGGGGGAGGGAGAGGGAGGCGAGTGGGTCGTTTCCGCGTCACTTTCCGTGCCGCAACTAGCAACTGTGTTGGTCTTTTTATTACCACTGTTGTTGGTATTTGGGGTTCGGCCCTTTTTCTGACGTTGAAGATGCGACTGCTCCTCCTGGGCCTCAAGCTCCATCTCCGTGGCGTGGCGCGTCAGGGATTCGGCGGCCAAGTTAATGATAGCCGCCCGCAGTTCGGCGCTTCTCTCCAGCGCTTTACCGAAAGCCTCACTGCTGTCCACGAACAGCGACTCGAGAGGGGATGAGGAAGTGGCGTCGCCCGCCGTGCCTGGCGTAGCGGATTCTCGTTGCTCCAATGCTGCGTTCCTGTGATGCCCAATTTTAGAGTTGTTTGGCGCATCCGCTGTGCCCCCTGTCTGATAGCCCCCTTCGTCCGCCTCGTCCTCCTCCCCCTCCCCGCCGGCCGCTGCTTCCTCTGAGAAATCGTCACTGCGTATGTGAAGTAAAACAGACGGCTCCACCGGTACAAACCGTATGGAGTTACCATGATGACGCTCATCATTACCTCTACTGGTGCTGTCATCATCGGTGGGGGAGGCACGGCGCAAAGGCACTGGAAGCACCAATTCGACCGCGTCTGGCGGCGCCAGCGATGCACTTACCCTCGCTTGATTCACTCCCGTCGCTGCCGCTGCCGCTGATATGCCCCCACCGCTACCATCGTCCTCCGGCATGACCCCGTTATCACGGCCAGCTCCCTCTTCATCAAAAGAGCGCGCAAGACGAAGCAGTTGCACCTCCTCCTCTATCCACTGCTGCGGCGTGCGGCGGGTAGCGAGAAGGTGCGCTCGCACCATCGCCGGCATCTCGCGTATGAACACGGAGAGGGGAAACAGCAGCGGCCGCGGGGGGGAGAGGGGGAGGGGTTGCTGCTGCTGCTGCTGTTGTTTTCCAGTGCCGCTGGTGCCACCCGCTGCGCTCGCAGTCGTACTACAATTCGTAGACTCTGAAACAGAGGAGGAAGAGGAAGGGGAGATGTTTGCCTGCCCTCCGCGGAGGGGGGCGGAGTCGCGCGAGCGCGCACGCGGATGGGCGGCGGCGGCGGCAAGTCTCTCCGCGACAAAGAGCGCAGCCAGCCGCTCCGGCACAGGCCGAGAGAAGAAGGTGTCGGAGATCTGCCGAAGTGAGAGGTCTGTGCTCGCCTTGCCGGATGCTTCCCTGCTGTCAGCTCCTTTGCCAGCACCACCATCATCATCATCATCGGTTCCTCCTGCGGAAAAGTAGCGGCGTTGGTGGTGTTGAGTGTTACACTCCAAAAGCGTGCGCGGCGCCCACGCGACACCACAACAAAAACTAGAAGAGAGAGAAAACGGCTTCATCCTCATCATGGGTGTTGTTGTTGGTGTTGTTGCCGTTGTCACCGATATTGAAATTTTTATCGTATGGTTTGCAGCAGTGAATAACGGCGCGCTGTTTTCCTCTTGTTTCCCGCAAGTCGGGGGAGACTCCCGTGAGCGCGAGCTAGCGTCTTTGCCTGCCGCAAAGAGGGAGTTAACGGAAAGCAGAGGTCGTTTGCAGGCATTCAAAGTGAATGAAGAGGAGGAAGAAGAGGCGAACGCATTCCTTGTTAGGGAGTGTCGTGGACGCCACATGATGAAGTAGGGGAGAGCTAATAAACGTAAAGAAGGGGATACTTCGTTTCAATAACCTGTGAGAGACCAATAAAATCAATCTGTGAGAAATGTCAGAGTATTTTTTCCTCACATGCAAAGTTTCGCTTAGTTCTCTTTTTTTTTTTTGATCTGCGGGAGAAGATTTAATAAATTATAATGTGAAGAAATGAAAAAAAAAAGGCAAAGATGTTAACCCTGTAAAGTGAAATAGCAGATGTGAAGGCAAAGAGAGAGGGGGGAAAAAGATGGCAAGATGAGTGTGTTTCCTTCTTTCGATTTCTCGCGTTATCATTCAAAACAAAAAGGTAATAAGAACCTCTTTACAGCATTGTTTATTCGCCACACAGGAAATGCACAGAAATAAAACTGACAGAGAGACGAGATTCCTGTTTGCGTGAAAAATATCGCTTCATCTTGAGCAACCTATTTCATTTCATGGCATAACAGACGACACCTATGCACGCCAATTTGTTATCAGTTACGAAAAAAGGGAAGAAACGACACATACATACATTTATGGAGCAGAGAAATCAAGATTGTGTGTTTTTGTGATTATTTGTTACTGTTTACAAAATGTGAAAGAGCAGTGGTGTGTCTGTAAAGATAGATTAGACTGAGAAAAGAATGCGGGCAGATTTTTATTTCTTTTCGTTATTATTATGACTATGTGATTGGTGGATTTAAGAATGATAAAGAAAAAAGGAAACAAAATAAAATCTGTAAATAATTAGTGGTGAGTAGTGGAAAAAGAAATCAAAAATAAGAAATATATTCCTTTTACTTCTTTCCCAGAGTAAAAGAAGAGAAAGAAAGAAATAGTCTTCAGCTAAAAGCGGAGATCAAACTCGGAAAAAAAAAAACAAATCGATACCAATGAGTTTTGTTTTATCCGCTAGTTAGTGTATATATGCAAGAATAGTTTGAAGAAGGGGAGGGGGGGACGGGGACAGGGAAGTAGTTTAAGTGTGTGCGTATGCGTGTGCGTGTGTGTGTGAACGACTCAACAAGTCCCCTCATCACGCGGAGGCGGAGACCTTGGCATGCTGACCCGCCTTGCCCTTGCTATCAACACCAGCACCACCCTTTCCCGCCTGCGCGGAATCCCAGAGGCAGCAGAAGAAGAAGAAGCCGTCGCCTCCATAAGTTCAGCCTGTATTTCCGCGTCGCGCAGCAGTGCCCGCTCGCGCTGTTCGGCGGCCTCAAACTCGGCCACAACGTCGCGCTCCTCCTCGTAGTGCTCCACCGCCTCTAGCACGTCGCCGACCCTAAAGGCGAAGGCGTCGTGCAGAATGACGCCGCACTCGAGGCCGCCCTCCACCGCCGGCACGAGGTCCTTGAAGCGCCGCAGCTCCTTGATGCCGCCCTCGTACACTATCTCGTACTGGCTCTCGTCGTCGTAGTCCTTGCTCTTCCCCGCGCTACTGCCGTTACTATTGTTACTATTGTTATTACTATTAATACTGCTGGTAGCGGAGCGGTTCTTGGGCCGTTTCACGCGCACCACGGGGCTCCCCGCCTCGAGCGGACCCTTCACGACCATCACGCCCGCCGCGTTGCCGCCGCGGCCCGCCTGCGAGGCCTTGAAGAGCTGCAGCACCTCCGCGCGCGCCACGACGCGTGTGCGGCGGATTTTGGGCAGCTGCGCGACCATGAGGGCCTTGAGCTCCTCAATGCCGTGGTAGAGGACGTTGAACTTGAGCCGCGCGATGTGCGACGGCACGTCCAGGACGGTCGCCTCGGCGCTGTTGTCGGCGATCTCCCCGAACTCGAGGATCGCCCCGGGCTGCCCGCCGCCGCCGACAAGCATCACGTCGATGTTGCTGACGCTGCCGACCTCCGTGTTCTTGACCTCAAGCGCGACGCCGGGCAGCCGCGGCAGCTCGTAGATGGTCTTCATCAGCGCCTGCAGCATGCCGAAGGTGGCGGCCTTGCAGATGAGACCGAACGGGACGTCGTTGTACGCGCGCACGTTGTTGTTGTCCGGCTTGCGCTTGAAAAACTGCCCCTGGCTCTCCGAGCTGAGCAGCTGCAAGTAGTTCTCCCGCCCGCCCTCCGTCTCGTAAACCTCCTTCATGAAGAAGTAGTACTTCTCCGCGTGCGCCTCCGAGCTGACCTGCATCAGGATGCTCCGGGCTTGGGGTGCACCTTGAAGCCGAGCATCAGCACGGGGGTGCCGGGGCCCGCCTCCCCGATCTCGGCGCCGTTCTCGTCAAAGAGGCGCGAGACGCGCGCGTAGGTCATTCCCGCGACCAGCACCTGCCCGGGGCGCACCGTCCCGCAGCGCACCACCGCCGCGATCTCCTGCCGGTGGCGGCCCCCGCGGCGGTCGACGACGCGGTCGTCCTTGTCGCGCAGCGCCTCGGTGGGGGACTTTCGGTTCTGCGCCGACTCGAGAATGACCAGCTCCGCGCGCGCCGGGTGCGGGGTCGCGATCTCGCACATCTCAGCCTGCAGCAGCACCGCCTCGAGCAGCTCGCCGACGCCGGTGCCGTCGCGGGCGCAGATGGGGAGCACCTGCACGTCGCCCCCGTCCTCCTCCAGCTCCAGCCCGCAGTCCTCCGTCAGCGCCCGCTTGATGCCGGCGACGCTGCCCGCCCCGCCGTGCCGAATGCCCCCCGTCGCGTCAGTGGCGGGGCCGCCATTGTTATGGTTACCGTTGCTGCCCCCGCTCGCGGCGGCCGACTGGGCAGCGGCGGCGGCCCCCGCCTGCGAGAGGTGCAGACGGTCCATCTTGGTGATGGCGACGATCAGCGGGGTGCCGTGCTGGCGGGCGAGCTCAACCACCTCGCGCGTCTGCGGCTGCACGCCGTCCGTGACGGAGACGACCAGAATGATGAAGTCGTTGGCCGCGGCGCCGACGGCGCGCATCGCGGTGAAGGCCGCGTGCCCCGGGGTGTCGATGAAGGTGATGAGGTGGTCCTCGCTGGGGGGCGCGCTTTCCTTACCGCTTCCTTTAGTACCAGCAGCAGCAGCAGCGCCGCCGCTGGCCTTGGCGCCGTTACTGTTGCCGTTGCTGCGTTGCTGTTGCTGCTTTGGTCGGCGCCCTCCCCGGCATTTTCCGTCTCCTGCGCGCGCATGAACCGATCGATGTTTACCGTAAAGGCGCCGACGTTCTGTGTGATGCCTCCCGCCTCCCCGGCCGCCACATTGCTACGGCGCAAATAATCCAGTAGCGTCGTCTTGCCGTGGTCGACGTGGCCCATCACGGAGACAATCGGGCGCCGCTTGCGGTACTCAATTTTGGAGGCAACGAACTTGATGTTCGCCTCACCGGAGACGCCGGGCCGCGCAGCGCCCCGCCGCCGCCGCCGCCGCCGCCGATGCCGTCGTTCACGAGAGCCCCCGGGGCGGTCTGGTGCAGGTAGCCCGCGCGGTACAGATTGTTTGCGACGGAAAGGGGGTCGTTGAGATTCGTCGGGGTGGTAAAGAACTCGCGCAGCGGGTGGCTCTCGAGGGCCTTGGCGGGGTCCTGCGACCCTTTCGGCGCCGCCTTCTTCTTCCCCAGCTGCATCGGGTTCTTCTTCATCTTGTCGCGGCGGCGCACAAACTTCGCCGCGCGCGGGTCGTCGGCGCCGACCCACAGCGGGCCGCTGCGCGTCGGGATGTAGATGGCCTCGGCCGCAAAGTCCTCCCAGCTGATCACCTCCGACAACCCCATTTCGCGGCGGTCGTTCTGAATGGTCGCCTTTACATAGTGCGGCATCGTCGCGGGGTTCAGCCGCCGCTGCGGGGGGGAGGTGTTCCCCGCCGCCGCGCGCCGCCCGTGTTGTTGCTGCTGTGAGGGTAGTCAGGGCCGGTGTAGCGGGGGTCCGCCTGCCCGTCCTGGAAGGGAAGCGACTGGCCCTTGTTGCTCTGTGAGAAGGCACGGCGGGGGACAAGAACGGGCGACAGGAGGTGCGCCGCCGACAGCATCCGGCGCGGCGTACGACTCGTACAAACAGCACCAGCAGCACCACCACCACTTGTGGCGACTGCGGAAGCGAAGCAGCGGCAGGAGTGGGCAGAAGGAAAGGCAAGAGAAAAAGTGGGAGAGGAGGAACAGTACGGCGCCGCATGGTCATTGGGCGATGCCGAAGAAAACGCGCGGCAGCAACTGTGGGAAGGAGCAATCATCACCCTTGCGGGGATTGGCGCGCGCGCCGCCGGCGCCACGGCACCTGAGAGCGCGACGGCGGGCGTTGTCACACGGCGGGGCCACATTGACGCGTCGCACTCGCACGGATGTGTTTGGGTTTTGTTGTGTTTTTTTTGTTTTTTATTCGGTAAATGTTTTTTTTTAATTTTTGATTCGTTATTATCTTGTTCTTGGGCAGTGATTTCTTTTTTCTTGTTTTTTTTTTTCTTTTGATGCAGGGTTTCTCCTTTTTTTTTAAATCAAAGAAAGAACAAAATGTGGAAAAAAAATGATGTTGACAATGATGAAAAGAGCGTTTAAGGAATATATAATGTAAATACAAATAGAAATGGAAAGAAAAAATGAATCACGGTATGTGTGTGTTTAGAAGCAGAGAGTTTCACTTCTCTTGTAAAGATATTGAATGGAAAAATGACTCCTTTTTTTTCGTTGCTGTTGTTGCTGCTTTTCAGTGGTTTTTATGTTTGATTCCAGCGATATGATAGGAAATACATCGAAAAAAGAAGAGAGTACGCATTATCACAACAATAGATACATAACACACACATACATTATTAGCAAAGAAAAAGAAAAGAAGATGCGAAATTCTTCTCAACGTCACTTTTCCCCTCTTTTATTTCAACTTTATTAGCATTCAACACTCAAGTAGTGAGTGGTATGAAAAGAAGAACAAATAATTAAGAATTTGCATATGGCAATGCAGTTTTTTTATTCATTTTTTTTTTGCTTTCACGATTATTTTGCTGCGGTTGTACAGCAAGAAAGGAAGAGGAAAGACTATTAAGCACTGATTGGTGTTTCTTATAATTAAATCCTTATAGCAAGTATTAAACGTTTATTCATATGTGTGGTAATTGAAAAGTGCTCGCATTGGCTGCTGGCAGAGAAGAATGCATAAATTGTGTTCGCCCACTTTTTTCTTGGGCAAGTTTTCACTTTGAGTAGTCCAATGTACTTCTCCCTCTCTCCCTCTCTCTCTCTCTGTCTGTCTCGTTAGCTGGTTCACTGATACAAGAGAAAAAAGAGAGAGAAGAAAAAATCAAATTGGCATTTCTTATTAAAGAAACTGAAAATAAAAATAAACACCGAGAAACATCGACAAGTGAAGAAAAAGATGAATCTTAGCATGACATCTCCGCACGCAAAAGAATAAAAATTAAACATTAAAAGTCTCTCTCACTGATCAGGAAAAGGAAGATGCCACAGCCGGATTTGTCCGTCCTCCGTCCCCGTTGCCAGCAGGGGCCTCACCACACTACTGCTAGCACCGCTAGTAACGGCGCCGGCGCGCCTGTAGGGGATGCGAGTGCAGTTCACCGCGCTCGCCATGATCATGGTGTCATGTAGCTGAACCTTGCGGCGCATCTCGCCGTACTGCAGAGCGGGAGGCTGCTCACTACTACTACTGTTGTTGTTGTTACCGTTACCATCGTCGTCATTCCTCTCACTTCCGTTGTGGCCGCGTCCTTCGTCATCTCCGTCGGTAGAGCGGTGACGGAGATGGTGACGGCGGCGGCGGTGAGCGGCGATGTCAGCTCCGGGAAAGTCCCACTCGACCGCCGAACCGTCGTCGGAGGTCGTGAGAAGCACCCGCAGATTACTCTTACCGTCATCATCGTCTGTTTCTGTTTCTGTTTCTGCTTCTCCTCCGTCTCCTCCTGCTTCTCCCCTGCGACGACTACAGTGTTCACCGCGCACCGCACTGCCTGAAGCGGCATGACTCGTAACTGCACCGCCAGGCGCCGTGTTGTACCCTGTGTACGTGATAAAGTGCATGCCGCGCACGTAGTCCTCGTGTCCGCTGTACACCTGACTGCGCTGCCCAACAGTGTGGGTATCAATGTAGTAGTCCACAGCAAACGCGCTCTCGGCACTCGAGGCGAAGAGCCAGCGGTAAAAGCGTCCCGCCGCGTGGCGCGCGCCGCTGTGGCCGCCGTTGTTATTGTTGTTGGGAGTGTTGCGGCGGTGCTGGTGGGCGGCTCCCTCTCCCTCCTCCTCCTCGTCATTCTCATCAATAATATCATCATTATACTCGTTGTTGTCGTCAGAATTAACAGTGCCGGCAGCGGCGGCGGCGGCGGCGCCCGCCTCAGCGCTTGCGTGCGAGGGGAGAGCGCCAGAGCCCATGGCAACACGGCGGGGGGTGAATACACCCGTCGCCCCTCCCGCCGCCGCCGCCTCCTCGTCGTCCTCCTCCTGATCGTCACTGTTGTTACGACTATTACCACGGGAATGATGGACGCGGCGAGTGTATGGATTGCCTCCGGCGCCGTTGGCGTCATTTCCACCGCTACGGCGATTAACGGTATCGTCAGTATCACTGCAACTACTGTCATCCTCTCCTCCGGGAAGGAACCCGGCGGGCATGAAAGCGAGCTCCCCTACCGGATTCTCGAACTCCTCAAACGACAGAATCATACGATCCTCCGCGTCAATATCGTTGATGACGCCATCGCTCGTTCTCTGTTGCTGCTGTTGTTGCCGAGACTGCCCAAACCCGCCAGCGATGACGTTCTCTCCGCCATTGCTGTTCATCTGATTATTGTTACTGCTAGTATTACCGTTGCGGACAAAGAAGGGGTGGCGATCGTAGTAGAGATTCCACACACGAATCGCGTTGTCCTCCGCGGCGGTGATGAGAACGTTATTGCTATTATTATTGATGCGGGCCGCGGTGTGGCCGCGGGGAAGGGCGGGGGGCGCCACCAGGTCGTTCACAGGGTACGTGCTGGCAAAGAAATTCTCCATGTACACGCTCGTGTTGAGGTATCGCCGAATGTTACTTGCACTCGCCGTCTCCTGCGAGAGAAGAAACGCCTCGGCCTCCGCGGCGGTGGGCGGCATCAGTGCGTGGATGTAAATCTGCCCGTCGTCGCAGGCGGAGGCCAAAATGTAATCACGCAGCACATGATCGAATGCGGCGCTGCCGTCGACAGGGGGGAGGCATCCCATTGTGCCTATATTGCCGCCGCCGCTGCTGTTGTTGTTGCGATTGTCCAGAAAGATCATCTTGTTGATGCCTCCGCCAAAGTCTTTGATTTCGCTCACAATGGAGGAGGTGTTGCGCAGATCCCACAGCGCAATCGTCTTGTCGTCAGAGCCGGTGAGCACGTAGTGTTCATGCGGATTATAGCTGCTTTCATTATTCGAATCTTCAATATCTGCAGAGGATTTGAAAAGGAGAGCGCAGTTGACGGGCTCTGTGTGGTGACGGAGGTGGTGAGTGCGGCTGCGAGACTCAACCGACGTATTACTGTTATTGCTATTATTATTATTATTATTATTATGACCACTCGCGTCCATCAGGCGCGTGTCCCACAGCGCGGTGGTGTCGTCGCCGCTGGTGGAGAGGAGTTGCGTGGCGGAGTAAAACTGAAGACTCGTCACACAGTACTCGTGTGCCTTGGGGAGAGAGGCGTACATGGTTTTTTTTCTGTATTCGTTGTTGTTGTTGTTGTTGTCGTTGTTGTTGTTACTATAATTGTTGCTTCAGGAGGATAAGAAGTGTTGTTCTTTGGATTATGCTTTGTTTGTAATAGTAGTCTTTATCGATCGCTTGGCTCTCTGCTTTGATTCAGTTAACAGAGTTGTGAAGGGAAAAGGGGGGAGAGATACAGGTTTTGATCCGCAGCTTTTTTGTTGTGAATGACTTTATTTTCAGTCGGCATCAGAGAAGCTTCCGACTTGAGACAATACTTTTGGGTAAACTGAAAGCAATGCGATCAACAGAAAGTGAGCACAGAATAATTGACGTTCATTTGACTAAAAACACATGCGGCGGGTCATAGTTTTGTTCTAAGATTTTTATAAAAAAAAAAAAAAAAAGATGAATGACAACGAAGAAGAATGAGCAGAGTGAGAAAACGGGGGGGAAGTGACGAGTAGACCCTCATTACAGAGTGTAAAAATAGTATATCGATTGTGACGGGTGACGAAATGTGAAAGAGTGAAATGGGAAGTTGTGAAGAAAGAGAGAAATCTGGATTTGTGGGGAAAGAAAAGTAGTGCATAATGCTACGAGAAAAAGAAAAAAAAAGAGAAACTATACAGAGAGAGAGCAGAAACAGCCATCAGAGGTAGAGTAAGGGAAGAAGGGGGGGGAGAAAGAACAGATGATGAAGATGAACAAAGAGAAGCATTAACGCTGCCCGTCGGCCACCATAGCGTACAGCAGTCCGCGCAGCTCCTCCTCGCTCTCCCGCATCACGGTCATCGCGCCGCTGATACGATTCAAGTAGAGACGCACCCGTCGCAGCCGGCTCGCCTTGCTACTGTGCGACGGCGTGTCGGCGGCGGTTGTTATTTCCGCGCCGCCCTTGAAAGTCTCGTAGTCGGCGGAGGAGGGAAAGAGAGTGCGTGAGAGGTGCGCAGCGGTGGGGGCGGCAGCGCCCTCCCCCTCCTCCCCCTTCTCCGCCGCAGCAGCAGCTGTGATGCCGGCAGGTGGCGGAGAGACATACCGGCCACGCGTTGCGGAAGCACCTCTCGCTACCCCCGCCGCCGCCGCCTCTGGAGGAGTGTCGTCTGTTTCCTCCACAGTCGCCCTCTCGCGCGGCCGTTTTTTGCCTAGAGAATCACGGGCGCCGGCACCCAAACTACCATGGTGAGCATTGACGGTGTTGTGATTCTGTTTGGAGCCATCGGGGGAGGCAAAAAGGAGGGGAAGGTGGCGCTGGAGAGAATCTCGCTTAAAAGGTCATCGTCATCGGCGCCATCAATGCCATCTTCGCCCGTGTAACTGTGATGACGTTTGTGCTCAATATTCTTATCATCCCTGCTGCGATGATGACGGTGGTGGTGGTGGTGGTGGTGGGGAAGAGGGGTTGTCACGCTGTATGTACCTCGCATGGTTTCTACCAGAGAGCGGTACAGCTGGGAAGAGGCAGAGGGGGGTTTGCGAGTCAAAAGAGCAGCGGCGGCAGCGGCGGCGGCGGCGGCGGCGGTTGCTTCCGTGTTAATCGTCTCCTCTTCCTCCTCTGCTTCAAACTCCGCCGCCATCTCTCTTCCCTCTTCCTTTTCCTGTCTCCGCTGCTGTTCGCTACGTGATGCATCGGCGGTGTCGTGTGTCTTGTTTGCACTGGCAATCTTTTTAGCCACAGTGCGACCGAGGGCGGAAGTGATATCACCGTCTTGGTGCGCTTTCCCTGTTGCTGTTTTCACGGTTGTTGTCATCTCGTTTTGCTTGGTGCGCAATGGCGTGCGAGCAGCCTGCTCTTCTTATGGTCAGCCTCCCCACTGCTTGTGTTCTCCGCCGCTGTCGCAGCAGCAGCAGCAGTCACAGCGCCACTCTCCAGTCGGATACTTTTCTTAAGCGCCGTAGCATTTGCCTCTTCCGGCAGCGCTGATTCTGTGCCATTGGCGATGATTGGGGGTTTCGTTGACTCTCCGCCAAGGGGGCGACGGCGGCAGCAGAAGCAGCAGTCCCAGCAACAGCGGTGGTTTTCTTAGCACCAATGAGCGTGCGAGGACGGCGGGCACGGTTGGAGGAGTTGGCCTCTTTCTCCGCTTTTGAAGAGTCCTTCTGATCCTTCTTCGGCGGTCTCCCGCGACGACCCCGACCGCGACCGCCGCCGCCGCGCGAAGGTGCGATCTCATTCAATAAACTGTGAAAGGCGCTTTGTAACTGAAGCCGCTTCTCCGCCTCAGTCTTCTCTTTCGTGGAGGTTTTCCTGTCTTGTTTTGTCTCATCAGCACCGTTATCGTCTTGCCGCTTTTCATTTTCCTTCTTTTCGCCTGGACGCGTAAGAAAATCGCCAAAACTATAATTGCTTTCTGCTTTTGGCGTGTCCTTCTTGATAGTGAGGCGCAGCTGGCATCTCTTTTTTCGTCTCGTTATTTTTCCTTGCTGTGAGGAAGGAGAAGAAGCAAGTCGCCAACGCACGTGCTGCCGGCGTCGTCGTCGTCGTCGCCATAGTCGGCACCGTTCTTACGGTTTTTCGTCGCATTGGTATCCTTTTCGATACCTGTTTTGGGTTTCTCACCTGTTATCGGCGCATCGAGAAAAGGAAGTGCGTTCGCCGCAGAGGCACCTGCAGCTTTACTTCTCTCTTGTTCCTGCCTCGGCGAAGAGTTTTGGCGATCACAGATTTCTTTGCTGTTGTTGTTGTTGATATTCTCACTGGTGTCGCTGCCGCTCTCCACCCAGACCTTAGCAGAGGACTCCTTTGCAGCAGCAGCAGCAAGTAATGGTAGTACCAGTAATAGCAGCATCACCTTCAGCCTTGTTTTTCACCGCCTCTCCTTCCACGACCGCTGCACCGCGGGCGTTGTTATCTTCACGACTTATTCCGCTGTTGTGCTTATCCATATTCTTGTGAGACGCCACCACGCTCTCCTCGCCCGCAATGTAGCGCACGCCACCACCGCCACGACGGTCGTTCTTGTTATTGCTATTGTTGCTGTTGATATTTTTGGTATTGCTGTTGCCGTCTCCGCGCGTCGTGTTTGGCTGTGCAGCAGTCGCGGCAGTGTCAGCGGCGGCGTTGGGGCGGCCGCGGCCGTGTAGGGCCAGCGAGGGTACAAAGGAAAGTGTTGGCGAGTCCTCCAGCACCTCCGTGGCGGCGGCAGCAACAGCAGAGGTTTCGTTAGTAGTGCGCTTTGTTGTGTTTTTCGCACTATTTGCCGCTGCGAGGGCCGGGTGGTGGTCCAGGAAGGAGAACATGTCATCGTCGGCCTTGTTCTTTGCCCTCTTCTTCTGCTCCCGCTTCGGTCGGCCGCGCTTCTTGGACGCGTTAATGTCTGCAGCGGGGGGAGACGGGGCGCGCTGGCGGCGCAGGAGGTGGCTAGGGCCAGTGTTTCCGTCGTTAGTGTGAATCCCGCCGCTCCCAACACCGCCGCCCAGAACATCGTCCTCCAGTGCCGCCAGCTGCGTCTCCACTAACTCGCTCATAAAAACCGCCGGGACTGCCGCAGCGGGGGGAGCGGCGGCGGCGGCGGTCGGGCGCGGCTGTCCGGAGCGTGCACTGCTGTTACTGTCTGCACCGTCGTCGTCGTTGTCGTTATCACCCTCCTCCTCCCCCTCCTCCTCATCCTGCTCCTCGCGGGCGTTCATCTCTCGATATTGTTCATTGCAACCACCGAGGCGTTCGTCCTTGTTGTGGAGGCGCCGCTCTTCGCCGGGCGACACTGCATCTGCAGCAGAAGTAGAAGGAAGAATGTCGTTGCTGTTGCCGTTTTCATGAGCGTCTTTCTCTGAAGCAGCAGCGCGCGCCTCCGCCGCCGTCTCCTCCTCTCGCTGCAGCTGCATCTGCTCCAACTCTATCGCCGCTGTGATGTGGGACGGGGCGTTGTCGTCGTCCTCCTCGTCATCATCGCTGCTCTCCTGCCGCACCATTCATCCTTCCCTTGTTGTCGTGGTTGTTCTGGTGTTTCTTCCCTGTGTGCGCGCGCCGCCCAACGCCACAGCTGTTATTGTTGTTAATGCTGCTGCCGCTGCGTGGGGAGTCGGGCACCTCATTGTATGGCGAGAGGAGTGACGATCGACCCAGGTGCATTGGGTTGGTCATAGACATGCGCGACATGGAGCGGAACAGCGAAACTTCGTTATTATTGTAGTTATTGTTATTTCTATTGCCGTTGAATCTTGTGCGCTGACAGTCAGCTTTCGCCTGTGCAGTAGTCGTAATGGTGCTGTCGATACGATTACCGTCACGGCCCGCGTTGCCCTTCCCGCCCCGCCCCGCACGGCTGCCCATCACCCCGTCGTCATTTGTATGAGCGCTGCTGTCGCCACCACGCACGGCCGAGTCCTCCGCCTGTGAGTACTGCACGCGCCGGCGCTGCGCGGCGATCTGCGGCGCCGCCACCGACAGAAAGTGCCGCATGTCCTCCGCGGACAGCTTCACGAACGCGAAGCACGTCGTCTGTTGCTGCTGCTGCTGTTGTTGTTGTTGGCTCTCCAGCAGCTGCGAGCGGAAGCCGTTCCGCTCGGCCCACGCCAGCAGCGCGGCGCGCGGGACGGCGATGCGTAGCAGCCGCTCGCCCTTGATGACGCGGAAGTGCGGCACCTCCGCGTACGGCAGCGACAGCGGCGTCGTGCCCTCCCCGTTGACGTCGCGCCCCGTCAGCTCGAGGTGCAGCGCGAAGAAGGCGACCTCGCTGCCCGCGCTGAACTGAGCGGTGTCCAGCACGCACTCCTCCGCCGCGTACCGCGCCAGCGACTGCGACTCGCACGCCATTTGCTGTGTGTGTGTTTTGTCAGTGGGGGGGGGGGGGGGCAGAAGAGAAGAGGAGATTATAAACTAAAGTTATGTGATGGGGGGGGGGAGAAATGGGTGACTCAAGGGATTGATTGATACTCTGTTTTTATTTTCAAAAATTTTCGGAGTGGGGAAAGATTCCTCCTTGTGTGTCGTTTTGGTGATTGTCTGCCTGAGGAGGGCTCGACAATTTAAACAAAAAAAAAAAAGAAATAAAGTTTTAAAGAAGATGAAAAGGAGAAAGTGAAGAAGCCAAAGAAGGTGAATACTACCACTGGGAGTTGGAAGAGAGAAAATGGGGAGCGAAGAGAAGTTTTAACTGAAGGGCAGAGTGCTCTGGAGACTAGGAGAGTGAGAGTGTGAAAGAATGATTGTGAAAGTGGCGGAATACCTGATTGATGCGTCTATGATGAACCTATGAATATATTCCTTGTTTGAATAGTCGTTAACAATAGACGACAAAAAGTGACAGAAATGAGAGGAGACTCAAGAGCGATAATGCTATGATTACAATTTTACTGTACTGCAAGAATGATTAAGAATAGTGCAAGAGGAAAGAAAAGAAAAATGAGAAAAGAAAGATCCTGTCTAGTATCTATAGTCAAGAAATTAGTGAAGAAAGGGGGTAAGAGGAGAATATTTTTAAAAAGAAGAATGTGAAGAATCCGACTGTTGAACACAGACGAATAGTGTCTCTGCGTTGATGTGAGCTAGTGCGAGCGAGAGCCAAAAAGCTTTCGCTGATTGAGACTGTTGTGATAGAATTCGTGTTTGGTGAGGAATATTATGGTCTTCTTTTCGTTGTTGTTGTTGTTGTTGCATAAGGAAAGAGAAAGAGAGGAGAGGGGAGAGGGGAACGAGAGTGCATAAACGAGAGCAAAAGAGAGTGTGTGCTTTTCCGCATGAACGAGAGACAATGGAAGAATCAAAATTCAACACTAGGAGGAGAGAGGGAGGAAGAACAAAACATTTGGTAAAAGCGAAAGGTTATCAGGAAAAACATCGATATGAATGCTGACGCGTTTACTTCCTTCTGTTGGCACGAATGAAGAGACAGTTTAATACACTTCCTTCATATTGGCAGATACCTTCTCTTTCGGCCTCTTCACAGCAGCTGCTCCTTAGTCCTTCTTCATCCTTTTACTTCATGTACACGCATAGTCTCCATAGAAAAAGAGAGAGAGGACAAAACAAATGCTCGAAGAATTGATGCGAGAAAAGGAGGATGGAACTTATTTACATCTTGAAAAAAAAAAGGGGGTACATCATCTCAATATATTCAAAAGAGAAGCACGCGGTGGGACGGGAGGAGATAAAGCAGCTATATTAGAGCTAGTGAGAAGCAGCGCGGAACAGGAGCGGAAAAGAACCAGTAGCAGTAAAGAAAGAGGGGGGGAAGGAAGGAAATGACAGGCACCTGCCCTTTCTCTTTTTTCCTTCCTTCTTCCACCTCTCTCCCTCTCCCTCCCTATCATTTTGTCCCCTCCCTTGCTCTCTGCCAGCACCGCGCAACTAACGTCTAGTACTTTCTCTCCTGCATCCGCTTCTGCCTCTCCTGCTGCTGCCGCTGCTTCTCTAGCTCGACGGCGCGCTGCTCCTCCCGGGCGCGGGGCGACATGAGCTCGCGGTTCCGTCCGACGACGCGCTGGTGGAAGTTGGGGGCCCACACCGCCTCGCTGACGCCGGGGACGATGCCGATGGCGCTGCTCACCACCTGCACGTTCTTCTCCACGTCGAACTTCTCATTCATCGCCGCCTGCTTGTTCGCCTTGGCCGCCGCGCTGTTGCTGCCGCTGCCGCTGCCGCCGGCGCCGTCGCCCTGCTTGGGGCGGCGTGTGATTTGGTACTCGGCGGCCTCGTCGGCGGTGGTGCCGGGGTCGTCGTCGTCGCCGTCCCCCTCGCCGCCGCCGCCGTCGTTTCGCGCGTCGCCGCGGAAGCGGAAGCCGCCAAAGTCGAAGCCGCCCTCCTTGGCCGCGCGCCGGCGCTCCATCATCTCGCGGTACTGCTCGTCCAGCAGGTCGTTGTCGTCCACCTCCGCCTCGAGCTGCGGCGTCGGCAGAGACAGGAAGTAGAGCACGCGCTCGCGCAGCTCCTGTGGCACCGCCTCCGCCGCCGCGCCCGCGGCACCCGCGCCCGCGCCCTTATCGCCCTCGTCGCCGTCCTGGTTCCTGTCGCCGGGGTGGTCGCCGAACAGCAGAATGTCGAATCCCCCGCGCGGCTGCCCCTCCGCAAAGGCCGGCGGAATGTTGGCGACCTCGAGCGCTGTCGGCGCCACCACCGGCATGTCCGCCCACCGCCGCAGCGCCTCCTCGTCATCGTACGCCGCCGCGGCCGACGCGCCGCCGCCGCCATTGTTGCTCTCGTTCTGCTGCTTGCGCTTCCGCTTCTCGGCGGCGGCGCGGACGGCGGGGAGGAACTCGTCGGTGGTGTAGGCGTCGTCGCCGGCCTGGCGCTGGAAGCCGCCGAGGGTCTCCTGCGGCACGACGGGGGTGATGTTGCGCAGGTGTTCGCTCCACAGGCGGCGGTCCTCCGTGCGGCAGTAGGCCCACTCGCCCTGCCGGCTGCCGCTGCCGCCGCCGCCGCCGCGGCTGCCGGGCACGGGGGCCGTGAAGTCCTGCGCGGTGTACACGAGGCCGTCGGAAAAAACGTAGCAGCCGCTGACGATGTTGCCGTGCTCCCACACCCCGCGGTACAGGCCATCCCAATAGTCCTCAGGAAACGCCCCGCGCGGCTTCACGCGGCGGTTGCCAAAGTTGGTGCGGATGCCACCCGCAGCGCCGCTCCCCTCCGCATCCTCACTGCCGTTGCCGTGTGCGGGGCTGTGGGCCTTGTTCACCTCCTCGTATAGGGTGTTGTGGTGGTCAAGAAAGTCCTCCAGCTCTTTTTTTCCGTCGTCGTCGGCGGCGGCGGCCTTGCTGCCGCTCTTGTACGGACTGTTGGCGCCGCTGCCGGCCGCCCCCTCCTCCTCCTCGTCGTCCTCGCCCTCAAAGAGGCTGATGGTCTGGTACTTGTGATTGCGGAAGAAGAGAATGCCTCGGCCGTGGAACAGACCGTCGTGCATCTCGCCCAGGTACAGGTCGCCGTTGCCCAGAATGTACTGTCCCAGGCCGTCGCCGCGGTGACCGTCCTTGGTGAGGTCGCCCGCGTACGCGGCGCCTAGAAAATCCATAATGTGTGCCTGCGGGCGGGTGTGCGAGTGTGTGAGGAGCTACAGAAGATGCGACTCAAGAGAAGAGAAAGTAATACGAAACGGTAGAAATCGTGAGAGAGTGTGTGCGTTGTTGCTATACTGGTAGTTCTCCCGGCTGCGTCAGAGTGATTTGGGACTGAAAATTAAGACGAATAAGAGAAAATAGAGGCAAAGGTTCTAGTGTGCGTTCAAAAGAAGGCGAATACTACTCTCTTTTTACGTAAACCTTTTGAAGAGGAATAGAGGAAATATAGAAGAGGTGCGGGGTTCCGGTGCCGACAGAAGCATGCATGTTCTATTCAAACACAAAACCATTGTGAGGTACACCCTCGGAGCAGCATAGATTCAAGTCCCCCAAGAGCGATTAAGGGAAACGAAAAAGAAGGGGGCTCGTCGGCAGAAGAGAAGAAAGTTCGAATTCGGTCGTATTGGAAAAGGTGCTGCACAAAAAGGAGCGGACAATCAGTTACAAAAAGAAAAAAAGAGGAGAGAGGAGAGGAGAGAGAAGAGAAGAGAGAGGAGGGGACAGAAAATACTTAACAGTGTAAAAGAAGTCATACACAGAGAGACGCAGAAGAGAAGTGGGTATTGACTTTGGGGAAAAAAAAAAGATGTACAAAAGATTTTTTTTTTGAGGTGTAAGTGAGAAGAAAGAGTGGAGAAAAAAAAAGCAGTTTATCCCACCTTGCTCGCCTGTGATACTTCAAGCGAGATGCTGCGTTTTGTAAATATATATAAAAGGGGAAATAGTGAGAAGAAAAAGTGGTTTTTAGTTAGTTAGTAGAAAATGTGAAGAAGAGCAATGTTTACAAAGATCTCGGAGGTTTAGGTGTCAACAACGCAACGTTGATGTAAACTATATGTGTTGTGCGTACTGTATCACAGAGAAAAGAAAAGGATTGGGGATAAGTAAAGAGGTGAAAAAAAAAAGCGTCTAACAAAAATGAGAATTACAAAAAGCAAAACAATTTAAAATAAAAAAGAGAGAAAAATATTACAATTCGGCATCGTTTACTGGGAAAACAATGCGCTCAGATACTGTGAGAGTGTGTGCTAGCCGGTGTGGGAAGGGGGAGGGAAAAGGACGACGACGGCGGAGGGGGAGGGGGAAGAGGAGGAAACGAACAGGCGCCAACAAGCGGAACGATCGGGGTGGATTGCTGCAGAAATACGCTGCTGTTGCCACCGCAGCGGCGGGTTTCTATCTGACTGAGCCCCGGACGCCACTCCTGCACAGACTCCTCTTGACTCTTCCTATCGCTACCACTCATTTCATCTCTCTCGCTGCTCTCCCCCTCCGCGTCCGCGAGCAAATCCTCCTCCATCTCCTCCCTCTCCGCCGCCGCCCGCCACTCGCCGCATAACGCCGCCACCGCCTCCTCCAGCCTCCGCTGCCGCTGCTGCGCGGCGCGCGCGGCCTCCGCCTGCCGCCGGCACTCCGCCGCCGCCGCGGCCCAGCGCTCCGCCAGCCGCCGGCACTGCACGCGCAGCAGCGTCTGGCCAAAGTGCAGCAGCGCCGCGTCGGTGGTGCCGCGGAGGGCGCGCGCGTCACCCGCCGCCGCCGCCGCCGCCCCTCGCGTCCCCGCGCGCCGCTGCCGCCGCCCGTCGTCTGCGTGGCCGTCCAGCATGACGAGGGTCTCCGCCAGCAGCATCGCGTCCTCGGCCGCGTCGTCCGAGCCGCCCGCCCCCGCGACGGCACTGCCCGCCTGCAGCTCCGCCAACAGCCCTTCGAGCTCTGTCCTCCCTCGTAGCGGGGCGGAGCCTTCCCACCGCCCGTCACCACCACCACCCTCACTAGCGGTGATATTCGTCGTGTCGTTCCCGTCGCCACAACGGCCAGAGAAGCACGCACGGTGGTCGCAAGAGCAGCAGTGGGGGCACCAAGAGGAGGAGCGGTGGTGGCCTCCAACGCACGGAGGGGCACCGCCGCCGCTGCTGCCGCCGGGAGTGCGAGCCATGCTGTCGGTGGACGTGAGAGCGCCGGCGTAGGAATACTCAGCAAGCGGACGCGGGGCCTTCTCCGTCCCGAGAGCTGCGAGAGGAGGAGGAGGAGGAGGAGGGGGCGCGTTGGCTGCGGCGGAGAAAGCGGGGGAGGAAGTGTTGGGATGGGGCGGCGGTGCGGGAAGCGAAGCAGAAGAAGAATAAGAAGAGGAGAGGAAGGGCAAAGAGCCCCGAGGCGCGGCAGGCCACCTCACCGCCGAGCGAGCAGCACAGGGGCGGCGCGCCGTCTGTCTGCCCCTCCCCTTCGCTTCCTCCTCCTCCTCCGCCAGCAGTGACGAGCGCGCAGACGAGGACAGCGACAAGGGGGAGGAGACAAGGGCCCGCGAGCGCTGCTGCTGCCGCCGCCGCTGCCGGCTGTGAGGGGTGAGCGCCTCAGCTTGCCGCAGCCGCGCGACCGCCGCCGCCTCCGCCGCGCGCGCGTCGGCGAGTTGCGCCGCCAGGGACTCGAGGCGCCGCACAAGGCCGTCCTGGGTGGCGCGGTAGGCACGCACCTCCGCCTCCGCCGCCGCCAGCCGCGCGCAGCACCGCGGGCACCCGGCCGCCTCTGTGTGCGAGGACTCCGGCGTCGGCGCCGCGGCGTCGTCTGTCGCGGCCTCCGTCTGCGGCGTCGGCAGAGCTGCCTCCGTGCCTCTCTCCTTCCCCTCCGCCCCCGGCATGGCAGACGTCACGCGTCGCCCGCCCTGCAGCTCCTCCTCCTCCTCGTAGAAAGAGTGGCAGAAGGAGAGCGTTGCCAAGGCCGCGGCCGTGTCTCTCTCCTCCCCCTCCCCCTCCCCCTCCCCCTCCCCCTGCCTCCTCTCGCTCGACCCCCTGTCGCAGCCGCCAGAGCCGCTGTGCCCGCCGGCGGCTAGGCCCAGCCAGCGCCGAGGCAGCGAGACAGCGTCCATCACCTTCCGCATTGCTCAACGCGGGCGCAGCGGGATGGGAGAAAACGGGGCGTAAGTGAGAGGAGGATTGTGGGGAAAGACTTTTCTTTAAAATAGGGTCTGTAACAACAACTAGAAGGAATGGTGTGAACAGAGAAGCGAAGTAGATTTCAGAGAAAAGGGGTGTTTGTTTCTTTGTTTTTAACCGAAATGGTGGGTAAAGGTGTTTTTTTAAACTATTTCTATTTAATAAGCGCAATGAAAAATGAGAAAATTCTAATGTGAATCAGTTACATACGAACTATGAGGGTGGACACGGAAATTGCTTTTTCTGTGTTGATTGTTTTCTTAACAAAATATATTATTATTATTATTACTGTTGATATCTATCTTCCTACCTGAGGCTATGGCAGTTGCGTATCGGTGGTATGCACAGTGAAGGAGAAAACGATGCGGGTGTTGGTAAGGAAAAGAAGAAAGTCTGCATGGATTCTTAACGGAATAGAACGTGCTGTGTGACGCACATCAGTAGCTAGTAGCGCGAGCTCCGTCAGAAAGAGCATTTGGAAGGGAAAAAAAAACGCCGATCATGTTCGTTCCCTTTTTCACAAATAACAAAAAAGGAAATCAAGGGCGGCAAAAATAAGGTACACAGGAGAAGTAATGCGCACCAGCAGCATTGGTGGTCTTCTCTTTCCCTCAGTAGGCATGTGAGAATGAAATCCCGTCACCGTGCCCAATGACAAAGGAGAGAGAGAGAGAGATACAAGTACTTTTTTCATTGTATTTGGCCATGATGAAACTGTTATTGTGGTAGTTTATGCGTGGTGCAACAATTGCAAGTGTGGCGTAATAATATCGAGAAAATAAAAGTGCAAACAGTGTATGTAGAGAGAGGTGACTGAGTGTTTTATACATGAACAGACTCGTTAGTCAGATTTTCTGTTTGAAATGCTACCTAGGCATTTTGTATGAGGAATAAGATAATAATAAAAAAGGTTAGGTCATTGAAAAGAGGATGAAAAAAAGGAAAGTGTAGAGAAGGAAGTGAATGAATGAAATCAGAACAAATGAATGTAGAATAATAATAATAATAATAATAATAATAGCAAAACTAAGATGCCAGCAAAATAGAAAAAAAAGAGAGTCATGCGAACGGGTACGGAGAGAAAACTCACTGTGAAAACATCATATGAAAAGGGGAGGTAAATCAAGATATAAAAAAGAAAAGGGAGAGAAAGTGGAGCGAAGTAGCTGAGTCTCTTCAAAGGGGGGAATAAAAGACAAAGAGTACTTCTTTAAGGCTGCGTTCTCACTTTTCTTATTTGTCTAGCAGTCTGTGGCCCCTTTTTCATTTCGATATTTTCATTCGCCCAGCTTGTTTTCCTCCACTCCCATTCACTGACGATAATGTTTTAGTTTTTGTCGCACCATATATGTATGTGCGCATAAGCGTGTTTGCGTGTGTTTTACTGTGTATTATTATATCTTTTCAAAGCCTTAATGAGCAAATTCAAAACCTGCATTTCGAATACTTTTAAAATAAAATAAAAATATTCCCAAATAATGAACACTGAAAGAACAGAAAATCAAAATTTTATTTATGTGTGTTTATGGTACGCACATCGTAGCATATCACTCACGTCTTCAGAGTTACCGTTATAGCTTTGACTTTACTTTGCTTATTATTAGTACCCATTCTTCTGTCGCAACCAGATGAACAGATAATTATATTATAGAAAAAAAAAACTATATGTCCTAGTATCATTACTCGTACTTCTGAAGGAAAGAGGAAAAAGGAAACTGCGTGTTGTATGTTGCGTCAAAGGAGAGAGTTTGCGCAGGTTTAGGGGAATAAGAAAAAAAAAAAAAGAAACACTTTCAAAAAAAAAAAAAAGTACTATTATACAGGAAGAAAAATCACAACAGAGGGTTGAAGTGATTTTCAATGAGAATGAAATAAAAGGGGGGAAAGAAAATCAGAAAAATTGATAAAAGAAGATAATAGAGAGAGGAATAGGAAATGTTACAGGATAAGAATGGGAAGCAGTGAGAGAACACAAAAGATGAAAGGGTATGAATATCATCTTTCAGTTCCATCCAAAATGTTTTTAAAGGGGAAAAGGAAAGAGGAAGAAGGAAAGAAACAAGAAAAGGTCATATAAATACGCGTATAATGAAGAAGTGCTACTACCCACTTCCACATCACGCATAGTTTTTCCTGTACGACTCGTCTCCTCCGCGATTGTTTGAGTCCTCCTATCTTCCGTCATTATTTCCCTTCATGAATGCCCGCTTTCAGCCCACAATCGTTTTTTCCTTCACGTTCTTCTCCTTGCTAATGCGGCAACGCGAAACGTACCAGAGTGGAATTACAGAAAAAAAAAAAAGAATCACAGTAAGGCGATGTGTTGCTGAAAAATAAAAAAATGTATTGATTGCTGTCGTTTTCGCTTTTCAGCTCTAACTTTTTTTTCTATCTGGTCAAGCGGAGAAAAACACATCAAATCATCGGAAAAATAAAGAAACAGGCACAGAGAGACAGAGAAGGAAGAAGGAAACGGAGCGGAGCGGGACTGGACGGAATGGAAATAGGAATCAAGCGATCGTTATGATAGGGAAAACGAAGAGAAGACAGGAGCGCACAAAGAGTGTGGATATTCACGAGTGCCAGAACGACCATTGTGTGTACACACAGGACACACACATATTTGTTACCCTCTCAGCCTCTCGGTAACCTACTCCTCTTCCTCCTCTTCCTCCTCTTCCTCCTCCGCGGAGGACGTCTCTGTGGCGCTGTACTGCCGCAGCATCTCGACCTCGTCGACCAGCTGCTGAATCGCCCTGCGGTGCTCCTCCAGGTCGCGCTCGTGGCGCGCCTCCAGCTCCTCCAGCTCCTCCTCCCGCTCCTGCAGCGCCGCCGCCGCCGCGCGCTCGCTCTGCCGCGCGGTCTCCAGCAGCTCCACAAACTCCTCCAGGCGCTCCAGGCTGTCGGTGTGGTCGGCCGCCGTCTGCTCCGCCGCGCGCCGCAGCTCGTCCATCTGCGCCTGCATCTCGGCCACCTCCTCGCGGTGCCACGCCTCGCGCGTCTCCAGCCGCGCCTCCAGCCGCGCGCGCTCGCCGATCACCTCCGACAGCTCCGCCCGCAGCGCCTCAAAGTCCTCCGCGGGCACGTCGCCGGCGGCGCCGGCAGGGGAGCGCCCGCGGCTGCCGACAGACCCCTGGCCGCCGTAGTCGCTGAGCACCGACGACGCGCGCTGCCGCGTCTGCCGCATCCGCTCCTCGTCGTAGCGCGTCTGCAGAGGCGAAGAGCTCGTCCTCGCGCGCGGCGAGGCGGTCACGCACGGCGCGCTCGCTCTGCCGCGCGCTCTCCAGCAGGTCCACAAACTCCTCCAGGCGCTCCAGGCTGTCAGTGTACTCGGCGGCAGTGTGGTCGAGCTCCTCCAGCAGCTCCTCCTGCCGCCGCTCCATCAGCGTCGCGTGGATCTCGTAGGCCTCCTCCCACCCGGCCAGCAGCAGCTCGTAGGCGTACGCCTCCAGCCGCAGCCGCGCCAGCTCCTCCGCGTCGATGAGCAGACGACTGCGCCTCCAGCGCCGCGAGCTCCGCGTCACTCAGCTGGCGGCCCTCCAGGAGTCGCGTGCCCACTGCAGCATCATTGCGACTAGTAGCCTGTGCTTGCTTCTGCGTCGCACTATCCCCGTCAGCACCGCTCTCCGCAGCGGCTGTCTTCTCCGCAAGCCGCGCGCACTCCGCCTCCAGCTCCGCGATCCGCGCGCGCGCCGCGTCCAGTCCGGTCGCCTTGCGCCGCCGGTTCGCGTACATCTGCTTCATGTTGCTGAAGTCGTGCTCGTCGATCAGCTTGTCCAGCTGCTCCTGCGACACGTCGGCGTTGTGCGTCACGCTCACCTCGGCGTGCAGGCTGCCCAGCGTGAACTGCACCTCGCTCACGTCCTCGCACGTCACGTGGCACGCAGCAGACACGTCCGTCACAAAGGCGCGCTGCAGCTCCTCCGGGTGGTCCTCCAGCACAACGTCCCACTCGTCGCCCTCGAACACCTTCTTGTGCCGCGTCGTCACCTGCGGCGCGCTCGCGTCCGCGTGGTTCAGCCGCGTGTCGCGCCGCGCGATGTCAGCCTTCTCCTCCGCAAGCGCAGCCAGCTCCGCGGCGCGCTCATCCGCAAGAGCCTTCACCGCAGCGTTCTCGCCCTCCAGCGCCTTGAGCTGCGCCAGCAGGTCGCCCACCTCGCTCAGCAGCGCCTCCGCGTCCGTCGACGCACCGCGCTGCTGCTCCGCCTGGCACTCACGCAGCGCCTCCAGCTCCTCCAGCGTCGCGCAGTACAGCGGCTCGCCCGCCAGCTGCTCAGGGTCCACCGGAGCGTCGCCCGCCTGCTCGCGCGGCACCGACGCCTGCTCCACGGGCAGCGACTCGTTGCTCTCCCGCGCAGCAAGCGCGTCGTTGCGCCGCTTCCGGAACGCAGACAGCTCCTGCTGCTCCACAGCGCGTGCGGCGGCCTCCGCAGTGCTCTTCTGCCGCTCAGCCTCCGCCGCTTCGATGGCCTCCTCCATCTTCTCCAGGTACCGCTGGCACTCGGCGCGCTTCTCCTCGATCTCCTCCTGCAGCGCAGCGTTCTCCTCCCGCAGCGCCTCCAGCTCCTCCAGCGTCGCGCAGTACAGCGGCTCACCCGCCAGCTGCTCAGGGTCCACCGGAGCGTCGCCCGCCTGCTCGCGCGGCACGGACGCCTGCTCCACGGGCAAAGAGCCATCCTGCTCGCGCGCGGCAACCGCGTCGTTGCGCCGCTCACGGAACGCACAGAGCTCCTGCTGCTGCTGCTCCCGCGCCGCCTCAGCCTCAGCCAGCTGCTCCGCAAGCTCGCTCGCCTCGCGCCGCAGCGTCTCGTTCTCGTCCACAAGGCGCGCCACGTCGCGCGCCGCCTCCTCGCGAGCCTCTTGTGCCTCCGCAAGCGCCGTCTGGCCCTCCGCCAGCTCCCTCTCGCGCTGCGCAGCATCCTGCTCCGCAAGCCGCGCGCACTCCGCCTCCAGCTCCGCGATCCGCGCGCGCGCCGCGTCCAGTCCGGTCGCCTTGCGCCGCCGGTTCGCGTACATCTGCTTCATGTTGCTGAAGTCGTGCTCGTCGATCAGCTTGTCCAGCTGCTCCTGCGACACGTCGGCGTTGTGCGTCACGCTCACCTCGGCGTGCAGGCTGCCCAGCGTGAACTGCACCTCGCTCACGTCCTCGCACGTCACGTGGCACGCAGCAGACACGTCCGTCACAAAGGCGCGCTGCAGCTCCTCCGGGTGGTCCTCCAGCACAACGTCCCACTCGTCGCCCTCGAACACCTTCTTGTGCCGCGTCGTCACCTGCGGCGCGCTCGCGTCCGCGTGGTTCAGCCGCGTGTCGCGCCGCGCGATGTCAGCCTTCTCCTCCGCAAGCGCAGCCAGCTCCGCGGCGCGCTCATCCGCAAGAGCCTTCACCGCAGCGTTCTCGCCCTCCAGCGCCTTGAGCTGCGCCAGCAGGTCGCCCACCTCGCTCAGCAGCGCCTCCGCGTCCGTCGACGCACCGCGCTGCTGCTCCGCCTGGCACTCACGCAGCGCCTCCAGCTCCTCCAGCGTCGCGCAGTACAGCGGCTCGCCCGCCAGCTGCTCAGGGTCCACCGGAGCGTCGCCCGCCTGCTCGCGCGGCACCGACGCCTGCTCCACGGGCAGCGACTCGTTGCTCTCCCGCGCAGCAAGCGCGTCGTTGCGCCGCTTCCGGAACGCAGACAGCTCCTGCTGCTCCACAGCGCGTGCGGCGGCCTCCGCAGTGCTCTTCTGCCGCTCAGCCTCCGCCGCTTCGATGGCCTCCTCCATCTTCTCCAGGTACCGCTGGCACTCGGCGCGCTTCTCCTCGATCTCCTCCTGCAGCGCAGCGTTCTCCTCCCGCAGCGCCTCCAGCTCCTCCAGCGTCGCGCAGTACAGCGGCTCACCCGCCAGCTGCTCAGGGTCCACCGGAGCGTCGCCCGCCTGCTCGCGCGGCACGGACGCCTGCTCCACGGGCAAAGAGCCATCCTGCTCGCGCGCCGCAACCGCGTCGTTGCGCCGCTCACGGAACGCACAGAGCTCCTGCTGCTGCTGCTCCCGCGCCGCCTCAGCCTCAGCCAGCTGCTCCGCAAGCTCGCTCGCCTCGCGCCGCAGCGTCTCGTTCTCGTCCACAAGGCGCGCCACGTCGCGCGCCGCCTCCTCGCGAGCCTCTTGTGCCTCCGCAAGCGCCGTCTGGCCCTCGGCCAGCTCCCTCTCGCGCTGCGCAGCATCCTGCTCCGCAAGCCGCGCGCACTCCGCCTCCAGCTCCGCGATCCGCGCGCGCGCCGCGTCCAGTCCGGTCGCCTTGCGCCGCCGGTTCGCGTACATCTGCTTCATGTTGCTGAAGTCGTGCTCGTCGATCAGCTTGTCCAGCTGCTCCTGCGACACGTCGGCGTTGTGCGTCACGCTCACCTCGGCGTGCAGGCTGCCCAGCGTGAACTGCACCTCGCTCACGTCCTCGCACGTCACGTGGCACGCAGCAGACACGTCCGTCACAAAGGCGCGCTGCAGCTCCTCCGGGTGGTCCTCCAGCACAACGTCCCACTCGTCGCCATCGAACACCTTCTTGTGCCGCGTCGTCACCTGCGGCGCGCTCGCGTCCGCGTGGTTCAGCCGCGTGTCGCGCCGCGCGATGTCAGCCTTCTCCTCCGCAAGCGCAGCCAGCTCCGCGGCGCGCTCATCCGCAAGAGCCTTCACCGCAGCGTTCTCGCCCTCCAGCGCCTTGAGCTGCGCCAGCAGGTCGCCCACCTCGCTCAGCAGCGCCTCCGCGTCCGTCGACGCACCGCGCTGCTGCTCCGCCTGGCACTCACGCAGCGCCTCCAGCTCCTCCAGCGTCGCGCAGTACAGCGGCTCGCCCGCCAGCTGCTCAGGGTCCACCGGAGCGTCGCCCGCCTGCTCGCGCGGCACGGACGCCTGCTCCACGGGCAGCGACTCGTTGCTCTCCCGCGCAGCAAGCGCGTCGTTGCGCCGCTTCCGGAACGCAGACAGCTCCTGCTGCTCCACAGCGCGTGCGGCGGCCTCCGCAGTGCTCTTCTGCCGCTCAGCCTCCGCCGCTTCGATGGCCTCCTCCATCTTCTCCAGGTACCGCTGGCACTCGGCGCGCTTCTCCTCGATCTCCTCCTGCAGCGCAGCGTTCTCCTCCCGCAGCGCCTCCAGCTCCTCCAGCGTCGCGCAGTACAGCGGCTCGCCCGCCAGCTGCTCAGGGTCCACCGGAGCGTCGCCCGCCTGCTCGCGCGGCACGGACGCCTGCTCCACGGGCAAAGAGCCATCCTGCTCGCGCGCCGCAACCGCGTCGTTGCGCCGCTCACGGAACGCACAGAGCTCCTGCTGCTGCTGCTCCCGCGCCGCCTCAGCCTCAGCCAGCTGCTCCGCAAGCTCGCTCGCCTCGCGCCGCAGCGTCTCGTTCTCGTCCACAAGGCGCGCCACGTCGCGCGCCGCCTCCTCGCGAGCCTCTTGTGCCTCCGCAAGCGCCGTCTGGCCCTCGGCCAGCTCCCTCTCGCGCTGCGCAGCATCCTGCTCCGCAAGCCGCGCGCACTCCGCCTCCAGCTCCGCGATCCGCGCGCGCGCCGCGTCCAGTCCGGTCGCCTTGCGCCGCCGGTTCGCGTACATCTGCTTCATGTTGCTGAAGTCGTGCTCGTCGATCAGCTTGTCCAGCTGCTCCTGCGACACGTCGGCGTTGTGCGTCACGCTCACCTCGGCGTGCAGGCTGCCCAGCGTGAACTGCACCTCGCTCACGTCCTCGCACGTCACGTGGCACGCAGCAGACACGTCCGTCACAAAGGCGCGCTGCAGCTCCTCCGGGTGGTCCTCCAGCACAACGTCCCACTCGTCGCCCTCGAACACCTTCTTGTGCCGCGTCGTCACCTGCGGCGCGCTCGCGTCCGCGTGGTTCAGCCGCGTGTCGCGCCGCGCGATGTCAGCCTTCTCCTCCGCAAGCGCAGCCAGCTCCGCGGCGCGCTCATCCGCAAGAGCCTTCACCGCAGCGTTCTCGCCCTCCAGCGCCTTGAGCTGCGCCAGCAGGTCGCCCACCTCGCTCAGCAGCGCCTCCGCGTCCGTCGACGCACCGCGCTGCTGCTCCGCCTGGCACTCACGCAGCGCCTCCAGCTCCTCCAGCGTCGCGCAGTACAGCGGCTCGCCCGCCAGCTGCTCAGGGTCCACCGGAGCGTCGCCCGCCTGCTCGCGCGGCACGGACGCCTGCTCCACGGGCAGCGACTCGTTGCTCTCCCGCGCAGCAAGCGCGTCGTTGCGCCGCTTCCGGAACGCAGACAGCTCCTGCTGCTCCACAGCGCGTGCGGCGGCCTCCGCAGTGCTCTTCTGCCGCTCAGCCTCCGCCGCTTCGATGGCCTCCTCCATCTTCTCCAGGTACCGCTGGCACTCGGCGCGCTTCTCCTCGATCTCCTCCTGCAGCGCAGCGTTCTCCTCCCGCAGCGCCTCCAGCTCCTCCAGCGTCGCGCAGTACAGCGGCTCACCCGCCAGCTGCTCAGGGTCCACCGGAGCGTCGCCCGCCTGCTCGCGCGGCACGGACGCCTGCTCCACGGGCAAAGAACCATCCTGCTCGCGCGCCGCAACCGCGTCGTTGCGCCGCTCACGGAACGCACAGAGCTCCTGCTGCTGCTGCTCCCGCGCCGCCTCAGCCTCAGCCAGCTGCTCCGCAAGCTCGCTCGCCTCGCGCCGCAGCGTCTCGTTCTCGTCCACAAGGCGCGCCACGTCGCGCGCCGCCTCCTCGCGAGCCTCTTGTGCCTCCGCAAGCGCCGTCTGGCCCTCGCCAGCTCCCTCTCGCGCTGCGCAGCATCCTGCTCCGCAAGCCGCGCGCACTCCGCCTCCAGCTCCGCGATCCGCGCGCGCGCCGCGTCCAGTCCGGTCGCCTTGCGCCGCCGGTTCGCGTACATCTGCTTCATGTTGCTGAAGTCGTGCTCGTCGATCAGCTTGTCCAGCTGCTCCTGCGACACGTCGGCGTTGTGCGTCACGCTCACCTCGGCGTGCAGGCTGCCCAGCGTGAACTGCACCTCGCTCACGTCCTCGCACGTCACGTGGCACGCAGCAGACACGTCCGTCACAAAGGCGCGCTGCAGCTCCTCCGGGTGGTCCTCCAGCACAACGTCCCACTCGTCGCCCTCGAACACCTTCTTGTGCCGCGTCGTCACCTGCGGCGCGCTCGCGTCCGCGTGGTTCAGCCGCGTGTCGCGCCGCGCGATGTCAGCCTTCTCCTCCGCAAGCGCAGCCAGCTCCGCGGCGCGCTCATCCGCAAGAGCCTTCACCGCAGCGTTCTCGCCCTCCAGCGCCTTGAGCTGCGCCAGCAGGTCGCCCACCTCGCTCAGCAGCGCCTCCGCGTCCGTCGACGCACCGCGCTGCTGCTCCGCCTGGCACTCACGCAGCGCCTCCAGCTCCTCCAGCGTCGCGCAGTACAGCGGCTCGCCCGCCAGCTGCTCAGGGTCCACCGGAGCGTCGCCCGCCTGCTCGCGCGGCACCGACGCCTGCTCCACGGGCAGCGACTCGTTGCTCTCCCGCGCAGCAAGCGCGTCGTTGCGCCGCTTCCGGAACGCAGACAGCTCCTGCTGCTCCACAGCGCGTGCGGCGGCCTCCGCAGTGCTCTTCTGCCGCTCAGCCTCCGCCGCTTCGATGGCCTCCTCCATCTTCTCCAGGTACCGCTGGCACTCGGCGCGCTTCTCCTCGATCTCCTCCTGCAGCGCAGCGTTCTCCTCCCGCAGCGCCTCCAGCTCCTCCAGCGTCGCGCAGTACAGCGGCTCACCCGCCAGCTGCTCAGGGTCCACCGGAGCGTCGCCCGCCTGCTCGCGCGGCACGGACGCCTGCTCCACGGGCAAAGAGCCATCCTGCTCGCGCGCCGCAACCGCGTCGTTGCGCCGCTCACGGAACGCACAGAGCTCCTGCTGCTGCTGCTCCCGCGCCGCCTCAGCCTCAGCCAGCTGCTCCGCAAGCTCGCTCGCCTCGCGCCGCAGCGTCTCGTTCTCGTCCACAAGGCGCGCCACGTCGCGCGCCGCCTCCTCGCGAGCCTCTTGTGCCTCCGCAAGCGCCGTCTGGCCCTCCGCCAGCTCCCTCTCGCGCTGCGCAGCATCCTGCTCCGCAAGCCGCGCGCACTCCGCCTCCAGCTCCGCGATCCGCGCGCGCGCCGCGTCCAGTCCGGTCGCCTTGCGCCGCCGGTTCGCGTACATCTGCTTCATGTTGCTGAAGTCGTGCTCGTCGATCAGCTTGTCCAGCTGCTCCTGCGACACGTCGGCGTTGTGCGTCACGCTCACCTCGGCGTGCAGGCTGCCCAGCGTGAACTGCACCTCGCTCACGTCCTCGCACGTCACGTGGCACGCAGCAGACACGTCCGTCACAAAGGCGCGCTGCAGCTCCTCCGGGTGGTCCTCCAGCACAACGTCCCACTCGTCGCCCTCGAACACCTTCTTGTGCCGCGTCGTCACCTGCGGCGCGCTCGCGTCCGCGTGGTTCAGCCGCGTGTCGCGCCGCGCGATGTCAGCCTTCTCCTCCGCAAGCGCAGCCAGCTCCGCGGCGCGCTCATCCGCAAGAGCCTTCACCGCAGCGTTCTCGCCCTCCAGCGCCTTGAGCTGCGCCAGCAGGTCGCCCACCTCGCTCAGCAGCGCCTCCGCGTCCGTCGACGCACCGCGCTGCTGCTCCGCCTGGCACTCACGCAGCGCCTCCAGCTCCTCCAGCGTCGCGCAGTACAGCGGCTCGCCCGCCAGCTGCTCAGGGTCCACCGGAGCGTCGCCCGCCTGCTCGCGCGGCACCGACGCCTGCTCCACGGGCAGCGACTCGTTGCTCTCCCGCGCAGCAAGCGCGTCGTTGCGCCGCTTCCGGAACGCAGACAGCTCCTGCTGCTCCACAGCGCGTGCGGCGGCCTCCGCAGTGCTCTTCTGCCGCTCAGCCTCCGCCGCTTCGATGGCCTCCTCCATCTTCTCCAGGTACCGCTGGCACTCGGCGCGCTTCTCCTCGATCTCCTCCTGCAGCGCAGCGTTCTCCTCCCGCAGCGCCTCCAGCTCCTCCAGCGTCGCGCAGTACAGCGGCTCACCCGCCAGCTGCTCAGGGTCCACCGGAGCGTCGCCCGCCTGCTCGCGCGGCACGGACGCCTGCTCCACGGGCAAAGAGCCATCCTGCTCGCGCGCCGCAACCGCGTCGTTGCGCCGCTCACGGAACGCACAGAGCTCCTGCTGCTGCTGCTCCCGCGCCGCCTCAGCCTCAGCCAGCTGCTCCGCAAGCTCGCTCGCCTCGCGCCGCAGCGTCTCGTTCTCGTCCACAAGGCGCGCCACGTCGCGCGCCGCCTCCTCGCGAGCCTCTTGTGCCTCCGCAAGCGCCGTCTGGCCCTCGCCAGCTCCCTCTCGCGCTGCGCAGCATCCTGCTCCGCAAGCCGCGCGCACTCCGCCTCCAGCTCCGCGATCCGCGCGCGCGCCGCGTCCAGTCCGGTCGCCTTGCGCCGCCGGTTCGCGTACATCTGCTTCATGTTGCTGAAGTCGTGCTCGTCGATCAGCTTGTCCAGCTGCTCCTGCGACACGTCGGCGTTGTGCGTCACGCTCACCTCGGCGTGCAGGCTGCCCAGCGTGAACTGCACCTCGCTCACGTCCTCGCACGTCACGTGGCACGCAGCAGACACGTCCGTCACAAAGGCGCGCTGCAGCTCCTCCGGGTGGTCCTCCAGCACAACGTCCCACTCGTCGCCCTCGAACACCTTCTTGTGCCGCGTCGTCACCTGCGGCGCGCTCGCGTCCGCGTGGTTCAGCCGCGTGTCGCGCCGCGCGATGTCAGCCTTCTCCTCCGCAAGCGCAGCCAGCTCCGCGGCGCGCTCATCCGCAAGAGCCTTCACCGCAGCGTTCTCGCCCTCCAGCGCCTTGAGCTGCGCCAGCAGGTCGCCCACCTCGCTCAGCAGCGCCTCCGCGTCCGTCGACGCACCGCGCTGCTGCTCCGCCTGGCACTCACGCAGCGCCTCCAGCTCCTCCAGCGTCGCGCAGTACAGCGGCTCGCCCGCCAGCTGCTCAGGGTCCACCGGAGCGTCGCCCGCCTGCTCGCGCGGCACCGACGCCTGCTCCACGGGCAGCGACTCGTTGCTCTCCCGCGCAGCAAGCGCGTCGTTGCGCCGCTTCCGGAACGCAGACAGCTCCTGCTGCTCCACAGCGCGTGCGGCGGCCTCCGCAGTGCTCTTCTGCCGCTCAGCCTCCGCCGCTTCGATGGCCTCCTCCATCTTCTCCAGGTACCGCTGGCACTCGGCGCGCTTCTCCTCGATCTCCTCCTGCAGCGCAGCGTTCTCTCCCGCAGCGCCTCCAGCTCCTCCAGCGTCGCGCAGTACAGCGGCTCACCCGCCAGCTGCTCAGGGTCCACCGGAGCGTCGCCCGCCTGCTCGCGCGGCACCGACGCCTGCTCCACGGGCAAAGAGCCATCCTGCTCGCGCGCCGCAACCGCGTCGTTGCGCCGCTCACGGAACGCACAGAGCTCCTGCTGCTGCTGCTCCCGCGCCGCCTCAGCCTCAGCCAGCTGCTCCGCAAGCTCGCTCGCCTCGCGCCGCAGCGTCTCGTTCTCGTCCACAAGGCGCGCCACGTCGCGCGCCGCCTCCTCGCGAGCCTCTTGTGCCTCCGCAAGCGCCGTCTGGCCCTCCGCCAGCTCCCTCTCGCGCTGCGCAGCATCCTGCTCCGCAAGCCGCGCGCACTCCGCCTCCAGCTCCGCGATCCGCGCGCGCGCCGCGTCCAGTCCGGTCGCCTTGCGCCGCCGGTTCGCGTACATCTGCTTCATGTTGCTGAAGTCGTGCTCGTCGATCAGCTTGTCCAGCTGCTCCTGCGACACGTCGGCGTTGTGCGTCACGCTCACCTCGGCGTGCAGGCTGCCCAGCGTGAACTGCACCTCGCTCACGTCCTCGCACGTCACGTGGCACGCAGCAGACACGTCCGTCACAAAGGCGCGCTGCAGCTCCTCCGGGTGGTCCTCCAGCACAACGTCCCACTCGTCGCCCTCGAACACCTTCTTGTGCCGCGTCGTCACCTGCGGCGCGCTCGCGTCCGCGTGGTTCAGCCGCGTGTCGCGCCGCGCGATGTCAGCCTTCTCCTCCGCAAGCGCAGCCAGCTCCGCGGCGCGCTCATCCGCAAGAGCCTTCACCGCAGCGTTCTCGCCCTCCAGCGCCTTGAGCTGCGCCAGCAGGTCGCCCACCTCGCTCAGCAGCGCCTCCGCGTCCGTCGACGCACCGCGCTGCTGCTCCGCCTGGCACTCACGCAGCGCCTCCAGCTCCTCCAGCGTCGCGCAGTACAGCGGCTCGCCCGCCAGCTGCTCAGGGTCCACCGGAGCGTCGCCCGCCTGCTCGCGCGGCACCGGACGCCTGCTCCACGGGCAGCGACTCGTTGCTCTCCCGCGCAGCAAGCGCGTCGTTGCGCCGCTTCCGGAACGCAGACAGCTCCTGCTGCTCCACAGCGCGTGCGGCGGCCTCCGCAGTGCTCTTCTGCCGCTCAGCCTCCGCCGCTTCGATGGCCTCCTCCATCTTCTCCAGGTACCGCTGGCACTCGGCGCGCTTCTCCTCGATCTCCTCCTGCAGCGCAGCGTTCTCCTCCCGCAGCGCCTCCAGCTCCTCCAGCGTCGCGCCAGTACAGCGGCTCACCCGCCAGCTGCTCAGGGTCCACCGGAGCGTCGCCCGCCTGCTCGCGCGGCACCGACGCCTGCTCCACGGGCAAAGAGCCATCCTGCTCGCGCGCGGCAACCGCGTCGTTGCGCCGCTCACGGAACGCACAGAGCTCCTGCTGCTGCTGCTCCCGCGCCGCCTCAGCCTCAGCCAGCTGCTCCGCAAGCTCGCTCGCCTCGCGCCGCAGCGTCTCGTTCTCGTCCACAAGGCGCGCCACGTCGCGCGCCGCCTCCTCGCGAGCCTCTTGTGCCTCCGCAAGCGCCGTCTGGCCCTCCGCCAGCTCCCTCTCGCGCTGCGCAGCATCCTGCTCCGCAAGCCGCGCGCACTCCGCCTCCAGCTCCGCGATCCGCGCGCGCGCCGCGTCCAGTCCGGTCGCCTTGCGCCGCCGGTTCGCGTACATCTGCTTCATGTTGCTGAAGTCGTGCTCGTCGATCAGCTTGTCCAGCTGCTCCTGCGACACGTCGGCGTTGTGCGTCACGCTCACCTCGGCGTGCAGGCTGCCCAGCGTGAACTGCACCTCGCTCACGTCCTCGCACGTCACGTGGCACGCAGCAGACACGTCCGTCACAAAGGCGCGCTGCAGCTCCTCCGGGTGGTCCTCCAGCACAACGTCCCACTCGTCGCCCTCGAACACCTTCTTGTGCCGCGTCGTCACCTGCGGCGCGCTCGCGTCCGCGTGGTTCAGCCGCGTGTCGCGCCGCGCGATGTCAGCCTTCTCCTCCGCAAGCGCAGCCAGCTCCGCGGCGCGCTCATCCGCAAGAGCCTTCACCGCAGCGTTCTCGCCCTCCAGCGCCTTGAGCTGCGCCAGCAGGTCGCCCACCTCGCTCAGCAGCGCCTCCGCGTCCGTCGACGCACCGCGCTGCTGCTCCGCCTGGCACTCACGCAGCGCCTCCAGCTCCTCCAGCGTCGCGCAGTACAGCGGCTCGCCCGCCAGCTGCTCAGGGTCCACCGGAGCGTCGCCCGCCTGCTCGCGCGGCACCGACGCCTGCTCCACGGGCAGCGACTCGTTGCTCTCCCGCGCAGCAAGCGCGTCGTTGCGCCGCTTCCGGAACGCAGACAGCTCCTGCTGCTCCACAGCGCGTGCGGCGGCCTCCGCAGTGCTCTTCTGCCGCTCAGCCTCCGCCGCTTCGATGGCCTCCTCCATCTTCTCCAGGTACCGCTGGCACTCGGCGCGCTTCTCCTCGATCTCCTCCTGCAGCGCAGCGTTCTCCTCCCGCAGCGCCTCCAGCTCCTCCAGCGTCGCGCAGTACAGCGGCTCACCCGCCAGCTGCTCAGGGTCCACCGGAGCGTCGCCCGCCTGCTCGCGCGGCACCGACGCCTGCTCCACGGGCAAAGAGCCATCCTGCTCGCGCGCGGCAACCGCGTCGTTGCGCCGCTCACGGAACGCACAGAGCTCCTGCTGCTGCTGCTCCCGCGCCGCCTCAGCCTCAGCCAGCTGCTCCGCAAGCTCGCTCGCCTCGCGCCGCAGCGTCTCGTTCTCGTCCACAAGGCGCGCCACGTCGCGCGCCGCCTCCTCGCGAGCCTCTTGTGCCTCCGCAAGCGCCGTCTGGCCCTCCGCCAGCTCCCTCTCGCGCTGCGCAGCATCCTGCTCCGCAAGCCGCGCGCACTCCGCCTCCAGCTCCGCGATCCGCGCGCGCGCCGCGTCCAGTCCGGTCGCCTTGCGCCGCCGGTTCGCGTACATCTGCTTCATGTTGCTGAAGTCGTGCTCGTCGATCAGCTTGTCCAGCTGCTCCTGCGACACGTCGGCGTTGTGCGTCACGCTCACCTCGGCGTGCAGGCTGCCCAGCGTGAACTGCACCTCGCTCACGTCCTCGCACGTCACGTGGCACGCAGCAGACACGTCCGTCACAAAGGCGCGCTGCAGCTCCTCCGGGTGGTCCTCCAGCACAACGTCCCACTCGTCGCCCTCGAACACCTTCTTGTGCCGCGTCGTCACCTGCGGCGCGCTCGCGTCCGCGTGGTTCAGCCGCGTGTCGCGCCGCGCGATGTCAGCCTTCTCCTCCGCAAGCGCAGCCAGCTCCGCGGCGCGCTCATCCGCAAGAGCCTTCACCGCAGCGTTCTCGCCCTCCAGCGCCTTGAGCTGCGCCAGCAGGTCGCCCACCTCGCTCAGCAGCGCCTCCGCGTCCGTCGACGCACCGCGCTGCTGCTCCGCCTGGCACTCACGCAGCGCCTCCAGCTCCTCCAGCGTCGCGCAGTACAGCGGCTCGCCCGCCAGCTGCTCAGGGTCCACCGGAGCGTCGCCCGCCTGCTCGCGCGGCACCGACGCCTGCTCCACGGGCAGCGACTCGTTGCTCTCCCGCGCAGCAAGCGCGTCGTTGCGCCGCTTCCGGAACGCAGACAGCTCCTGCTGCTCCACAGCGCGTGCGGCGGCCTCCGCAGTGCTCTTCTGCCGCTCAGCCTCCGCCGCTTCGATGGCCTCCTCCATCTTCTCCAGGTACCGCTGGCACTCGGCGCGCTTCTCCTCGATCTCCTCCTGCAGCGCAGCGTTCTCCTCCCGCAGCGCCTCCAGCTCCTCCAGCGTCGCGCAGTACAGCGGCTCACCCGCCAGCTGCTCAGGGTCCACCGGAGCGTCGCCCGCCTGCTCGCGCGGCACCGACGCCTGCTCCACGGGCAAAGAGCCATCCTGCTCGCGCGCGGCAACCGCGTCGTTGCGCCGCTCACGGAACGCACAGAGCTCCTGCTGCTGCTGCTTAGCCATGGCGTCACGGTCAGCGCTGGCAGCCTGAAGGTCCTCCAGCTCCTGCTGCAGCCGCTCACTTTCCAGCTGTGCCGCTGCGAAGTCGTCACGCATCTCAGCCAACTGGTCGGCAAGCTCCTTTTCGCGCGCGGCAGCATCCTCAGCGTCGGCGCGCAGCGTTTGCACCTCCGCGGCGAGCTCAGCCGTAGCACGCTCCGCGTCCGCAACAGCGTCGTTCTGCTGCTCCTGCGCCGCCTTGGCCTCCTCCAGCTCCTGCTGCAGCTGCTCCTGCGCCGCCTTGGCCTCCTCCAGCTCCTGCTGCAGCTGCTCCTGCGCCGCCTTGGCCTCCTCCAGCTCCTGCTGCTGCTGCTCCTGCGCCGCCTTGGCCTCCTCCAGCTCCTGCTGCTGCTGCTCCTGCGCCGCCTTGGCCTCCTCCAGCTCCTGCTGCTGCTGCTCCTGCGCCGCCTTGGCCTCCTCCAGCTCCTGCTGCAGCTGCTCCTGCGCCGCCTTGGCCTCCTCCAGCTCCTGCTGCTGCTGCTCCTGCGCCGCCTTGGCCTCCTCCAGCTCCTGCTGCAGCTGCTCCTGCGCCGCCTTGGCCTCCTCCAGCTCCTGTTGCAGCTGCTCCTGCTGCTCAGGAGCGATGTCGCGCGTCTGTTCCGCTGGGGTCGCAGTCTTGGCCTCCTCTGCTTCTTCCGCAAGCCGCGCGCACTCCGCCTCCAGCTCCGCGATCCGCGCGCGCGCCGCGTCCAGTCCGGTCGCCTTGCGCCGCCGGTTCGCGTACATCTGCTTCATGTTGCTGAAGTCGTGCTCGTCGATCAGCTTGTCCAGCTGCTCCTGCGACACGTCGGCGTTGTGCGTCACGCTCACCTCGGCGTGCAGGCTGCCCAGCGTGAACTGCACCTCGCTCACGTCCTCGCACGTCACGTGGCACGCAGCAGACACGTCCGTCACAAAGGCGCGCTGCAGCTCCTCCGGGTGGTCCTCCAGCACAACGTCCCACTCGTCGCCCTCGAACACCTTCTTGTGCCGCGTCGTCACCTGCGGCGCGCTCGCGTCCGCGTGGTTCAGCCGCGTGTCGCGCCGCGCGATGTCAGCCTTCTCCTCCGCAAGCGCAGCCAGCTCCGCGGCGCGCTCATCCGCAAGAGCCTTCACCGCAGCGTTCTCGCCCTCCAGCGCCTTGAGCTGCGCCAGCAGGTCGCCCACCTCGCTCAGCAGCGCCTCCGCGTCCGTCGACGCACCGCGCTGCTGCTCCGCCTGGCACTCACGCAGCGCCTCCAGCTCCTCCAGCGTCGCGCAGTACAGCGGCTCGCCCGCCAGCTGCTCAGGGTCCACCGGAGCGTCGCCCGCCTGCTCGCGCGGCACCGACGCCTGCTCCACGGGCAGCGACTCGTTGCTCTCCCGCGCAGCAAGCGCGTCGTTGCGCCGCTTCCGGAACGCAGACAGCTCCTGCTGCTCCACAGCGCGTGCGGCGGCCTCCGCAGTGCTCTTCTGCCGCTCAGCCTCCGCCGCTTCGATGGCCTCCTCCATCTTCTCCAGGTACCGCTGGCACTCGGCGCGCTTCTCCTCGATCTCCTCCTGCAGCGCAGCGTTCTCCTCCCGCAGCGCCTCCAGCTCCTCCAGCGTCGCGCAGTACAGCGGCTCACCCGCCAGCTGCTCAGGGTCCACCGGAGCGTCGCCCGCCTGCTCGCGCGGCACCGACGCCTGCTCCACGGGCAAAGAGCCATCCTGCTCGCGCGCCGCAACCGCGTCGTTGCGCCGCTCACGGAACGCACAGAGCTCCTGCTGCTGCTGCTTAGCCATGGCGTCACGGTCAGCGCTGGCAGCCTGAAGGTCCTCCAGCTCCTGCTGCAGCCGCTCACTTTCCAGCTGTGCCGCTGCGAAGTCGTCACGCATCTCAGCCAACTGGTCGGCAAGCTCCTTTTCGCGCGCGGCAGCATCCTCAGCGTCGGCGCGCAGCGTTTGCACCTCCGCGGCGAGCTCAGCCGTAGCACGCTCCGCGTCCGCAACAGCGTCGTTCTGCTGCTCCTGCGCCGCCTTGGCCTCCTCCAGCTCCTGCTGCAGCTGCTCCTGCGCCGCCTTGGCCTCCTCCAGCTCCTGCTGCAGCTGCTCCTGCGCCGCCTTGGCCTCCTCCAGCTCCTGCTGCAGCTGCTCCTGCGCCGCCTTGGCCTCCTCCAGCTCCTGCTGCAGCTGCTCCTGCGCCGCCTTGGCCTCCTCCAGCTCCTGCTGCAGCTGCTCCTGCGCCGCCTTGGCCTCCTCCAGCTCCTGCTGCTGCTGCTCCTGCGCCGCCTTGGCCTCCTCCAGCTCCTGCTGCAGCTGCTCCTGCGCCGCCTTGGCCTCCTCCAGCTCCTGCTGCTGCTGCTCCTGCGCCGCCTTGGCCTCCTCCAGCTCCTGCTGCAGCTGCTCCTGCGCCGCCTTGGCCTCCTCCAGCTCCTGTTGCAGCTGCTCCTGCTGCTCAGGAGCGATGTCGCGCGTCTGTTCCGCTGGGGTCGCAGTCTTGGCCTCCTCTGCTTCTTCCGCAAGCCGCGCGCACTCCGCCTCCAGCTCCGCGATCCGCGCGCGCGCCGCGTCCAGTCCGGTCGCCTTGCGCCGCCGGTTCGCGTACATCTGCTTCATGTTGCTGAAGTCGTGCTCGTCGATCAGCTTGTCCAGCTGCTCCTGCGACACGTCGGCGTTGTGCGTCACGCTCACCTCGGCGTGCAGGCTGCCCAGCGTGAACTGCACCTCGCTCACGTCCTCGCACGTCACGTGGCACGCAGCAGACACGTCCGTCACAAAGGCGCGCTGCAGCTCCTCCGGGTGGTCCTCCAGCACAACGTCCCACTCGTCGCCCTCGAACACCTTCTTGTGCCGCGTCGTCACCTGCGGCGCGCTCGCGTCCGCGTGGTTCAGCCGCGTGTCGCGCCGCGCGATGTCAGCCTTCTCCTCCGCAAGCGCAGCCAGCTCCGCGGCGCGCTCATCCGCAAGAGCCTTCACCGCAGCGTTCTCGCCCTCCAGCGCCTTGAGCTGCGCCAGCAGGTCGCCCACCTCGCTCAGCAGCGCCTCCGCGTCCGTCGACGCACCGCGCTGCTGCTCCGCCTGGCACTCACGCAGCGCCTCCAGCTCCTCCAGCGTCGCGCAGTACAGCGGCTCGCCCGCCAGCTGCTCAGGGTCCACCGGAGCGTCGCCCGCCTGCTCGCGCGGCACCGACGCCTGCTCCACGGGCAGCGACTCGTTGCTCTCCCGCGCAGCAAGCGCGTCGTTGCGCCGCTTCCGGAACGCAGACAGCTCCTGCTGCTCCACAGCGCGTGCGGCGGCCTCCGCAGTGCTCTTCTGCCGCTCAGCCTCCGCCGCTTCGATGGCCTCCTCCATCTTCTCCAGGTACCGCTGGCACTCGGCGCGCTTCTCCTCGATCTCCTCCTGCAGCGCAGCGTTCTCCTCCCGCAGCGCCTCCAGCTCCTCCAGCGTCGCGCAGTACAGCGGCTCACCCGCCAGCTGCTCAGGGTCCACCGGAGCGTCGCCCGCCTGCTCGCGCGGCACCGACGCCTGCTCCACGGGCAAAGAGCCATCCTGCTCGCGCGCGGCAACCGCGTCGTTGCGCCGCTCACGGAACGCACAGAGCTCCTGCTGCTGCTGCTTAGCCATGGCGTCACGGTCAGCGCTGGCAGCCTGAAGGTCCTCCAGCTCCTGCTGCAGCCGCTCACTTTCCAGCTGTGCCGCTGCGAAGTCGTCACGCATCTCAGCCAACTGGTCGGCAAGCTCCTTTTCGCGCGCGGCAGCATCCTCAGCGTCGGCGCGCAGCGTTTGCACCTCCGCGGCGAGCTCAGCCGTAGCACGCTCCGCGTCCGCAACAGCGTCGTTCTGCTGCTCCTGCGCCGCCTTGGCCTCCTCCAGCTCCTGCTGCTGCTGCTCCTGCGCCGCCTTGGCCTCCTCCAGCTCCTGCTGCAGCTGCTCCTGCGCCGCCTTGGCCTCCTCCAGCTCCTGCTGCTGCTGCTCCTGCGCCGCCTTGGCCTCCTCCAGCTCCTGCTGCCCTGCTGCGCTCCTGCGCCGCCTTGGCCTCCTCCAGCTCCTGCTGCAGCTGCTCCTGCGCCGCCTTGGCCTCCTCCAGCTCTGTGCAGCTGCCCTGCGCCGCCTTGGCCTCCTCCAGCTCCTGCTGCAGCTGCTCCTGCGCCGCCTTGGCCTCCTCCAGCTCCTGCTGCAGCTGCTCCTGCGCCGCCTTGGCCTCCTCCAGCTCCTGCTGCTGCTGCTGCCTGCTCCTGCGCCGCGCTCTGGCCTCCTCCCAGCTCCTGCTGCAGCTGCTCCTGCGCCGCCTTGGCCTCCTCCAGCTCCTGCTCGCTGTCGCACGCCTGGCCTCCAGCTCCTGCTGCTGCTCCAGGAGCGATGTCGCGCGTCTGTTCCGCTGGGGTCGCAGTCTTGGCCTCCTCTGCTTCTTCCGCAAGCCGCGCGCACTCCGCCTCCAGCTCCGCGATCCGCGCGCGCGCCGCGTCCAGTCCGGTCGCCTTGCGCCGCCGGTTCGCGTACATCTGCTTCATGTTGCTGAAGTCGTGCTCGTCGATCAGCTTGTCCAGCTGCTCCTGCGACACGTCGGCGTTGTGCGTCACGCTCACCTCGGCGTGCAGGCTGCCCAGCGTGAACTGCACCTCGCTCACGTCCTCGCACGTCACGTGGCACGCAGCAGACACGTCCGTCACAAAGGCGCGCTGCAGCTCCTCCGGGTGGTCCTCCAGCACAACGTCCCACTCGTCGCCCTCGAACACCTTCTTGTGCCGCGTCGTCACCTGCGGCGCGCTCGCGTCCGCGTGGTTCAGCCGCGTGTCGCGCCGCGCGATGTCAGCCTTCTCCTCCGCAAGCGCAGCCAGCTCCGCGGCGCGCTCATCCGCAAGAGCCTTCACCGCAGCGTTCTCGCCCTCCAGCGCCTTGAGCTGCGCCAGCAGGTCGCCCACCTCGCTCAGCAGCGCCTCCGCGTCCGTCGACGCACCGCGCTGCTGCTCCGCCTGGCACTCACGCAGCGCCTCCAGCTCCTCCAGCGTCGCGCAGTACAGCGGCTCGCCCGCCAGCTGCTCAGGGTCCACCGGAGCGTCGCCCGCCTGCTCGCGCGGCACCGACGCCTGCTCCACGGGCAGCGACTCGTTGCTCTCCCGCGCAGCAAGCGCGTCGTTGCGCCGCTTCCGGAACGCAGACAGCTCCTGCTGCTCCACAGCGCGTGCGGCGGCCTCCGCAGTGCTCTTCTGCCGCTCAGCCTCCGCCGCTTCGATGGCCTCCTCCATCTTCTCCAGGTACCGCTGGCACTCGGCGCGCTTCTCCTCGATCTCCTCCTGCAGCGCAGCGTTCTCCTCCCGCAGCGCCTCCAGCTCCTCCAGCGTCGCGCAGTACAGCGGCTCACCCGCCAGCTGCTCAGGGTCCACCGGAGCGTCGCCCGCCTGCTCGCGCGGCACCGACGCCTGCTCCACGGCAAAGAGCCATCCTGCTCGCGCGCGGCAACCGCGTCGTTGCGCCGCTCACGGAACGCACAGAGCTCCTGCTGCTGCTGCTTAGCCATGGCGTCCACGGTCAGCGCTGGCAGCCTGAAGGTCCTCCAGCTCCTGCTGCAGCCGCTCACTTTCCAGCTGTGCCGCTGCGAAGTCGTCACGCATCTCAGCCAACTGGTCGGCAAGCTCCTTTTCGCGCGCGGCAGCATCCTCAGCGTCGGCGCGCAGCGTTTGCACCTCCGCGGCGAGCTCAGCCGTAGCACGCTCCGCGTCCGCAACAGCGTCGTTCTGCTGCTCCTGCGCCGCCTTGGCCTCCTCCAGTTCCTGCTGCTGCTGCTCCTGCGCCGCCTTGGCCTCCTCCAGCTCCTGCTGCAGCTGCTCCTGCGCCGCCTTGGCCTCCTCCAGCTCCTGCTGCTGCTGCTCCTGCGCCGCCTTGGCCTCCTCCAGCTCCTGCTGCAGCTGCTCCTGCGCCGCCTTGGCCTCCTCCAGCTCCTGCTGCAGCTGCTCCTGCGCCGCCTTGGCCTCCTCCAGCTCCTGTTGCAGCTGCTCCTGCTGCTCAGGAGCGATGTCGCGCGTCTGTTCCGCTGGGGTCGCAGTCTTGGCCTCCTCTGCTTCTTCCGCAAGCCGCGCGCACTCCGCCTCCAGCTCCGCGATCCGCGCGCGCGCCGCGTCCAGTCCGGTCGCCTTGCGCCGCCGGTTCGCGTACATCTGCTTCATGTTGCTGAAGTCGTGCTCGTCGATCAGCTTGTCCAGCTGCTCCTGCGACACGTCGGCGTTGTGCGTCACGCTCACCTCGGCGTGCAGGCTGCCCAGCGTGAACTGCACCTCGCTCACGTCCTCGCACGTCACGTGGCACGCAGCAGACACGTCCGTCACAAAGGCGCGCTGCAGCTCCTCCGGGTGGTCCTCCAGCACAACGTCCCACTCGTCGCCCTCGAACACCTTCTTGTGCCGCGTCGTCACCTGCGGCGCGCTCGCGTCCGCGTGGTTCAGCCGCGTGTCGCGCCGCGCGATGTCAGCCTTCTCCTCCGCAAGCGCAGCCAGCTCCGCGGCGCGCTCATCCGCAAGAGCCTTCACCGCAGCGTTCTCGCCCTCCAGCGCCTTGAGCTGCGCCAGCAGGTCGCCCACCTCGCTCAGCAGCGCCTCCGCGTCCGTCGACGCACCGCGCTGCTGCTCCGCCTGGCACTCACGCAGCGCCTCCAGCTCCTCCAGCGTCGCGCAGTACAGCGGCTCGCCCGCCAGCTGCTCAGGGTCCACCGGAGCGTCGCCCGCCTGCTCGCGCGGCACCGACGCCTGCTCCACGGGCAGCGACTCGTTGCTCTCCCGCGCAGCAAGCGCGTCGTTGCGCCGCTTCCGGAACGCAGACAGCTCCTGCTGCTCCACAGCGCGTGCGGCGGCCTCCGCAGTGCTCTTCTGCCGCTCAGCCTCCGCCGCTTCGATGGCCTCCTCCATCTTCTCCAGGTACCGCTGGCACTCGGCGCGCTTCTCCTCGATCTCCTCCTGCAGCGCAGCGTTCTCCTCCCGCAGCGCCTCCAGCTCCTCCAGCGTCGCGCAGTACAGCGGCTCACCCGCCAGCTGCTCAGGGTCCACCGGAGCGTCGCCCGCCTGCTCGCGCGGCACCGACGCCTGCTCCACGGGCAAAGAGCCATCCTGCTCGCGCGCGGCAACCGCGTCGTTGCGCCGCTCACGGAACGCACAGAGCTCCTGCTGCTGCTGCTTAGCCATGGCGTCACGGTCAGCGCTGGCAGCCTGAAGGTCCTCCAGCTCCTGCTGCAGCCGCTCACTTTCCAGCTGTGCCGCTGCGAAGTCGTCACGCATCTCAGCCAACTGGTCGGCAAGCTCCTTTTCGCGCGCGGCAGCATCCTCAGCGTCGGCGCGCAGCGTTTGCACCTCCGCGGCGAGCTCAGCCGTAGCACGCTCCGCGTCCGCAACAGCGTCGTTCTGCTGCTCCTGCGCCGCCTTGGCCTCCTCCAGTTCCTGCTGCTGCTGCTCCTGCGCCGCCTTGGCCTCCTCCAGCTCCTGCTGCAGCTGCTCCTGCGCCGCCTTGGCCTCCTCCAGCTCCTGCTGCTGCTGCTCCTGCGCCGCCTTGGCCTCCTCCAGCTCCTGCTGCTGCTGCTCCTGCGCCGCCTTGGCCTCCTCCAGCTCCTGCTGCAGCTGCTCCTGCGCCGCCTTGGCCTCCTCCAGCTCCTGCTGCTGCTGCTCCTGCGCCGCCTTGGCCTCCTCCAGCTCCTGCTGCAGCTGCTCCTGCGCCGCCTTGGCCTCCTCCAGCTCCTGCTGCAGCTGCTCCTGCGCCGCCTTGGCCTCCTCCAGCTCCTGTTGCAGGCTGCTCCTGCTGCTCAGGAGCGATGTCGCGCGTCTGTTCCGCTGGGGTCGCAGTCTTGGCCTCCTCTGCTTCTTCCGCAAGCCGCGCGCACTCCGCTTCCAGCTCCGCGATCCTGTTGTTTGCTGCTGCTAATGCGTCAGTCGATTGCTGCGACACTGGCTCTGATGCCGCCGCATGTGGTAAGTGGGATTGGGCGGCTGACTCAGTATTCCTGGTACTGTCATCCTCTGTGGGGTAGGATTCTGTCAAATTTTTTGCGTATTTTGCGTAGACTCCGTTGACAGCAGGAAATGTATAGCTCTGGAAAGCATCCTCGATATCTTCTGTGGTGCGTGTTATTGGATGTTGAATAACGCAAGTTGCGTGCAGGCTTCCCAACTCGAAGTGGACGTTGCTCACGTCATGCGTGGCGACAACGCATGCAGTGGAAACGTCACAAATGAAAGCGTCACAAAAGCTCCTCTCGATACGTAGGAATCACAGCATTCCAGGACTCTCCCTCAAATACCTTTGTATGACTGGAAAGAATGTTCACAGTGCCACCAGAAGTGTCAGATGGTTCGAGGTGGAGGTCATCACGGTAACTACTCTCCCTACCGCGGCTGCTGGGCTCTTCTAGCATTTGTAGCTGCTGCACCAAGTTACTATTTTCTTCGGCTAGTGACGTGTTTGCATTATGCGCTGTGTTTAGCTGTTCCTGTAGACGCTCGATTACTTGCTTTATGGACGCATCATGCACGTTGTCACACACACTTTCTTTTAATTCGGTTTGCAGTGCCTCGTTCTGAAGTTGCAATTCAGCGCAGCGATGCTTCAATGCGGCTAGTGTTTCAGTAGTTGGGGATGATGTCTCGGAGAGATGAGAGCTTGCATTAGCGTTCTTTGACGAGTTATGAAACTTTTCTTGCTGAAGTTCCTCGGTTTCTACTAATAATGATTGAATGGTTTCATACATAGCAGGCCGCTCGAGAAACGCGCGCTGCTCAATCACTTGAACTTCATCATTCCCCAGCACAAGAACCTGTGGTCGATAAGTGCTGTCTCGGATATCCCCAAGTGGGAGCAAAGAAATAATAGCACTTCGTAGTACAGTGATGTGAACATCACAGGGAACAAACGTCAATGTGCCCGTGGAGTCGGATTGGCCGCCGTTGCGAAACGACCGTTGCTGCTCGCGTATTTGCGCTAGTTTCCTCAGTATCAACTTTAAGCTATTGACGTGTTCGGTTAGCTGCCTTTGTAGTTCATCCGTGCGTTCCTGAGTTTTTATACAATCGCTGAAAGTGTTAAATGCCTCTCGCTGGGTAAAGAACCACTGCACCAGGACATGTGAAGCTTCTTTTTCAGCTTCAGTGCCGCAAGCAATAAACTCCCCCGAGAAAATTGTGCGGCAAAGACCTGAAAATCTAGTGGTGACCTGATCAAGCACCTCTTCAGATAGTGAAACAGTTACATCGAATTCCTGGAGAAAAGTTCGCAGCATGGGATTCTTTGCACGAGATTTCACCTCGTTAATTGTGAGAAACTCCTCTGTTGTAGACAAACCGAGAAGGCATAGAATAGCCTCGCATAGTTCGACATTTTGGTGTGACGCGAACCACGCATCTGACAGAGTATTACTGAGAGTCTGATCTTCCCAGGAGCTGAGTGTCTCATTTGATTTCTCGAGCAGTGCACGCGCATTTGCAATGTGTTGTTCGTTCTTTGAGCGGATATTGCCCAACTCAGCACGGATTGCCTCAATAGCATGCTGGTGATCACTGACATCACGACTTTTCCTCTTCTCTTCAGATTGTAGAGCGTCGGCTATGGCTGTATTTGCATCGGTGTTCTTGCTCTCGCAACACCACGCAGACAGTGTAACACGGTGGGGGTCCTTTGTGGAAACAACCTGTCCCACCGACCACGTCCATGAATCCACTTCCGCGGCGCCACCGTGAGTTTCGTATGCCACAAGGGAGCCCTCCTGAAGAACAGCAGCGTTGTCCACACTGCCAACAAGTTTAACCTTTTCGCACACCTTTTCACACACAGCTTGATACTCTTTGACTGTGCGAACAGGCTCAGAAAGAGTGAAACTGGACATGGTCAGTTAATATATATTATGATATACCTGCCAATCGTAGTAGTTATTGTTATGTTGTCAGCTGACGTAAAAACTACTTGCCTCGGTTTAAATCTGCGCCAAAACTGTCCGCAAAAAAAAAGGGGGTAGAGAGAGGGGAAGGGGAAGATATTCTATACAGTAAAGCGAAAAGAGCAGTGTTGTGCTGTGTTCTGATGGACAAGCTAGTTACTTTTGTTGACTAAACTTTGATGAAAAATAGATACTGGAAAGCTGGTTCTAGTAGAAGCAATGGGGCAGATAAAACAGTACAACGTTTGTGTAATGTCGAGAAGTGCGCGAGGAAATGCACTGTACGAAAAGTAGGTGACAAAAAGAATGAATTAAAGGGAAAATATACAAATGAAAGGATGATACTCTAAGCTTTAACGCGATATACTTTCGGCAGGAGAAGCGAAAAAGATAGGGGGTGACTATGACTGAGGTGTGTTGTGTTTTGGTTTTTGTTCTTTCGCTTCCCAAAAAAGGTAAAAGAAGAGAAGAGAAAGTGCAAAAAAAAAAAAAAAAATTAATAGGATACCTGTAATCGGATGAGACAGCAACAATGAGGGCGGTAGTAGAACACTCTCAAAAAATGCTCAACTCAACACGACTACAAAGAGGTAACTTGGAAGAGGAAAAACAGGAGAGGGGAAGACAAATATACAAGGGTGTATGACGATAAAAGTAATAAAAGCTAGAGACAAATTGATACTGCTTGCTAACCTCGTTCGACAATTCCTTTGAAAGATTTGGAGAGGGGTAGATACGGGAGTGAATGATTGGAAGAGTAGAGAAGTGGTGGCCAAGAGGAAAACCAAAAGCGACACATAATGCCGGCGACGCGGTCAGAAGGGCGCAAACTAGGTGGCGGCGGGGGGGGGGGGGGGCGAATGCGGGGACGGCGGAAACAACCGCTGCCCCGCACCCCGTCGGGGGCGGGGACCCTCACCAAACACACGAGATGACACAGACCCGAAAAGCGGCGGCCGCCGCACAGCAGGTCCCCCCCAAGGACCCAAAGACAAAGAAGCATAGCAAGGCAGAGAATGACCCCAGCCTGGAAAAAAAATGACTGACAGCTGCACAACGCAGAAATTGATAAAGACAAGGGGGAGCGTCGTTGGGGGTTTGCGCCGCCGGAAAGGACAGGCAGTGGCCACGCGCGGAAGCGCAATGGACGCCGGGCGCGGGGAGCAACCACCCCCGCAAGGGAAGAGGGGCCCCGCAACGCCTTCCGCGATTCGCAATCGATACGCCCCGGCCACATGCAGCGGACGGGTTTCATCGCGTTGCGGTGCGTAATTCTGGGCGGGGACGGGGGATGGGGAGGGGATCTTTCTTGAAAGAGGGGGTGGGCCGGCCCATTTCAGCGGCCACGGAGCCGGCGAGCGTTAGATAACGCGCGGAGGCGAACGCACCGGGGACAGCTGCGCCGCTCCCCACCCTCGAAGCAGCAAAGCCCCGCCCCCCCCCCCCCCCCCCGGGTTCTGCGGACTTTCGGGCTGTTGCCGCCTGTTCCCGTGCCTGTGCGCTTATTCCGCTTGTTTTCATGCAGGGCGCACCTTGCCCCACGGCGCGCCCAGTCGGAAAAGGTACCCCGCTTCTCCCGGGGATGCAGGCAGTGGCGGCGAGCGTCATCAGGGTGAGTTCCTTCGCCTGCCCTCGAAATTTCAGTCACGTACGGATGTGTGCTGCCCTTTTCGCCACCACGCGGCGGGCACGCATTTGAATCGGCGAGGGGGTGGGGCGCTTGGCAGACGGGCCGCGGTAGACACAGCCCGAAATGCGGGCCTGGCCGGCGCAAGGCGTGGGCCCCAACCCTTTTTGGGCTGGCTCTGCGCACCAAGCGCAGCGACAGCGGTCGGCTTGCCGGGGGCCGTGCGTCCACCCCCCTCCCCCGCCGAAGCCGCGACGCGGTTAGAAAACAAAAAGCCAAGGAAACGGCCAGGGACGCCGCCGGTGGTGACGTGGACTATTGGGCGGGTTGCTGGGCAACCGGTCTGACACGGCGAGGGGGCGGCGTCTTTTCATGGTTATTCGTCCCCCCGCCTGCCGCGATTCCTTCCGAGTCCCATCTCTTTCGATGATTCCGCCGGCTGGCTTTCGGAGGGGCCGTGGTTTTCGGCTCGGGCTGTTTCTTCTCCGGGTTCGAAATGGTTTGCGGCGCTCGCGCGCGCGCGCCGCTGCCCCCCCCCCCCCCAAACCCTGGGCGGCGGGGGCGGGGCGGGGCGTTATGAGCCGCGCCGCGCGCGCGCGGGGGAAAACATGCCTTGGCCTTTTTTGGTTGTTTACCAAAAGCCCTTTTCTTATTTACCACTTCCCGCCGCGCGTAATGTAGTATGGTAGGTTACCGATTTACGGGGGGCCATGCGAAAAATTTCGACGCGGCAGTCCTGCTCAAACGACAACGCAGCAGCCCTCCCCTTAATGGGGTCCTATACGCCAATGTTGGGCGCGCGATTCCTGCTTTAGAGGGGCGGATGATTCATGTTCGCTGCTCTAGCAACTTGCGCCGCGGGTTCTTTGCCCCGAAACGGTTGTCAGGGTTGGCCGCCTGCCCGGGTGCGGAGAAACACGCAGGACACATTCGTTCTCCGACGCCCCGCGCGCCGTTCGCTTGAGGCGAACCCGACGCAATCCCATGCCCCTAGGTTCCCTTGACGCCCAAAAAGCGATAGATTCGCATGCGCTGTCCACAAACGGGGGACGAACAGGATTCGGCACCGTTGCCGGGGGTTGTTGAGCCCACGCCCCGCCGCGCGATACGCGGCGCGACCGTTCCCGCGCACAGGCACGCATATCCGGGTCGAAATAAACGGTGACGTCCTGTAAATGCCTTGGCGAACCCTCTTTTTCCTCACACACAAGCGTTTTTCCCAGCTGGCCCGTCAGCGGCCCAATGCCAACAACTGCGCGCGGGTGGGTGGCAAAAGAAAACAGGCAAATGGGAAAAGGATAAGCATAACACGGGGTTCGGGAAGACATGCCCTTTCATCCTCATCACAATACCGTTTGTCACCAGATCTTTGCCAGTCGAACCATGCCGTCTCTGTGGAAAACTGCAGTGTTGCGGGGCGGGAGGGTGGGGGCGTCCGCTTCGGGAGCCCGGGCGGGATTGGCGGGCCCCAATCGGGGACTGGGGTGGAGGGGGTGGGGGGGGGGGGGGAGAAACCAAGCAAAGGGACGCCACACAACCCCTATTCTGTGAAACCGCAAACCCGCAGGGCAAAAGCAATCGGCAGGTGTTTCCCGCCGAGGCAGGCAAAAAGAAATGCGGGCGCCCAACGCTACGCATCTCGCCTCTTCCTTTTGTCTCTCCCGCGTCGCTTCTTGAGATCTACCTCGTAAGAATGGGAGTGTGCGCGCTTCCACGCCACGGGGTCGGCCGTCCCTTTCTCCGGAAACGGCGACACGCCACACACCCCAACACACGCACACGCCGGCCCACGGAACCTCCTGGGATGGGGCCTCCTCGGCGCTCCCACCCTTCCGTAGCGGTGGGGAGGGCGAGAACACAGCGTTGCCCAAAGCCCGCGTACGGCGGTCGCTCGATAACGGCCGGTTCGCCGAGAAAAGGCTGGGGCGTTTGCGGATCCGCCGCCCTCCCCTTCTGGGGCCAAGGGCCCCCCTTCGAGTTACGCCCCCGTTTCCCGTGGGCATGGTCCCCGCTGGCTCTTGCGACTGTTGTGGAAGGGCCCCCGCCAGCCGCAAGAAGCGCCGCCGCCTCTCCAGGGGCATCTGGCAACGGGCTGCGCGGGGCCCCCCAGCCCCATGCACGCCTCGCCCCACGATTTCACCGCCCCCGCGGGGTAAAAGGGCGGGGCGTGTTCGTTCGTTCCGGTCGCGCGGCCGCGCGTTCGGCTTCTTCCTTTTTCCGCGGGGGCGGCGTCGCGTGGCGCGCGTTTACCGGAATTTCTGGCCATGGGGGTAGGGGGGGGGGGGCTTTCTGGCCATCTGGGAAGCGGTGTTGGTTCCTCGGCACCGCTGTGTTGCTGGCGCCGTGGTTTTGTTGGCCGTTTGCCGTTCTGCGGTATGCCCTCTCGCCGTGCTTTCTGGGTTTCCCCGCTCGAAATTTTCCGCATTCCTTTCCTTCCCACTATCTCCGGCCGCGCCTTCTCTAGCGTTTCCTTTTTCGGCGCGTCTGTGTGCGGCGTTGCGTGGCTCCGGGGCGGTTCGGTTGCTATTACCCTTTGCTTCGCTTGGCACCTGGGGCAGGCTGGTCCTTGGCACCGTTGCCCCCCCCCCCACCCTCGCCCGCCGCCGCCAGCGCGCGCGCCTGCGGTGGTGCCGCAGATGTTCTTTGGCCTGCCCCGCCCTGCCTAACCCCATGTTAAGTTTCGAAAAGTCGCCTTCGTCCACCTTGCCCCGCCCCCCTTCCCTTGTTGAAAAGATCCAGCCACAATCATTTAGACCAAAGACATCTTCCTAAACCCTGTGTAGAACAATGCTTCGGCGCTGCGCAGTGCGATTGGTTGCGCTTGCCCAACGGTCGTCGCCGTCAGTCAGGGCCAGGGTCGAACCACGTCGACATCGGAAGCTGTTTCAGCTGGCTCAGCGCGAGAAACGCGAAGAGTTTCTTCGAGACTTTCTTCCAGAAAAGCCTCTTCTTCTGAGCGGTTGGTCGCTTCAGCACGCCCCTGGTACCAACCGCATCGATCTCATGAAGAATGTTGAGATACGAAGTTTTGGAGAGGAGCATCTTCATGCGGTTGTGCTATTGGAGAACAAAAAGTTCGAGGGAACTTTTCGGATGGACAATGGCGAACGTGAGGAGCAGGAGTACACGAATTTTACGTTGTTTGCTAACAAAAAGCGGTATCCACAAGGCGGTCTCGAATTTGGGCTCACTTCTATCGATATGGAGTTGGTAATGGATTCTTTGGCGATCCATGCTACTGACAAAGCGTTTGACAATGCCAAACGCGCTCTGGTATCGAATGGTGAGAGCTGCAGGACTCGCGCTGTGGTGGAACGAAATTACCGGGGCCCGATGCTTAACGAACTAGACGAAGACCTTTCTGACGAGATTTTGGATTACCTTGACGAGCGTGGAATCAACAACGCGTTCGCAGAGTTTGTGATGTCGCTGACGTACTACTATGAGCAAGAAGAGTACCTGAACTGGCTGAAACTGCTGCAGAAATTCTCAGAATAGATCACTTTACAGTATATCCTTGTGGATGTATGTGAGTGACAGCAGTCTTGAACTACAACTGTTTAATATGTACTCACACACTAGAAGAGATACGAAAGATTCCAGAAAAAGGAATTGCGACACTGCCAGAGATCTCTCATAGTCGGTGCACTCCGTATTCACGTACCGCCATCAGCTCCGAACGAAAGCGAAACTTGAAGAGATTTTTCAGATTTGTTGGTACACGTCACAGGAGTCCAAAAAAAAAAAAAAAAAGAAGTGAATAAGGACACGACGGAGAGACACAGTATGCTCTGCTAGTGCGCTGTTCCACTACGGCTGTTATTCTCCTGCTTCTTTCCGATTTCTGCCTATTCCTACTTATTTTCATTGGTATCGCTTTTTTCGGAATTTTTTTTTTGTAGTTATCGCTTTCCTTTCAGAGTATTCCTTTCTTTTTTTTTTTTTTTGCGTCTTCTCTCCGGGTAATATTATGCCAATGTATTGCGAAAAAAATAAGTGTTATGAACACGTCATCAGGTTATTATACTGGTGGCGAACTACGTCGATAAAATTCCTCGAGCCAGTATGAGCGGTGCTTTTAACAAAACACCCCTTGCAGCTAAGAGCACTTTGTGCTTTTCGTAGCCAATGGGAAATTTCTGTCCTTTTGAAGAAGTCAAATAGTTTTTTGTTTCTCATATCTCTTCCTTCCTTCCTTTCTTTTTTTTTTTTCTGCCTGGATCTGCTGGAATGTGTTATGCCCGCATCTATTCGTTTTCTAAAGATGCCTCTTCTTCTTCAACATTTCTCTTCCCCTCTTTCCCTTCCTTCCTTCCTCTTCTTTTTTTTTTTCGTTTCCTTACTGTCTCTTTTTTCACCCTTCTTTGTCCAAAGCTAGTAGACCCTGTCTTGGATTTCAAAGCTCGTTTCATACGATCCGAAATTAATACCTTTATCAAACACAGGAAACGATTTTCAATATCCTTCTTCTTTTTGGCGGAAAAAGAAAGAAATAATATTCTTATTTCCTTTTTTTTTTTTTAAATATTTATGTTTTTGAGTTCTTTTTTATCAAAGAAGAAGCGAGTAGAGGATTGAGAATTTTTGCTTTGACGCCTGTCTTTCCTTTACCTTATCCTCACAGCCATATCATTTTTTAAGTTGTCCGACAACAACCCATTATTATTAAGTCTCAGAGAACTATTGTGCTTATAATACATAAGTCGAAGTATCCCCTGGCCAGAGTGATTTCCGTCTGCTGACACAACGAGTACTGTTTACAGAAAAGCCCGGTAGCAGTGATGTTGCGGTGCTCGTCTCCAGCGCGTAGCTTCCAGAGAGGCGCCTGGGGCCCCGGTGCGAAGCATCAGAAGCATGTGTCTATGAATCCAACGACATATCTGTATCGTTTTCCTGGACCAAAAGGTCCGGGCCCGTATACAATGAAGTATTGGTGGACACTCGGATGCTTCCCGACAGGGCTCAGCACGCCGTTTCGGATTAACGAATTTCTTTCAACTTATCAGCAGCAACACGTTCCTTTAGAGGTAGAGGAGTGGCTTGATTACTATGTGACCCAACCAAATCACGCCATTAAAACGGCACTGGACAATCTTCTCAGTATCTTAGCGGAGCTCCCCGATGCTACACGGCGCAAAAATTACATCGATGAGTCTACTTGTGCCGCCATTAAAGATGCACTACATACTTTTGAGCGTCAGTATGGTGTAACTATGCCGCTCTTCGCAGTGCGTACTGTGCTTAACGATCCTGTCCTTGGCGAAAAATTTCGGGATGACCTGTACGATTTTCGCGAGGCGGTAACGACCGAGGGGAGCACGCATCACCGCAGGCTGGCACGGTATTTTTTAGAGGCTGATGACAATGTACTACCCCTCTCGTCCACTGCGGAAATGCCGTCGGAGAACACCAAAACGGCTGTACAGGCGGTCATAGCGACGCCCGAAGCCACTGCAACTGATGAACAACGGATTATTAATGTATTGACTACCTTGGCGGAGGGCTGCGCGAAGAAGCACAACTATGATCTTGCATCATCCGTGCTTTCTTCCTCACTTGCGCAAGCCTCAGACGAGGGCACTCGTGCGACAGTGCACGCGAACATCGCGTCAGCCGCGTTGATGGCGGGAGATGTGGAGGAGGCACAATATCATGGAAGAGAAGCTGCACTGCTACAACCAGTACTGAGGAAGCAACAAAATGTGGCCAAGAGAGGCTATTTGACGTGGTCAAAAGCTGTCGCTTATCAGGATGACTATGAAAAGGCAGATTCCATTCTATCATCGGCGCTTTCTGTGTATCCTGATGATCGTGAGCTTCTGAGGGCTCGTGCAGAAATTAGTGATATGCAATCCGCAGGCAAGAATGCCATCGGAAGGACATCTGCGACACGTCAACGTAGGGGTATAGAGCGGGGGACGGGAAGATCGTTTGACAACGATCATGATTGGGTGTCGTTTCGAAACAAGCTGTATCCCTCAAAGATGGATCCTCGTACAAATGAAATGGGGTCCGTATTTAGGCGGGTCGGAGATCTCGGTGGACACATTTCGACGTCGCAGGTGATCGAAAAGATATAGTTTGTTCTCGGAATACATCAATGTCCACGACACTTCCTTACACCCCTTGTGTATATTTAATAAAACTAACATCGAATTATATTCTTCACTTCTTTTTTGTGTGCACAGCAGAAAAAGACAAATTTCGATGTACTGCAATGGCAGAGGCTCCTGTGTTTTTATCCTCCTTTGCGATCATCTGCAAACTGACCTATTCAACCGTTTTCACGTAGCCAACTAATTATTACTTCTCTACATTTTAACCTGCTCTCCGCACTCTTTCTTTTTTTTTTTTTCATTCGCAAGTTTCATTGAACTTCGTTGCCCGCAGCTAATTGCATTGTGTGAGTGTAACGGCAACAAGAGCAAAAAAAAAGGATTGACATTGTATTCCTATACGTAGGCAAGCAAAAAAAAAAAAAAAAAAAACACAGCAACAACTACACGCACGACAATAAAAGCAGCAGCAACAACAAAACAATACTAGACTGTTCCACATAGTCAAGTGCGCATGTCCGCAAGGAGCCCGTGGGAGTAGCCACTTTATTACAGTACTTTTTTTTTAAAAATTTCTTGTAGTGTGGGTGTGGGCTATGGATGGCACGACTTTCATTTAATTGTATACCATTGTTCGCCACCAAATGTAGAGATATTTCTTGTAGCCGCCGCCCCATGATTGAACGGATCGTTTCCCTGCTTGGCTACCATTGCTCGCAGGTACGCTCGCTTCATCCTTGGTTTCCTTCCACTACTCCTCAACACACCACTGTATCCTTTTTTTTGTTCATCGTTTTTGTTTCTGAAATCCTCTCTTCTTTTCCTCACCACTGACATACCACTTCCCTGCTAGATCCTTCTTCTAGAGAATATCTCAGTGCGCTCATATACGAGGGAGAACTATCATAGTTTCTCTCTATCTCCTTTTTTTTTTTCAAGGTTCTGAAGATTTAATCACTAGAGTAATTTATATCTGCATAACCTGTCCGTACTTTCCAATGCCGATCTCTGCTGAAGAAGCTTTTGCTAAGCGCCGCATCACGCGGGATGACGGCGTGGAGGTTCTCCCGCGGCCGTTCATTACTGTTGCCGCCATTGAAGCAGGCTACAGCCTCAACTCTCCCATGGTCGACGAGGCGGTCGCTACAACGACGTATCCGGGCCAGATGACGGCGGAGGAGTTTGCCGCTTTTTGCGAGAAGAACAGTGACTCTCTTCTTTCTGTGGACAAGATGGCCAAGGCGGTGGTCGTTGTGGCGCCGACTGGGGTCATCACACGGAAGTCCCTGCAGGACATCATGAACCAGAGCAGTAATAAGGAGAACAATCTGTCTGAGGAGGAGATCGAAGCACTTTTCTCCACCCTAGACACTGAGGACACCGGCGCCTTCAGCGCTGAGGACTTTATGCGCTCCCTCTATGGTGACGAGGGTGTCACCGCTCTTAACGAGCAAAGGAAGCGTGATGCTTCGGAGGCCGACGCGCGCCGTGAAATGAAAGAGGATGCCGAAAAGGCTGCCGCCCAGGAGCGTGAAGAGAAAGCAGCCAAGGAGGCGGCGGAGAAGGCGGAAGAGAAGGCTGCACAGGAGGCACAGGAGGCCGAAGAGGCGAAGAAGGCCGCCGCAAAGAAGGAAGAGACGGAGAAATCCGGCGATGACAAGGCCAGTAAAACAAGCAAGGGTAGCGCGGGTGACAAGGAGAAGAAAAAGAAGGCGTCCGCGTGCTGCTAAGACGAACGGTGTACGCTGGTGCCACTCCAGATTTTTCTTTGCTTGGAGGGCCCTCTGTTCACTAGCTGCCAATACTCCTGTTTGCTTCAAGTTCTCTTTCAAGATGTGATTCCTCCCACTCTCTATTTTACACTGCATGTTCAGCAAAAAGGAGCACCGACCACGCGTTTTTTTTTTGTGCTGTTTGGCATTGTCCGACTGCGGCAGAGATAGCGGAAGGGGCAGTGAAAATTAACCAGAGTGAGAGGGTGAGCATAATGAGATTTTTCTATCTTCTTTTATTGCTCTTTCGTTTCAACTATAAGCACTATAATTGCCACTTTTTTTTTTTTTTTTTTGTATCGCTGTTTCCTTTTCTTTGCCCCGCTTTTGTTTGACACGTCACCAGTAATTTATTGCGCTACCTCATAGTTATTTATTAAATTTTCTCTTCCAAAGCCATTTCAAGCATATCAGAAGCAAACAAAAATAAAAACAGGGGGAAAAAAAGATCGAACGAAGCGTCAAGGAATGGGAAGGTAAAAGAAAATGGACGAGAGTACGTGGTACCACCGATAGAGCACATCGAAAGAATGTATTGATATGAGGTGACGACCCTAGAGTCACGACACATCTGTTTTCAACGATCTCTGAATCTTCCCAGCCCCATCGCTCCTCTCTGCACTCTGCATGGGATACTTTTCTCTTTGTTATCTGTTGAGGCTTGGAAGAGGGGTGGGGGTGGGGGGCGGGGGAGAGAGAGAGAGAGAGAGACGAAATAGAGGCGTAAGCTTGTGGTAGCCTATTCTAACTATAAAACTAATAGTCTCCATAGACCTCCTCTCTTTCGGCGTTCCCCTCTCCTCTTTTTCGTCATCATCTTCCGTAGTTTTCGTATCCTCTTTATTCCCATACATCTTCAGCAGTTTCGTCTTTTTTTTTTTCTTTGTTTCCTACTCTCTTCTTTCTCTCATAGAGTGCGTTTCCCCCACGTTCTACAATTATGTAACTGTCTGTGTTCTTGCGTCTGCATCAATCTGTGCGGTTGTGTATGCGTGCTTTACAGCGCAGAGGCGTGCTCTCCCTCGCAAAAAAAAAAAAAAAAAAAAACAAAACAAAACAAAACAAAACAACATAAAAGGATCAAACTCACGCCCCAACGAAGAGCGCCAGCAGCTGAGTATTTTTATTGTTACCTTTTACGGTTCTATGTTACGTCTCGTATTTCCTCTTCTTTCTTTCAACCCCCAAAACTCCACCTCTTCCCATCCCATTATGATTTGTTTCCATTGCCCCCTCTTTTTTTTTTTCTCTTCCACTTCTTCCGTTCCCTCTCCCCAATCAATGCCCGCAGTGATCACTGAAGCCCACCCAGGGTAGAACCGCAAATATATAACGTGCCAAACGACAAGCACGATTTCAACACGCATACACTTCTCTAGTGAATATGTTAGCTAGGAGCTTTGTTACCCTCGCGCAGGCCTCCGTCTTCATGCCGTACAAGGTGGTTGCTTCAAACCCCATCGTTTTTATGGACATCACCGTTGAGGGTGAAGCTGCTGGCCGTGTGTCGATTGAGCTGTTCCGAGACACAGTCCCGAAGACCGCAGAAAACTTCCGTTCCCTCTGCACCGGCGAACGTGGTGTGTCCCAGTGCCCTCTCTGGTTCAAGGGCATTCCCTTTCATCGCGTGATTCCAGGCTTTGTGGTGCAGGGGGGCGATATCCTCACCAAGGATGGCCGTGGCAACGTCAGCGCTTTTGGCTACCCACTGCCGGACGAAAGCTTCAAGGGGAAGGCGGGAAAGCACCTCCCTGCCACTGTTGCCATGTCCCACTCCGCCCCCGACCAGAACGGCTCTCAGTTCTTCTTCAATCTCGGCCGCAATGAGCAGCTGGACAACAAGTTTGTGGTTGTCGGGCAGGTCATTGAGGGATGGAACGTTGTCCAGTCTCTGGGCAAGCTGTGCGGATCCCGGTGCGGAACTCCGGTGAGCCGCGCGTGGATCGCTGAGTGTGGCCAGAGCGGTGGTTTCTTGTCGGAAGAGACGGAAGCTGTGCTGAGCGGCGAGAGGGCCATGCATTCTCTGCCAGTACAGGAAATTTTGAGCACAATGCAGCCTCGCTATTAGAAGCGTGGGGGCGTTGGTACCGGCACCGCTTCTTCTGTATTGCGCTTTCGTCGTTCATTTCCTCACGACTCTGCAGTGACGACAACAATCCTCGCTTCTGCAGACCTTTACCAATATCTCCGCCAGCTCGCTGTGTGCTCGCCTCACAGCTGTGGTTAGTGCGGCTCACCCGTTTCCACACATTTCCATCGTTTGCTCACTATGCCATCAGTGCTAAAATGAAAGATTGCTACGATAACCTCACAAGAAAACAAAGAAAAACATAGCTGAGGTGGCTTTCCGGCACACGGAGACGGAAAAATAACAGCCAGAATGCAAAAAAGAAGCATAGAGTAAGCAATCATCGCATTGACGACTTCGTAAGGGAGTCTTCTTTCCCGACTGACCCTGAAGGTTTTGCTTCTTATGCGTCCTTTTCTCGTTTAGCCTTGCTCAACTGTACGTCACTTGTTCAACTGCTGTGCGCGCCGTCTCTCTCTCTCTCTCTCCCCACTGTGTCATGCCCCCTTCTTCAATGCTTGTACGCTCCATTCAACCATTCTTGTTTCACACCTTTTTGTCTCCTTTCCGTTTCTTTCTTCCCACTTTTTTTCCTTTGTAAAACGTTCTGCTCATTGCTATCTTTGGTGCACCAGATTTTAAGCAGGTTCAACAGATCTCCAAGCCTTCTATCTATCTACATTTACATCTACCTATCTCACTTTCCAGCTCTCGTGCTTAGCACACCACCGATCACCGCTATCCTTTTAGGAAACCCACACAAACAAAAAACAAGCTTTCAAACCACCCTTTCCGCCGCTACCAACATCTTTCTTCTCGCCTTCCCATGAACAGTTTGGCTTCCAAGAAGGGCGCCGCATCGAAAGATGACGGCTCCCACCGCTACCAGCGCCGGATGGGCAACCGTGAGATCGGCCTACTGATGATCATCCTTGCTGCCCAGACTCTGTCCGACATCAGCACCCTGCAGATGCTCAGCACCGAGCACGCCATCATCACGGACCCGCAGTACTACATGAACCGCCCCTCGATGCGGGAAGGTTACTTCTCCTTCTCAATGCCCTCGTTCATGTCGCTCGACAAGCTCCACCCCGACAGCCTTGAGGGCATGTCGTCGTCGACTACCGACTCGGAGAACGACGGCCAGTGTGAGCACGCCACCGACGACGAGGAGGAGGAGCAGGTGCAGGCCGTGCCCCCGCAGGCGGCGGCAAAAGTCGTCCCCGTGAAGAGCACCGACCTTCAGCAGTTTGTGAAGGATGAGAGCGTGTGGGAGAATATCTTGGATTTTCTTCCCTGGCGCTCTGTTGCTGTCGTGCGTGGTGTCAGCCGCTTCCACCTCTTCGCCAGCCTGCCCTACGTGACGGTGGCGCGCCTGCCCCACACCAAGGTTCCCGCCATCTTCATTCCGTGCCGCGACCCCCTCCCCGAGAAGGCGGACCCCGCCATCGAGTACATCCCCGGCGGGGGCGAGCAACAGCATGACGGCCAGCGCATGTTCTTCGGCCAGCTGCGTCGCGACTCGACCGTGTCGATGGTGCAGTGGCTCGTCAACTACGTCTTCGACGCCCCCAAGGGTGCCCTCAAGAGCATCGAGAATCACCGGAACCCTTACACGGGCCGCGGCAAGGGCTGCGCGTGGCCCACCATCAAGGACGACGCGACGGTGCAGCGCCTACTGAATGCGGACCACCGCCTCTTTTACGACTCTATCCAGGGCGTCGAGGGTGTGTGGATCATTCCGCCGGCGGCCAAGGGCGCGCTCGAGGATGAGGTGGCCCAGCGCCGTGCGCCGCACCTAAAGTACATGCCCCGCAGCTCCATCGTGGTCGAACTCCCCTCTTCCCGTCCTGCGCAGGCTCGCTCCGCCGCCCCGGCGTATCACCAGAATCACCACCACCACCAGTCTCACGAGATGATGCAGTACCACAACTTCGAGCCTCACATGGACGCGTACTGCCCCGCCAGCCCCCCGCCCTACTACTTCTCGGAGACTGACCCCGCGGCGGCCTACCAGGATTACAGCACCGGCGACGGCTACCAGTACGATTCGAGCGCCGCCTACGCGTCGCCGTACCAGTGGTGGAACTCCGCGCCGCGTACCTACGAGCTGGAGAGCCCGACCCCGACGGAGCGCCACTACGTCAACGAGAGCGGCCGGCACGTGTTCACGCACAACCCGTACGCCCCCGTGGTGTTCTCCGAGTAGGCCGACTGCTCACGTAAGTCAGTTCGCGCCATACTGTCTCCCGGCGTTTTTCTCACTTTTATTGCTTTTCAACTTGTTTTCTTGTTTCTTTTGGATTAACCTGTTTCTCCTGCACTCCTTCTTTTCCTCTCTTCTTTTTTTTTTTCCCTTTTACTTTCAAAATAATCACCATTTTCTCAACGTTCTGCACTGTTTCAAATTCATATCTCCTTTTGTTTTTTTGCTTCTTTTTATTCTTCCCTTTTTTTTATTTATTCACTTCACTTTACCCTTCTTTTCTTTTCTTTTCTGTTTTTACCTGTTCAAGGACTACGTAAATCTCTTTTTTTATTATCTCAAGTTTTAAAAGATTTCTTTTCTTTTTTTTATCTTTAAAAAGTCCTCCATTACATGCGATTCGCTAACCTTTTCAACATTACTATTTAATTTGCTTTTCTTCCTGTCCTGCACCCTCAACGCTTTTCTTTCCGTAAAAACGTTATAGATACACCAGGTTGCGGGTAAGTTGGATATGAAGAAGCGAAAAAGGAAAGAGACGAGAATAGAACGTAACCAAAGGGTCAACTTTTCAAGTTATTGAAGTGGGTGAGACGCGGAGTTTGAAGTGCACGTCTCGTGACTACAAGACGTTCGTCAAGCTCTATGTTTTTCTCCTTCTTCGTTTCCTCTTTTGGAAATGTTCGCCTCTCCTCTTTGCGTGAAAGTCCCATGTTCGAGTTAATTCTTTTTTTTTTCCCCACAATTCCCTTCTCCACTCTTGTTTTTGAAAAAAAAAAATTGTTCCGGGTTTGGTAAATATATATGTCTCGGAAAACTACGAAAAAAAAAGAAAAGATACAGAAAAGAGAAAAATGCAAAAAACAAAAAACAAACAAAAACTATGCATCATTCAACAGCAAGATGAGGAGGATACAATGAAAAGAGAAAGACAAAGAAAAAAACAGTAACAAAGTCAGAAAAAAAAACGATGAGAAGAAAGTCATAAAAAAGCAAAAGGAAGGAAAAACTTACGAAGGTCTAACCCTTGGTTGAAATATACGCAATACAGCGATCGCGTTTTTACTTCTTTCCTTTACTTATTTTTCCCATGTTCTCTCTTCATTTAAAGTGATCTGTTTTGTTTTGAAGTTCTGTCTCCTTTTTTTTTCCCTTCTCCAATCTTCATGGTTTGCTTGCATCTGTTTTTAACTTTTTTTTTTTCTCTACCGTATTATTTGGGTTCATGTTGAACTAAAGATAGAAAAATAAAAAGCATTTTCTTCCTCTTTTATTTTTTATTTTTTATCTTCATTTTTATTTTTATAAGAACATTTGATTCTCTTTGGGCTCCACAACTAGTTAAAATACACTTTTTTTTTCTATTCATGTTCTTCTTTTTTTTCTTTTCTTTTGTTTCTTACTTTAACTTTTCACCAATTGCCGAAGAGTAAAAAACAAAACATAAAGAACCAAAACTCTCCCCCTCAAAAACCAAACCAAGCAGACAAATAAGTTTTCGGCGACGGGAGTAGGAATACACCATCTGCCGGTAGGAAAGACCCGTGCTGAACGGTTTTTAATAAATGCCCTGCGCCTAGGGAGCTGCGCGAGACAGCAAGGCCAGAGACAGAATGACAGTAAAATGTGGCGCTACTCGCACCGAGACAATGCAATATCGTTTAGTGGCTATGCATTTGAACGCTGCTAGTGCAACTTGACTTCCTGCGCTGTGTTTCCACATTGTGGTGTGCACTTGCCGTTTTCTTTTTTTTTTTTTGTGTCTACGTGCCATGAAGTATAAGTTGCTCTTTTTTTTTTCGTGGATACTCCTTTTTTTTTTCTATCTATGCTCAACTCCGCTCCTCTTCCTCCCACCGCTTGCATTTCCCCCTTTCTTTTCTTTTCTTCGTATGCTACTGCAGGTTGCTCCTCACTGTCTCCTATCACTACTTAGCTTTTTCTCCATTCACAGGACGCACACACACGTAAGTGCCTACTACTCGACACTTTCAAGAGGTTTCTGTTGTAATCGGAAGCGATGCCCGCAGACGCCGTGCTGATGGACAAGATCATCGAGGGAGATGGGAAGACGATCCCCCGCTTTGGCAACATCGTGACGCTTGACTACATTGGCTGCCTCGAGGATGGCAGCAAGTTCGACTCGACGCTCGAGCGCGGCAAGCCATTCATCTTCCGCGTCGGCTGCGGCGAGGTCATCAAGGGCTGGGACGAGGGTATCGTGCAGATGTCCAAGGGCGAGCGGAGCAAGCTGACCATGCCGCCCTCTCTCGCCTACGGCCCCATCGGCTTCCCAGGCCTCATTCCCCCCAACTCCACCATCGTCTTTGAAGTGACTCTCCTCGACGTGGCGTGAGGCGGTGCCGAGGCGTGAATGTTTCTCTCTATTATTTAGTTGCTTTCTTTCGCTTTGAAAGAGGCGAATCGATTCTTGTTTTCTTTTTTCATGTACATTAAAAGAAAAAGGTGACTGCACTCTTCTCATGCTTACAACAACTCATATATATATATAAGGAAAATAAATAGTACGCCGGTGATGATGCCAACTACCTTTTCCCTCAGCTATAAGTGCTGTTTGCTGCCACCAGTAATGACACATGGAAAGGAAGCGGTTTTGCAACTAGATGCGTTGTAAAGACGTTTTCCGTATTACCACGCAAGAAACCTGCCACTGTTGACTGCTGGATTGCTGTGTAGCGCGAGTTGCCTTGTGCGTCTTGGACTTGAGCGCATCGCACATTCACACTCACAAGAGACTAGCAGCAATAGCTCCATCGCAAAATATGTGCCGGGCTCCTCGACTCTGCTCTCATCTTCAGTATTCTTCCACTACCTTCATCCATTGCAGTGCCTCTCTAGCACTTTTCTTTTTCCTCTTTTCAGTCTTTTCGACAACCCTGCAGCTGTTCTGGCGCTTTTGTGCCTTTCTGTACACCCACCGTCAGCTACGAGTCGCCCGCATCGCCATAGGTAGATGAAGGGGAAAGAAGGTGGCACTAGTGCTGATACACAGCATCCCCGCGGGGCGGGCGACTCCACAACGGTTGCGACCGATGCCGGCGACAGCACACGGCAGGCCAGCAACACGTCCTTGCCCCTGCGGCGCCGACACTCAACACCAACACCTCCATCAAGAAGTTTTCCTTCCTGCAGAGGCTGCACCTGGGTCCGCTCATGTCGGCGGCGGTCGTTGAGTTCATCGGAACCTTTCTACTGGTGCTGACGGTGCCGCTGAGCTCCGCGCAGAACCCCGAGATGGCCCCCATCAGCATCGGCTTCATGCTCATGTCGCTCGTCTTTTCCTTCGGTTACCTCAGCGGGGGGCACGTGAACCCGATGGTGACCATCTCCGTGTGGCTCTGCACGTCCTCCGCGGTCGAGGGCAAGGCGAGCGCCAACTACGCCACCTTCAGCAAGCGCCGCCTCATACTCTACGTCATTGCGCAGATGGCCGGCGGCTGCCTGGCGACCTTCTACTGCATGATGATCCACGGCCTCAACTTCCCTGTCCCTAACATGGGCCTCGACTTTTGGAACATGCTGCGGGGCTTCCTCGCCGAGTGTGTCTTCACCTTCCTGCTCTGCTCTGTCGTCCTGCACGTCGCCATCAGTCGGCAGAAGAACAACAACTTCTACGGCTTCGCCATCGGCTTTGCGGTGCTCTGCGGCGGCCTCACCTGCGGCCCTATCTCCGGCGGAGCCTTCAACCCCGCCGTGGCGACCCCGCTCATCGTCCTCCGCTGCTTCTTCTCTTTTGACAAGGAGAAGTGCACGCCGATGGCGTCGCTCTGGGTGTACTGGGCCTCGGAGGCGGTCGGAGCCATCTGCGCCTCCATCATGTATCTCGCGCTCCAAAACGTCGACGAACTCTTTTGAGCTCGTCTTACTTTTGCTTCGCATGGATGGATGGCCTTCCTCTCCACTCTTTCCCCTGCTCATTGTTTTCTTTTTCTCAACTTTATCGCAACCATGTGCTGTTTTTGCTCGTGCCATGAATACTTCTTCCATCCTTTTTCTTACGCTTTTTTCTTTTCTCCTTATCTACATATTCATTTGCTTGCTTTTTGCTGCGCTTTTGCCATGTACTCTCTTTTCGCCTGCTGGATCTTGAAGATGAGACGCTGCCACTGAGGATCGTGTTTGCTTCAAGGACGAGGTAAGGAGAGAAAAAAATTAGGCACATTTCCAGTTTGGCCCACATTCGACAATGAATACACAAAGACGAGAATACATGTCGATACTATTTGCTCTTTGCTACACACATATTTCTCCATGCGTCTTACTTGCTGCATTCCACTCAATTTTCTTTTTAGAGCTTGCTCAAGCACGTTTCATCGTAATGCACGCAAACAAGAAGAACGAAACAAACCCTATGTATACGTTTTAGTGTACAAACACTTGCGTTTCTAAGCCATTTCCAATGATTTAAACTGGCGGAGTAAAACGTTTCTACCAACATGCATACATTCGATGCGACAAGGATAAATCAATGCGCTTGTTGAAAAACTACAACTCTCTGACTTCTCCCTTCAGCACACAAGCCTCAAACGTATAGATTTTCATAAATATATTATAAAGCAGCACACACGGCTTTCCCTTTTTTTTTTTCTTAAAGTAAAAACAAAAAAAGCCTACTTGACACAAATTCAGATTTTTATCAAGCCAGCAAATCCACAGCCATGGCCGCCCTCACTGACGAGCAGATCCGCGAGGCGTTCAACCTCTTCGACGCGGACGGCTCCGGCGCGATCGACGGGGAGGAGATGGCGCTCGCGATGAAGGGCCTCGGCTTCGGCGACCTGCCGCGCGACGAGGTGGAGCGCATCATGCGCAGCATGAACACAGACGCCAACGGCCTCGTCGAGTACGGCGAGTTCGAGAAGATGATCAAGTCGCGCATGGCGCAGAAGGACTCCCCCGAGGAAATCCTCAAGGCCTTCCAGCTCTTCGACCTCGACAAGAAGGGGAAGGTGTCCTTTGCGAACCTCAAGGAGGTCGCTAAGCTGCTCGGCGAGAACCCCGGCGACGACGTCCTGCAGGAGATGATCGCCGAGGCCGACGAGGACGGCGACGGCGAGGTGTCTTTTGAGGAGTTTAAGAACGTCATGATGCAGATGCGTGGCAAGTAAGGAGCGTTCCCCACAGCTTGAGTTCGTCTTTTCCTTTTGCTTTTCTTGCCGCGCGTGTCTGAACTTTATGTTCGTCCCCTACCAGATCCACAGAAAAATTCACTATGCTTGTCAAGCCATTTAAAAATAAAAAAAGAGATGCATGATGCCAGGTTGTTTTCTACACATATCACACGATAAAGAGGATAAAACTTGTTATTCTGAAGACGACGCAAATGAAAAGGAACTAGACAATCAGACTAGAATTTGGAGTATCATTTCTTTTTTTTTTTCGAGTCCGTTTTATCCTTCCTTTTTTTTTTGTTTGATGTGCTACGCGTAAAACGTGAATCTGTGATGAGTGTTCAGGAAAAATCCCTCTCCTTTTCTTTTTTTTTTGCTTTCTTCTCCTCACTTTTAGATCAAAGAGGAAAAGCGTGCCTAAAGCTGCGTCTTTCTCCTCTTTCTCCCCGCCCCACCCCTTGATCCTTCTTTTTTTTTTTTCCTGTTTCATTTCGACAATGAATATGACATATCATAGTGGACGGCCATCAGGTCTGACCAATAGATGACTGCGCATACGACAAGGCTACTTCTCGAAGAAACATGGGACTGTCGATGAATAAAATGTGAAAGTCTGTTTTCTCTCTCTCTATTTGACTCTAGATATATGAACTGGGAGGACAGGAAATTCAGGACTTTGAGGCTGAAGACGGAAGGCGACAGTGCGAACTACCTCCTGAAGTGTCACAGATGCTTCTTCCCAGCTGTGCAGTTATGCCGTGCTACCTTGCCTCCCCTCTAAAAAACCATAATAACGCGCTTTCAAACGTCACGATGTATTTCATTTACTCACCCCGTTGCCTTTGCTCTTTAAAAACACCTCCATAATTACTGCTGCAGTCTCTGACGACATAGCATCAGAAGCACCAAGGAGAGGGGAAAAAAAAAGCTCTCTCGGACAGAAAACATACACATCATTCTACACAAAAATCACACTGTGACGTTTTTCTCCCTCTTCTCGGCACGGCATCATGGCGGATCCGGACGACTACCCGGTGCCTCTGCCGAGGAGGAGCGGCGACGGCGGCCGCATTCAGGACCTTGGCGACAGCGGCAGCTACAGCACGCGGTTCTCGGGCAGCGAGGACGGCTCGTCGCTCCTGACGCAGTCGGTTGCGAGCCCGCTGAATGGCGGCGCAGGGGGTTGGAAAGTACCCGCGGGTGCCGGGGGTGGGGGCCTTGCCTCTGCGCCTGAGACGCTCCCCATTTTGGTGAGTAGCGTCAACAAGCAAGAGAAGAGCCGGATGCGGTACCAGGTGCGGCTGGCGGACCTCGACATGGAGGAGCGCGAGAAGCAGGGACGGCTGCAGATGCTGCGGGACCAGCAGCGCCGGCGCGACGCGTGGGCCGCCGCGGACGCGGAGTCGCTGCGGCGCCTCAAGGCGACTCTGGAGCATGTCGTGCAGTGCGTGCATGACCGGCAGACGAACCTGCGGCCAGAGGGCTACCAGACCTTCGCCTTCCCCAACGGCGACGTCTACGAGGGGAACTGGAAGAACTGCCTGATGCACGGCAAGGGCTGCATGCGGCGCCTTGCGGGGGCCGCCGGCGCCGACCCGGTGCGCGGTGACATCTACGAGGGGCAGTGGTTCGTCGGGCAGCGCTGCGGCAACGGCATGTACCACTGCCCGAGCTTTGACATCTTCTACAACGGCGCGTGGCTTGACGACAAGCGACACGGCAAGGGCGAGCTCATCGAGCCCGAGGGCTTCTTCGTCGGCGAGTTCGTGGAGAACCGCATCCAGGGCTACGGCGAGTACGTGTACCAGGACGGGCACGTCTACAAGGGCGAGTGGGTCAACGGGCTCTACGAGGGCACCGGCGCCTACCTCTACCCGGGCGGCGAGAAGTACGACGGCGGCTGGCGCGGCGGCTGCGAGCACGGGCGCGGCACCAAGACCTACTTCAACGGCGACACCTACGTCGGGGAGTGGCGCTACGGCCTGCGGCACGGCCTCGGGGTGTACACGGGGCAGGCGCTCGTCATCGACGGGCAGTGGGAGTTCGGCGCCGTCGCCGGCGAGGCGACGTGCAACTTCTCCGACGGCAGCAGCTATAGCGGCATGTGGAAGAACGGCCGCTACCACGGCATCGGCACCTTCACCAGCGTCACCTCCGCCATCGGAATGGCGCCGCCCGCCCCCGGCGCGGCCGACGACAACGGCGCGGGCGGCACCACCTCCGCCGCGGTGGCCGCTGCCGCCGCCGGGAGCGGCGGGGGCAAGTCGGCGTACCTCTGCTCCTACACGGGCGAGTTCAGGGAGGGCCTCCGGCACGGCGAGGGCTTCTACCACTCGGACCTGGCCACCTACGACGGCGAGTGGTTCCGCGGCGTCAAGGAGGGCGTGGGGTCCATGTCCTTCCGCGGCGGCGGGACGCTGCATGGGCGGTGGGCCAACGACGTGCCCTCGGGCGACTGCGTGTACGTGATGGAGGACGGCACCGCCAGGGCCGTTTTCTTCGTCGACGGCGTCTGCACGAGCGTCATCGACCAGCAGAACTACTCCCTCGTGGACGTGGGCATCAAGGGCAAGGACGCGGGCGGGGAGGACGAGGAGGAGGAGGAGGACGAGGATGCCGGCAAGGACGACGACGCTAGCAGGGACGCCCCCACCGTCCCCACGACGGCCGCCCAGCCGCCTCCCCTGAGGTCCACGGAGGAGTCCGAGTCCCCCGCATCCCCCGAGCGTCTCACGGCGGCGGAGGCGGAGTCTCCCAGAGAGCTCTCGGCGTGCGAGGAGGCCTCCAAGTCTGCGTCGTCGCCTGCGCCTCCTCCGCTGCGCGCCTACCAGGTCTACGAAGAGGTGCCCCCTCTGTACGATGAGTTCGCAGATGAGTATTGAGAGATGGCCGAAGTTTCGCACCTCTTCTCTTCTCCTTCTTCCTTTCGTAGCTAGCTTCGGCGATCTTCCTGCATCCGCGTCTTTCTTTTTCCATTTCACCTGCTACACACACACACACACACACACACACACGCGCGCGCGCAAGTTTGCGCACAATTCTCCTTTCTTGACACGATGTAAATTAATTGCAACCCTCACTTCCTTTATTTTCAATCTCTCGAGTTCAAAAACGAAATTCCTCTCTCTTTCGTTTGTTGCGTTACGGAAATGAGCTGACAAGCGGCTGTCCGGAAAGATCACCACGTCTCCTCGATGTCTGATGTCTGTGCGCGCGTTACTGTGCATGTCGTTATTGTGCGGAGCAGCCCATGCCACTTTATGCTTTCCACGCCTCAGCTGCGTATTTCCACTCTTTCCCTTCCCCGACTCAACTATGGTAAAATAAATAATAATAAATAAATCACTCAGGGGATCTGTGTATACGTGCGAACACAAGTCTCATAACGGTAACGCAAACGCAACTGCCCCGCCCCCCATCTCCCTCAGAAAACAGGTCCGCCAAACTTCAGCGGACATCCCCCACAACGGCACCACATCGATGGACGACGACGAGACGCCTGTTTCGGTCATTTCGAGCCTCAGCGAGTTCAGCGGCGTGTTCGAGGACAAGTCAGAGACGGTTTTTCTCGTGTGCTACGAGACGCCCCGCGACGGCGTGACCGGCCCGGCCCTCGAGGCCTTCACAAGCGGCGTGCGGGCATGCGTCGCGCGCCACGGGGTGCGTCTGCGGCTGGCGCTGTGGGAGTGCTCGAGCCCCGAGTTTGCAGCCGCGCGGGCGCAGCTGGAGAAGCGTCCCGGGCACCCACTGCTGCTGATGGTCTACCGCGGCGCCGTTGCCGACACGCTGCGCGACAAATCGCTGGAGCGGATGCTCGCGGACGACATGGACGGCGTCTGCCGCCGCATCGCCTCCTTCCAGAGCACCAGCAAACCCGCGTCGGTGGTGGTGGCGCGCGGCGCGGCAGGGGGCGCGGCGGGGCCGGCGGCCCCCGCGACGATGCGGGTGGACGTGGCCAAGATCATGGGCCTGGGCAAGAAGATGCTGGCGGAGGGGCAGGCGGTGTACGCGGAGAAGTTCTTTATCAAGGCGGCGGCGGCGCTGGAGGCGGTCGAGGCGGACGTCGCGGCGGCCGGCGACGCGGCGGACGTGCGCGACTGGGAGGGGAGCCTCGCCATGGCGCTCGCCTTCGCCGGCCTCGCGCAGATGGCGCAGGGGAGGCCCGTCGACGGCAACGAACACATCGCGCGCCTCAAGCGCGAGGAGCGTCTCCTGGTATTTGTCGCGGAGCCCCTCAGCGACGCCAGCCGCGCTGTCACCACCGCCGACCTCATCCGCGCCGCCCCGCGGCAGTGGAGCGGCGAGACGTGCAGCCAGAAGAAGCTGGGCGAGGCGCTGAAAGCGAACCCGCAGGACATGGACAGCCGCGCGATGCTCGTCATCACCCTCTTCCTCAGCGGCGACCTCGAGCGCTGCCTCACGGAGGCCGTCAAGCTGCACACCCTCGGCGCCCCGTTCGGCAGGACCGCCATCAAGAAGGTCAAGGCGTTTCTCGGGCCCGACAATGAGCTGGCCAAGCGTGTCGGGGACCTTTGAGAGAAGCGTTTCTAGGTCGTTAGTGCTGCTTTTCCTCTTGGTCCTCTTCCGTCGCCCCCATTTTCACATCATTCCTTCATTCTTTTCGAGTTCTTACTTTGCTTCCCCCCACCTCCTCGTTGTGTATTCCATAATGAAATGTCGAAGTAGCACCACCCAGATTGCCGCCCAATGACGTTACATAGTACATAGTGTTTACCCTTCCTTTCTCCTCTCTATCTCTCTCCACCTCAGTTTTTTTTTTTCCTTTAAACCTTTTGACTGTCTACTTTCATTGCTGCTTGATTTGCCAGAACCTTTATTATTCACAGTGCTCATCATAAATCGCTTTCTCATTCCTTTCTTCCCTTACCCAACCGCTCCGTTTCGACACAACAACAATAGTTCAGGTAAAAGCAAAATTTTGTGACAGATTTGTTGTGTTGTTGTTTTTTTTTTTGATCGCAGGCAAAGGAAAAAAAAAGGATTATTCTACTGGAATTTCACTTTTCGCCCCCCCCCCTCCCTTTCCCCCAACCTTTATTAGCCAAAGCACGCCATGAACCACGACGACGCGACGTGGAACATCATGGGGCAGACCTTCTGCTCTTTCAAGGTGAAGACGCACGACGACAAGGTGCGCTTCTGCCGCAACCCCTACAACGTGACTGGTCTCTGCCAGCGCGGCGTGTGCCCCCTCGCCAACGCGCAGTACGCGACCGTCATCGAGCACGAGGACGAGCTCTACCTGTACATCAAGACGGCCGAGCGCGCGCACCTGCCGCGGCGCATGTGGGAGAAGGTGAAGCTGGACAGCAGTTTTCTCAAGGCGCTCGCGCAGATCGACGAGGAGCTGCAGTGGTGGGATCAGAAGCTTGTCAACAAGGTCAAGGCGCGGCTGCTGCGCCTCAAGGAGTATTTGATGCGCAAGCGCAAGATGCTGCTCGAGCCCAAGGTCGAGTACGTGTCGGTGAACAAGCGACAGGAGGACAAGCTGCTGCGGCGCGAGGAGAAGGCCGAGGCCGCCGCCCGCATCGAGCTCGAGATCGAGAAGGAGCTGCTCGACCGCCTGCGCAAGGGCACCTACGACAGCGTCATCAACCTCAACAAGGAGGCCTTCGAGAAGATCCTCGACGAGGAGGAGGACCGCGGCGAGCTCGACCAGCTGGAGGCCGACGAGGACGAGGAGTTCCCCGAGTTCGTTATGGACGACGAGGAGGACGAGGAGGCGGAGGCGGAGGCGGAGGTCGCCGGCGGGCGCGGCGGCGGCAGGCGGCGCGAGAGGGTCGTGCTCGAGGAGGAGGTGGAGCACGAGCCCCGCGGCCGCAAGCGCACGCGCGAGGACACCATGGACTGGTAACGTGCTCCTTCACGTGTGTCGGTGTGCGTCTGTGTGCTCACCAACCGCGCGCGCCACTGAACGTGCTTGTCTTTTTTTTTTTTTTGTTTTCTCCTCCTCTCTCTATATCTCTGTTTCGTCAACCTCTGCTTCTCTGTTTGATTAATTGCCCCCCCTTTTTCCTTTTAACTCCGCATTTGCTTTCGCTCTGATGACTCTCACCTTCTTTCCTTCACTATAGAGCGAACACGCGGTGCAGCTAACCTAACTTTCACGTGTAACCTTTAATTTCATCTTCTCTGTTATAATAATAACAATAAAAACTACATATATTTATTCTCATTCCCTCTCTATTCACTTTGCGATTTAAACATGCGGCATTACTGCCGCCTTACTATTCATTAAAAAAAAAAAAAAATAGTATCTGACTGAGGAAGAAACGCGCGAATAAAACTCACTGAATTTCTGGTGCGGGTGATTCGCTTCACGTGGAGGGTACTATTACTCTGATTTGTACCACTGTCAACCAGCTATATATGGTCACTTTCTACCTTGTCTCATGTTTCTGTTCTGATATGTGTTTGCATGTTGCATGTCAGGTGGCAGAATAAAAAAAAGAGGAGTCAATCCACTGCGCCCTCTTTCTGTCTCATCACATCTTTACTGTTGAACTCTCTTCCCCCCCCCCGTCCCGGAACCCCCATCGGCTGACAGTAGAAAAACTAGTTAAATTTCGCGACTCTTTTATTCCGAACTTCGTTTTTTTTTCTTCTCAGCCCCCCTCTCCCCTTTCCCACGCAATCCTAGATTACTGTTTCCCTCGTCCTTCTTCTTCTCTCTTTGCCTCCCGTTTCTCTCGCGTTTCATTGCCATGAACCCCAACTACGGCTTCAACGGCACGAACCAGATGCGCCCCGGCAGTCAGATGCGTCCTGGCTCCCAACTGCGCCCCGGCTCCCAGATGCGGCCCGGCAGCCAGATGCGGCAGGTGGCCGGTGTCGGCGGGAGCCTCAACCAGCAGGTGCAGGTGAGCGCGCAGGCGATGGTGTCTCGCGAGGGCGTGCGCACGGCGACGCGCAGCGGCACCGGCACCTCCGCCGGCCCCGGGCGCCAGGTCGGCGACCGCAGCTACTACATCGGGCTGCTGCGGCCCAAGATCAACGAGCTGTCCGCCGAGATCGAGCGCCTCAACGAGCAGGAGGAGCTCATCGGTAAGAGCAGCGGCATGATCCTGCAGCTGCAGCAGAAGTCCAAGTCGCTGACGGAGGAGATCGGGCGCCTCAAGGGCACGCTCGCCGACATCAACACCGCCGTCGACAACTACAACTCGCAGCGCGACACCAACAGCGTGCGCGCCGAGGCGAGCAAGCTCGAGAAGCAGAACGTGGAGCGGCGCAAGCAGGTGGACCAGCTGTTCCTCGAGGCCAAGGAGACGGTCGCCAAGACCAAGGAGATCGAGGAGCAGATCGACGACGAGATGCAGACGCTCTCCAAGCGCATCCTCAGTGAGAACCAGGACTACGGGCTCTACAAGTCCACCTGCGACGAGTCGTTCGCGGTGTCGGACAAGGTGCTGGAGCGGCAGCACGAGGTGCGCACGCTCGTCGCCAAGCAGGACCTGCTCATGATGAAGCTCGCCAACGACCCCGACAAGAAGCGCGCGGCCGAGACGCTGCGCAACATCCTCCGCAAGCGCCAGGAGAAGGAGGAGCTGACCAAGCAGTGCGCCATGTCGGTGGAGGAGGAGAAGCAGATGCTGATCAAGCAGGTGAAGGCGACGCGCTCCGACAAGGAGGCGCTCGAGCGGCAGGTCAACGACACGCGCGACCAGCTGCAGGAGGCCAAGGTGCGCCTCAACGCGCTCGACGAGGAGCTCAAGAGCTACAGCAGCGACAACGTCAAGGCGTACCAGGAGCTGCAGGCCAAGGACCGCGAGATGCAGACCTTCATCGACGAGTTCCCCGACAAGATCCGCGTCGAGTCGGAGCGCATCAGCGAGAAGCAGAAGAGCATCAGCGACCTCCTCGCGCGCATCTCCCAGGCCCTCGAGATCCAGAAGCAGATGCCGGCCGAGAGCTCCCCCGGCGCGCTGCAGGCGCTCAACACCGAGGCCGACGCGCGCCGCGACCAGATCGCCAGCGACCAGAAGACGCACCAGCGGCTGGAGAAGGAGCTGCTCGACCGCAAGGCGCAGCTCGACAAGGTCGCGCACCTCGACAAGAAGATCAAGGAGGAGCTCGAGTCGCACGCGGCCAAGATGGCGGAGCAGAAGGAGGAGATCGAGAAGTACAGCGACCTCGACGCGCTCAAGGAGGAGGTCGACCAGCTGCGCCGCGACCTCACCTCGCAGCGCGTGCAGCTCACCCGAATCCGCGACGGCGGCCGCTACCAGCTCAACGCCGCCTCCGCGCGGTACGAGGCGGAGAACGCCGCGCTGCAGAAGAGCGAGATCACCTCGTCGCTCGCCACCAAGGAGCAGAAGCTGCGCGCGCTGTGGCAGTCCACCTTCACCCTCGACGACTACGTGCGGCTGCAGGAGAAGGACACGCAGTACCTCTCCATCAAGGCCGACTGCCTCCGCATGGTCGACGAGGCAAACCTGACCCTCAAGAACCCCGCCGGCGGCGTCCCCACCCTGCAGGTCGGCGGCGAGCAGTAGATACAATGAGGAAAAGTAGAAAAGGTCGTCAACAACGACGACAATCCATCGTTTTCCAAAAGAAAGAAAAAAAAGTAAAAAGTTGAAGGAGTTATTCAAACACCAACATAGTTTTTCTGATTGCGTATCGTATTTGTTGAAAAACCCTTCTTTTTTTTTTTTTTACTTTTCCCTCTAACCTTCAAACGTTGTACATTCAAATTTCAACGAATAGAACACCAACAGTGAAGAAAGCAGAGAAGAGAATAAACAATAGAAGTTATTTTCATTCATTTCATTCTGTTTTGCTATCTCCTCAGTTGACTTTCCTTCCACCCGCCCACCCACTCATATTCTGTCATGTATATTTCTCATTATTGTAAAGGAAACAACGACACATTTTTTCTTTTCTCTCACACTCGAATGAGACGTGGAAACGAGCTTTTAAAAAAAAAAAAGGAAGATGTGAAAGGATAAGTTCGAGAAGGACATTCGAAGGGAGCTATGAATCTCTGCCCTTCATTTTTCTTGCATATCGTTGCCCCCAGCATCCCATATGTTCTTCTTCCTTTTTTATTATTCTTTCCCGCACCGTGTCGTCTAGTTGGAGCCGAATTCCTACAAGGCTCATTGTTACCACTATCAGTGCCGTTTCAACTTTTCGTTCTTTCCCCCATTTATATTTATGTTGTCCCTTCCCCCCTACGCCCTGTTTGCCTTTTTTTTTTTGTTTGTAGAAATACCACACGAAACTCCATCAGTAATACGGAAGGACTAATACAGGGGACTTTGCAAAGGTCCCATCTTTATTTCTTCTTCTATCGCGCAAGTGGCGTTTCAGCTTTTGGCGTAGAAAAAAAAATGAAACGCTCTTGTGCGTTTTGTTTTTTCTCGCTGGTGATCTTAGTGCTCTTTCTTCTTCTTTCATCGAGATGGAGATGGTAGCATCAACACACACACACACACACACACACACACACACACTCACTGACGATTTTCAAAAATGAATACATCCTCTCCTTCACCTCATCTCGTCCGCCACCCCTCCTCCTTCTTCTTTCTTCTACGATTAACGCAAACTCCCAATAGAATCGAAAGCCCTCTCAACCTCTTTCTTCTGTATTCCACCGTCATATCCTCTTTTTCTTTTTGTTTCTTTGTTTGTTTTATAATTCAACACATCTGTTCTAATCTTTACCGTTTTATTAGTAGTCCTTCAGCGAAACTCTGCTCACGGACAAAAATCTCTCTTTAAAAAAACAACAACAACAACGTAGTATCACTTCAGCTCATTTTTTTCTTCATATCAGCCATGACCCACCGCGAGCGCTTTCTTGAGGTGTGGAAGGAGGTGCGGGAGTTCTGCCTCGACCTGACCGTGTCGCGCTGCGAGATGGACCCCAACCGCCGCAACTACCTCGCCGTCATGCTCGACACGACGTGCCTCGAGGGCAAGTACAACCGCGGCCTCTGCGTCGTCGACGTGGCCGACGCCATGTGCGAGGCCTCCGGGGTCACCGGCGAGGCGCGCGAGGCGGCGCTGCACGACGCGTGCGTGTGCGGGTGGATGATCGAGATGCTGCAGGCGCACTTCCTCGTGGAGGACGACATCATGGACCACAGCAAGACGCGGCGCGGCAAGCCGTGCTGGTACCTGCACCCCGGCGTCACGACGCAGGTGGCGATTAACGACGGCCTCATCGTCCTCGCCTTCGCGACGCAGGTCGCGCTGCACTACTTCGCCGACAAGCCGTACCTCGGCGAGGTGCTGAGGGTCTTCCACGACGTGGACCTCACGACGACCATCGGGCAGTTCTACGACACCACGTCGATGGTGGACTCGGCGAAGCTCGACCCCCACACGCCGCACCCCGCGACCACCGACTACGTCGAGTACACCGTCTTCAACTACCGCCGCATCGTCGTCTACAAGACGGCCTACTACACCTACTGGCTGCCGCTCGTCATGGGGCTGATCGTCAGCGGCACGCGCGGCGTGGTGGAGGCGGAGCTCGTGCACCGCGTCGCCATGGTCATGGGCGAGTACTTCCAGGTGCAGGACGACGTCATGGACTGCTTCACGCCCCCGGAGAAGCTCGGCAAGATCGGCACCGACATCCAGGACGCCAAGTGCTCCTGGCTCGCCGCCACCTTCCTCGCCAACGCGTCGCCGGAGCAGGTGGAGGAGTTCAAGGCCAACTACGGCGTCGACGACGAGGCCAAGGTCGCCGTGATCAAGCGCCTTTACAACGACACCAACATGCTCGAGCACTTTGACAAGTACGAAGAGGGCGTCGCGGCGGAGGTGAACGAGCTGCTCGCCAAGATCGACGCGGCCTCCCCGGCCTTCGGCCGCAGCGTGCAGGTGCTGTGGGACAAGACCTACAAGCGCTCCAAGTAATCAGCGCGTGAGTGATCTTTGTTTCTTTTTTTTTTGTTTTCTTTTAGGGATTGTGCTTATTAGTAGCTGCGTTTCCTGTGTCTTTCGTTTCTCTGTTTTTTTTTTTGTTGGCTTGTTTTCTTACAGCGCAAAGGTGATCGAAAAGAGATAGAGAGATAGATAGAAGTAGTCTTCTTCTTCTCACCTCTCTCGTGTGCATCCTCTTCGCTTTCGCCTCCGCTTTCTCTTCCTCACGTATCTTTTACCAAGAGCTTGCAGTTGCACTGTTCTTGTTCTCTTTTATATAAATATGCCCAATCGTTGCCAAAGACTTTTACGCTTTTTTGTTTCTAGTTCAAATTACTGAAATGTTCACGTGAGGTCTGAAGAAGACAAGTACGCAAGTTAAAGAGAAGCTAAAGAAAAACAGAAAAAAAAAAGCATACATCATGTACTACCCACCCTAGGGAGCACATAACGGAACGGAAAGCGAATGAGTGAAGGCATCAAAGAGGGGATGCGAATTTCAAACAACAACAACAACAAGAGTAACAACAAACAATGATTTAGGTGACACGTGCGGAGCCAACTTACACATGCACTAAGCTGTTTTTTTCCCCAATTTTCTTTCTTTCGCTGAGGTTTTCTGTTCTTTTCCTTTTCTCTCATAAATATGATACAGCGTTGACAGTGTACCCGCAGTAAATCAAAGAAATAGTAAAGTTTCCTTTTTTGATCAAAAATTCTAAATGCTTTTTTTTTCATTATGTTTCTCTTCATATTTTCTCTTTCTAGTTTTTATCAAGCGTGTAGTTTCTCTTGTTCGTAAATAAAAAAGGAAAATAAAGGATGGGAACAGTAAAATAAAGAAACCCGAATGAAAAAATATTAACCAGTTCCGCGATCAGAATGCGTCCATGTCTTGCACACAGATAGTTACTCTGCTTTACGCACTGTTGCTTGTGAGCAACCGGGAAGGGGCGAGGCCGTTGCTCTCCCCCCTCCTCCCTCCCTTCTCTCTTATTCTTCTTCTCAGCAGTCTTATATGAAGAGTTACTGAAGCATTCATACATGCAACGTCACCGCATGCCGTTGACTCTTACCTTCCTTTTCCCCTCCCCACACAAAACTACCACTCTTTTTGAAATCTAATACAATTCTCCTCAGCAAGTTGTGATTAGCGACACATTTTTAGAAAAATCGTATCTTTTCTGCACAACTATTGACTCCTCCACTTCTTGTTCTTCAAGTGTCGCTGGAAGTGGTGTGACGCAACTTGAAGAAAAAAGCAAGGAGAGAGAAGAGCACTTAGAGCAGGATCCGACCATCAACGTTTTCTTTTCTTTTTCGCATCTAGAATTACTGTAAACAAGAGCGGAACAGCTGTATTAATAGACGACGCTGCAGCCTAAAGAGACAAGAAGAGCCATTTAACTTCTTTTTCTTTTCTTTGTGAGAGTTAAAAAGAAGTGAAACAGCTACCTTCGATATTTTGTCTCTCATTCACATAACTTCTTAGCTTCTCACACGCACGCGTATTGTAGATGCGGTGCTGCAAGTTTCCCGACCCTGAAGGGGAGTGGCGCGATGTGTACGACGACCCTGTGCGGCCGCGGCGCAGCGGCTACGAGTGCCCCCCGGACCCCCTGCAGGTCGGCGCCTGGACGGCCATCGCGGTGATCATGGTGCTGCACTACCTCGTGCAGGTGCCGCTGTTCCGCCACGGCGTCCTCATCGCCGACTGCATCGTCGCGTCGGTGCTGCTACTGTGCGTGATCGTGTCCAAGGTGACGCTCGAGCTGCTGCCGCAGCAGGACGACGTGGTGTTCCTGCCCGAGGACGAGATGCCGCGGCTGGACCAGGAGCAGCTCGACGAGGCCAACGCGCCGCCGGGGACGGCGCCGTGCGTCTTCTGCCGCCGCTTCGTCTCGGCGTCGTGCAAGCACTGCAGCGTGTGCGACAAGTGCGTGCCCGACTTTGACCACCACTGCCGCTGGCTCAACAGCTGCGTCGGCGGCAAGAAACTACCGCCTCTTTGTGTTCTTCATGGGCGCCGCGTGGCTGGGGATGGCGTGGGTCGTCGGCATTAGCATCTACACCATCCAGTGGTGCCTCCGCGACCGTGACCGCTGCCGCGCGCGCCTGCACGACTCGTACCGCAGCACCGGCAACGCCTACATCGCGATCCTCGTCTTCAACTTCCTGGTCATGCTGCTCGCGGCCGCCGGCGCCGCGACTCTGGGGAAGCTCATCCTCTTCCACGTGTACCTCAACTGGACGGGGCAGTCGACGTACGAGCACATCATCGCGAAGCGCAAGAAGAGGGAGGAGGCGGGGGAGAGCAAGAAGGGCAAGAAGGGCATGCTCGAGCACGGCTGCTGCGCCATACGCAGACGACGGGACTTCAAGAAGCGCGGCAACAAGAACAATGCCAACGGCGACAACACGCGCTCGTCGCAGGCGGACGGGGCCGACGGGGAGGGCGGCGCCTCCGAGTCGCACGAGCCAGCGGACTACAGCGGGCGCGGGCGCCGCGGGCGCACTCCTAGCAGCATCTCCTCCCCCGTGCTGGGGAACGAGCCGCTCCGAGTAGATCTCTAGAGACAGTAAAAGAAAGAGAAAGCGAGAGAGAGGGAGAGGGTGGGGGGCGGCGGTGGAAGGCCTCTTGCGTTCCTCATGTTCTTACCTTTTCTACTTTCTTTCTTTCGGTTCTGTTTGCCAATCATCATTGTGCAACTCTGCTGCTTCCTTGTCGTTCTTTTTTTTTTCTAGCTTCTCATCATCTTTCTTATTCATTCTGCTACCCACACCATTTTTAATCTCACAATTTCTACCATTCACTTATCTTTTCTCTACTATTTATTTATGGAGTTGCTATACAAACTCGTATTCCAAGTAATTGTAAAATAAGTTTTGAGGGAGATATCGGCAATAAACGCATTCTCTCCTCTTTTTTTTCCCCCTTTCCACATACGGCTACGCGTGCATACATTTTAGAATTTCGAACGTTCTCTAACTCTTTTTTTTTTGCTCTCTGCGTAGTCTTTTTCTTTCCGTTTTTCGGATGCTCTATTAATTGCAACAGGCTTCGTCCTCTCTCTCCCTCCAAGTTATGTGTAGTGGCGCAGACACAGCTTATGCAGAATGTATTTGTGAAGGAAAAGCGACAAAAAACAGCTCAATGCATGACCTCTTGATGCACTGTATCTTGTCCGATCACAATGATCCGATGCTACTGCTGAATCCGTTGTAAAACACTATCCATTCTCTCCCCTCCCCCTCATCTTGTTGTCAAATGAACCCACATACATTACACACGGAGAGACTCTGCTCTTAGCGGAGCAGTCGCCTATTCCTCTTTGCAGAAACGAAAAACAATTTCATTTTTATTAACCAAAGTAACTTAGTGTTCGCCCCCCCCCCCTTCGCCTCTTCACATCTTTTCTCCTATTCAGTCTACTTTTTCTTCTCGTTTGTTTCACTTAAAATAAACATCAACACCAACCCCCAAAAATCGATTTATCGATCCTTTCTCTCTTTCTCTGTATTTTTTCTTTCTCCTTCTATTGGGCTGTCGGAAGCTTTATTATCTTTCTTGTCTTGGCCACTCTCTGTTTCTACCCTGCTCTGCCTTCTTCTTCCCCAATGCGCCCGCTGCTGCGACTCGGGGCGCGCGCAAAAGTGCCAAGAATTGCGATCCCGCAGTGGCAGCCGCCTCTGCTGTGGCCAGCGCGCCACGCGTCGTCCGGGGCTTTCACTGCGGCTGCCAGCGGCGCCATCAGCGGCGACGCCACGGCTGCCAGCACCTCCGCCCCCATCGGGGCGTCTGAAACAGGGCTGAGAGACGTCCGTAGCGGCGCAAGGGGCGACAAGAGGGCAACACACCGACACCGACACCGACAAGGGCAGCAGCGACAAGAACAAGACCAGTGGCGGTGCTGCTGCTGAAAACGCCGTGTCGGCGGGTGGCGCCTCGCTGATGGTGTCAGGGTACAGCACGCTGGCCCCACGCGGCGGGGGCGGAGGCAGCGGCGGCGGCAGCGGCAGCGGCGACGTTGGCTGTTTCCACGGGTCGGCGGCGCCCGGGACGAGCGGCGGCGCCGCGGTGGTGGTGGCGTCGCGCAACGACGTGACGAGCGAGGAGCGGCTGCTGGAGCTGGCCAACACGCTGGAGGAGCGGCGCCTCGCGCGGCGCAAGCGCCTGTTTGACGACATGATCGTCTTCGAGGGCGGCGCCATCGCGGACCGCGACTCGCTGGGGGCGCACATGATCATGCGCGACTTCATTCACTTTGCGCTCTACCACTACAAGTGGGGCTACCTCCCCAAGCTGCACCGCAAGTACCGCCAGCTGATGACCGGCGGCTACTTCGACCCCGTGCCCTTCGCCTCGCTGCGCAACCAGACCGACTACGAGCGCTACGTCAACAAGATCCACGAGACGACCCCCGGCTTTATCACGCCGACGCAGCTCTTCCAGCCCTACTACGGGTGGGTCATCGCGGACTACCTCGTGACGACCTGGCGCAACAAGTTCGACCCCCGCGAGCCGCTTGTGGTGTACGACGTCGGCGCCGGCACCGGCGCGCTCGCGGCGTCGGTGCTCGACTACCTGGCGGAGCACTTCCCCGACGTGTACGCCGTGTGCGAGTACCACGTCATCGAGCTCAACGCGCACCTGATCCCGGTGCTGCGCAACCGCCTCGTGCACCACTACCACCACACGAAGCTGCACCACCTCTCCTTCCTCAACTGGCGGCAGCTGGAGCGCCGCCGCTGCGTCGTGCTCGGCATCGAGCTGCTCTCCGGCCTCCCGCACGACTGCGTCCTGTGGGACACGGACGGCGTGTGCAGCGAGCACTGGTGGGACTTCCGGCAGCGCGACAACCTCTCCTCGGCGGTGGAGCACTACGCGACGCTCGAGGACCCGATGATCCTGCGCTACCTGCGCTACCTCGGCTGGATGCAGGAGGAGAGCTTCCACGCCCTCAAGGTCCTCTGCATCACCGACGGCAAGGAGAACATCGACCAGCCGCGCTTCCGCACCATCCAGCCCGTCCCCACCGACCCCTTCCGCGTCGTCATCTCCAAGGTGATCTGGATCCACAGCCCGTGGCGCACCGCCTGGCTGCCGACCGCGCAGATGCTGCTGCTGGAGACCCTCGCGCAGTACTTCCCGCGGCACCACCTCTTCGTGGCCGACTGGGCGCAGGTGCGGCAGGGCCTCCCGGGCGTCAACGCCCCCGTGCTGCAGAGCAAGGTGCGCGTCGCCAAGGACACCTACCTGCGCCGCCCGTCGGACCGCCTGGAGATGAACATGGGGATGGTCGACATCTGCTTCCCCACCGACTTTGAGCACCTCGCGACGGTGTACGCCAACGTGTGCGGCGCAGAGAAGGAGGTGAGCTCGATGCCGCACCCCGAGTTCTGGAAAACGTACGGCGGCGAGAAGACGGCGCTGTTCACGACCAAGAGCGGCTTCAACCCCCTCATAGAGGACTTCCAGCCCTTTCACGTCTTTAGTACCCATCATCCACCCGAAATGTAAGAGCGGGCCGGAGGGGAGGGGGGGGGGAGAGAGAGAGAGAGAGGACAGATGAACAGGCGTTGTGAGGGCTCTTTTGACTTGTTTTGTCTCCTGTTGCCGCCGTCCGAACCCTCTAACCTGAACGCCTTCGCGAACCTCTCTGCGAGAGTTTGCATGCACTTTTCCCTCTTTTTCTTTTCTTGATTTGTGAAGATAACGCGTTGAATCCCCTGCGAATTTCACCTCCTCAAAAAGAAAGAAAACGTCCACGAACAAGCAAACAAAACAAGAGCAATCAAATGGACAGCGATATTAATTTTGAAGCCGATCTTTCTCCCTTACCACATCCTAAATGCTCTTTCCCTTGAAATTCATGTCTGTCCCTACCTTTCACACTGCGTTTAGTTTTTTCTTTTCTTTTTTTCATTCCACTGTAGTTGGCGGATGGTCGGAATTGATACTGTGTCTTTGCTGAATTCTTGTCTTTCAAGGCCACGCTCTTTCTTTTGCCTATTCCCCTTTTTCCAAAAACTTCATTTTCCTTCCCTCTTCCTTCTCCCCTCTCACCTTCGGCCTTCACATTTCTACCACGGAAACACAAGGAAATTGGCCAAGCAGCTCAACCATTGCCAGCCAACACGTATATTACAAAGATTTTTAATCGAGAGCAACAGTATCCTTATTAAAAGACAAACATACAACCGGAATATACACAAACTATTTGATAGAGGGAAAAACATCCAGCTTAAACAAAGATACTGAAGAAAAACTTCGAGCTTATTGTGGATAGGCAGGCGGACTCCGCACACAGGTAAATTCGTTTTTTTTTTCTAAAGTATCTTTTCCACTTTACTTTCTTTCATCATTTTCTTTCTCCTGCGAAACGCAGAAGCAAATACAGCAATCATACACACAAAGTCTGATAGTGGGGGAAATCGCGAAGACGACCGAACACGTCTCTCCGTGTGGTGAAATTCGAACTACATCTACTACTACTAGCTCGAGTCCTCACCGCTCACTCACCGTTCTTCAATTGCTTTCCTTACGACTTTTTCTTCTTTTCGTTTCCCCCTCTACTTCATTTTCGCTCTCAAAGGAGGAAAGAAAAGCGAAAACTAGCCCTTTTCATCTCTTCATTTTTCACGTCCTTCTGTACAGTTTATATCTTCCGTCTCGTTCTGCTTCTTTTATTATTATTATTATTATCTTTACATTTTTTTTCTTTTTTACCTGTACACATAATCTTCTTCAGTAATCCGTCCAATTTTTTGCAGGGCGCAGTCTGCCACTCACACATACCGATATTGCTAGTGAAAAGAAAAGCATATCAGAAATAATTTTTGCCCTTGGCACCTTCCCCTCTCCAAGTGTTTCAACATTCTCTTTTTCATTGTTTCAGTGTCACTTGCTGCATACCGTTTCACCATTTTTTTTTTTTTCGCGGTGAAAAAGAAAGCAGCTCCATAAAAATATATTGTGCGCTTTTTCAGTCTGCCTTGAATAAACTTATTTTCATTGTTACTTTTTCGTCCTCTTTCTGCATTCCAAAGCGAATACTGGAGGAGAAGTTTTTTTTTTCTACCGAAATCTTTTACGGCTGGATACGTTTGGTGCAAGCAAACTCGCGATAGAATCTAGAGAAGCGAGGATTGGATTGTTGCAGCACTCCGGCACGAAGCGAAACACACCCGAAAAGAATAGTGAAAAAGTATAAAATTAGTCGAGTAACCAGCGCAGTAGAAAAACAGTAAAAAACAAACAAACTGTTTTTCTTTGTCTCACTTCTGGAGCGCCACCGCTGCTGACGAATAACTTCTCTGCATTGAGAAGAGGCGCCGTGTTAGCCGAAGAGGCACCTCACTTAAGATCAACATACGCTTTCGTACTCAAACGAGGCGACAGCACACCAACCCACACGCACACACTCAGGAAAGAACGCACCGCCCGTGAAGACGGCATGCAGTCTCGCCAGCGCGTGCATAGCTCCCCCGCACGCCCGTCGCGCCCCTCCTCGGCGGCGGCGGACGCGGGCGGGGCGGGCGGCGGACAGGAGGCGCTGCGCGCGCGCCTCTCCGCGGTGGAGCGGGAGCTGCGGGAGGCGCAGGCGGAGTTGGCAGAGTACCGCGCGCTGGGGCCGGTGGAGGACGTGGCGGAGGAGCTGCGACTGACGCGCCTGCAGCTCCGCGCGCAGGAGGACGACAACAAGCAGTTGCGGCAGCACTACGCGAGCCGCCAGCTGCAGGGCGAGGCGCTCTTCGAGGAGAACGCGGACCTGCGGGAGCAGCTCACGCGTCTGGAGGCGCAAAACGAGGCACTGCGGGAGGAGCTCGCGGAGCTGCAGAGCCCGGCGCGCTCAGACGTGCTGCCGGCCGCGGAGGTGCACGAGCTCCCCCTCCACGACCGCGAAATCGCACAGATGCAGCGCCAGCAGAACTTGGCCGAGAACTACGTGCCGCGCGAGCGGTACGAGGCGACCCAGCGCGAGCTGGAGGAGGCACAGGCGCAGCTGCGGGAGGCCCGCCGCCGCGAAAACGCAAAGGAGGCGCACGTAAACGCCCGCCGCCTGCAGCGCACCGAGAGCGAGGCGGCGGAGATGCGCCGCGAGCTCGAGAAGCAACGACAGCAGCAGCAGCAGGACGTCGAAAGAGCGGAGCAGCTGCGCGCGGAGAACAGAGAGTTGGCGGCGGAGAATCAGACTATGCGGGAAGAGCTACAGCGGATACGCACAGAGCTCCAAAGACGAGAGGCGGGCGAGGCTAGTAATGAAAAGTGGGAGCAAGACCGTGCACGCTCCCGCGATCGGATTGAAAAAATCCTTCAACAAGAACATGACACCGATCTGAACGCCCTCAGAGATCAATTGGCCGCCAAGGACGAGCAGCTTGCCGCGCTGGAGGAGCAGCTTGCTGAGGAGCAGGCCGAGCGGCAGCGTGCGGAGGAGGAGCGCGCTGCCGAGGCCGCCGCCAAGGACGAGCAGCTGGCCGCGCTGGAGGAGCAGCTTGCCGAGGAGCAGGCCGAGCGTCAGCGCGCGGAGGAGGAGCGCGCTGCCGAGGCCGCCGCCAAGGACGAGGAGTTGGCAACGGTGCGGGCACAGGCGAACCGCAGTCGTGCGCTGGACGAAGGCGCGGTGGAGGCTGCGATGCTGCGGCAGCAGCTGGAGGAGGCGGAGTCCAAGCTTGCTGAGGAGCAGGCCGAGCGGCAGCGTGCGGAGGAGGAGCGCGCTGCCGAGGCCGCCGCCAAGGACGAGCAGCTTGCCGCGCTAGAGGAGCAGCTTGCTGAGGAGCAGGCCGAGCGTCAGCGCGCGGAGGAGGAGCGCGCTGCCGAGGCCGCCGCCAAGGACGAGCAGCTTGCCGCGCTGGAGGAGCAGCTTGCCGAGGAGCAGGCGAACCGCAGTCGTGCGCTGGACGAAGGCGCGGTGGAGGCTGCGATGCTGCGGCAGCAGCTTGAGCAGGCGGAGGAGGAGAACGAGGTCCTCCGGCAGTATGACCGCCGCGCGCGCAACAGCGCCGAGGACGACGATGACTGCGTGGTGACGCGGCACGTGCGTGTGTTCGAGGGCGACGAGTGGGACGCTGTGCTGGAGAAGCACCCGGAGCGTCTGCGCGACGCCCTGCGCGTTGACGCGAGCCACGCGTGTCAGGTGACGCAGGATGATGTCGTGGACATGGTGCTGACGCTTGGCAGCCTGCACGCGGAGTTTGCTGTGCGGCACCGGCGCGACGTGGACGAGGCGCGGATCGACCAGCTGCTTGCGGAGTACGACTTCCCGAGCGTGAACAAGGTGTATGCGGAGAGGCACGGCAGCAAGCGTGGTGCGGACGCGCTGGCGGAGGAGGTTGCTGCGCGGGACGCCCATCTGGCGCAGGTGGAGGAGGAGCGCGCTGCCGAGGCCGCCGCCAAGGACGAGCAGCTTGCCGCGCTGGAGGAGCAGCTTGCTGAGGAGCAGGCCGAGCGGCAGCGTGCGGAGGAGGAGCGCGCTGCCGAGGCCGCCGCCAAGGACGAGCAGCTTGCCGCGCTGGAGGAGCAGCTTGCTGAGGAGCAGGCCGAGCGGCAGCGTGCGGAGGAGGAGCGCGCTGCCGAGGCCGCCGCCAAGGACGAGCAGCTTGCCGCGCTAGAGGAGCAGCTTGCCGAGGAGCAGGCGAACCGCAGTCGTGCGCTGGACGAAGGCGCGGTGGAGGCTGCGATGCTGCGGCAGCAGCTTGAGCAGGCGGAGGAGGAGAACGAGGTCCTCCGGCAGTATGACCGCCGCGCGCGCAACAGCGCCGAGGACGACGATGACTGCGTGGTGACGCGGCACGTGCGTGTGTTCGAGGGCGACGAGTGGGACGCTGTGCTGGAGAAGCACCCGGAGCGTCTGCGCGACGCCCTGCGCGTTGACGCGAGCCACGCGTGTCAGGTGACGCAGGATGATGTCGTGGACATGGTGCTGACGCTTGGCAGCCTGCACGCGGAGTTTGCTGTGCGGCACCGGCGCGACGTGGACGAGGCGCGGATCGACCAGCTGCTTGCGGAGTACGACTTCCCGAGCGTGAACAAGGTGTATGCGGAGAGGCACGGCAGCAAGCGTGGTGCGGACGCGCTGGCGGAGGAGGTTGCTGCGCGGGACGCCCATCTGGCGCAGGTGGAGGAGGAGCGCGCTGCCGAGGCCGCCGCCAAGGACGAGCAGCTTGCCGCGCTGGAGGAGCAGCTTGCTGAGGAGCAGGCCGAGCGGCAGCGTGCGGAGGAGGAGCGCGCTGCCGAGGCCGCCGCCAAGGACGAGCAGCTTGCCGCGCTAGAGGAGCAGCTTGCCGAGGAGCAGGCGAACCGCAGTCGTGCGCTGGACGAAGGCGCGGTGGAGGCTGCGATGCTGCGGCAGCAGCTTGAGCAGGCGGAGGAGGAGAACGAGGTCCTCCGGCAGTATGACCGCCGCGCGCGCAACAGCGCCGAGGACGACGATGACTGCGTGGTGACGCGGCACGTGCGTGTGTTCGAGGGCGACGAGTGGGACGCTGTGCTGGAGAAGCACCCGGAGCGTCTGCGCGACGCCCTGCGCGTTGACGCGAGCCACGCGTGCCAGGTGACGCAGGATGATGTCGTGGACATGGTGCTGACGCTTGGCAGCCTGCACGCGGAGTTTGCTGTGCGGCACCGGCGCGACGTGGACGAGGCGCGGATCGACCAGCTGCTTGCGGAGTACGACTTCCCGAGCGTGAACAAGGTGTATGCGGAGAGGCACGGCAGCAAGCGTGGTGCGGACGCGCTGGCGGAGGAGGTTGCTGCGCGGGACGCCCATCTGGCGCAGGTGGAGGAGGAGCGCGCTGCCGAGGCCGCCGCCAAGGACGAGCAGCTTGCCGCGCTGGAGGAGCAGCTTGCTGAGGAGCAGGCCGAGCGGCAGCGTGCGGAGGAGGAGCGCGCTGCCGAGGCCGCCGCCAAGGACGAGCAGCTTGCCGCGCTGGAGGAGCAGCTTGCTGAGGAGCAGGCCGAGCGGCAGCGCGCGGAGGAGGAGCGCGCTGCCGAGGCCGCCGCCAAGGACGAGCAGCTTGCCGCGCTGGAGGAGCAGCTTGCTGAGGAGCAGGCCGAGCGGCAGCGTGCGGAGGAGGAGCGCGCTGCCGAGGCCGCCGCCAAGGACGAGCAGCTTGCCGCGCTGGAGGAGCAGCTTGCTGAGGAGCAGGCCGAGCGGCAGCGTGCGGAGGAGGAGCGCGCTGCCGAGGCCGCCGCCAAGGACGAGCAGCTTGCCGCGCTGGAGGAGCAGCTTGCTGAGGAGCAGGCCGAGCGGCAGCGTGCGGAGGAGGAGCGCGCTGCCGAGGCCGCCGCCAAGGACGAGCAGCTTGCCGCGCTGCAGGAGCAGCTTGCCGAGGAGCAGGCGAACCGCAGTCGTGCGCTGGACGAAGGCGCGGTGGAGGCTGCGATGCTGCGGCAGCAGCTGGAGGAGGCGGAGTCCAAGCTTGCTGAGGAGCAGGCCGAGCGGCAGCGTGCGGAGGAGGAGCGCGCTGCCGAGGCCGCCGCCAAGGACGAGCAGCTTGCCGCGCTGCAGGAGCAGCTTGCTGAGGAGCAGGCGAACCGCAGTCGTGCGCTGGACGAAGGCGCGGTGGAGGCTGCGATGCTGCGGCAGCAGCTTGAGCAGGCGGAGGAGGAGAACGAGGTCCTCCGGCAGTATGACCGCCGCGCGCGCAACAGCGCCGAGGACGACGATGACTGCGTGGTGACGCGGCACGTGCGTGTGTTCGAGGGCGACGAGTGGGACGCTGTGCTGGAGAAGCACCCGGAGCGTCTGCGCGACGCCCTGCGCGTTGACGCGAGCCACGCGTGCCAGGTGACGCAGGATGATGTCGTGGACATGGTGCTGACGCTTGGCAGCCTGCACGCGGAGTTTGCTGTGCGGCACCGGCGCGACGTGGACGAGGCGCGGATCGACCAGCTGCTTGCGGAGTACGACTTCCCGAGCGTGAACAAGGTGTATGCGGAGAGGCACGGCAGCAAGCGTGGTGCGGACGCGCTGGCGGAGGAGGTTGCTGCGCGGGACGCCCATCTGGCGCAGGTGGAGGAGGAGCGCGCTGCCGAGGCCGCCGCCAAGGACGAGCAGCTTGCCGCGCTGGAGGAGCAGCTTGCTGAGGAGCAGGCCGAGCGGCAGCGTGCGGAGGAGGAGCGCGCTGCCGAGGCCGCCGCCAAGGACGAGCAGCTTGCCGCGCTGGAGGAGCAGCTTGCTGAGGAGCAGGCCGAGCGGCAGCGTGCGGAGGAGGAGCGCGCTGCGAGGCCGCCGCCAAGGACGAGCAGCTTGCCGCGCTGGAGGAGCAGCTTGCTGAGGAGCAGGCCGAGCGGCAGCGTGCGGAGGAGGAGCGCGCTGCCGAGGCCGCCGCCAAGGACGAGCAGCTTGCCGCGCTGGAGGAGCAGCTTGCTGAGGAGCAGGCCGAGCGGCAGCGTGCGGAGGAGGAGCGCGCTGCCGAGGCCGCCGCCAAGGACGAGCAGCTTGCCGCGCTGGAGGAGCAGCTTGCTGAGGAGCAGGCCGAGCGGCAGCGTGCGGAGGAGGAGCGCGCTGCCGAGGCCGCCGCCAAGGACGAGCAGCTTGCCGCGCTGCAGGAGCAGCTTGCTGAGGAGCAGGCCGAGCGGCAGCGTGCGGAGGAGGAGCGCGCTGCCGAGGCCGCCGCCAAGGACGAGCAGCTTGCCGCGCTGGAGGAGCAGCTTGCTGAGGAGCAGGCCGAGCGGCAGCGTGCGGAGGAGGAGCGCGCTGCCGAGGCCGCCGCCAAGGACGAGCAGCTTGCCGCGCTGCAGGAGCAGCTTGCCGAGGAGCAGGCGAACCGCAGTCGTGCGCTGGACGAAGGCGCGGTGGAGGCTGCGATGCTGCGGCAGCAGCTTGAGGAGGCGGAGGCAGAACGAGGCCTGCGGCAGGTAGGACCGCCGCGCGCGCAGCAGCGCCGAGGACGAGAGCTGCGCGCTGCCGAGGCACGTGCTGAGGAGCGAGCCGAGTGGACGCTGTGCGGAGGCAGGAGCGTCTGCGCGACGCCGCGCTGACGCGAGCCACGCGTGCAGGTGACGCAGGATGATGTCGTGGACATGGTCGACGCTGGCAGCCTGCACGCGGAGTGCTGTGCGCACGGCGCACGTGGACGAGGCGCGGATCGACCAGCTGCTGCGGAGTACGACTGCGCGCGTGCAAGGTGCATGCGAGAGGCACGCAGCAGCTGGTGCGGCGCTGCAGGAGGAGCTTGCTGAGGGCGACGCCGAGCTGGCGCAGTGCGGAGGAGGCAGCGCGCTGCCGAGGCCGCCGCCAAGGACGAGCAGCTTGCCGCGCTGCAGGAGCAGCTTGCTGAGGAGCAGGCCGAGCGGCAGCGTGCGGAGGAGGAGCGCGCTGCCGAGGCCGCCGCCAAGGACGAGCAGCTTGCCGCGCTGGAGGAGCAGCTTGCTGAGGAGCAGGCCGAGCGGCAGCGTGCGGAGGAGGAGCGCGCTGCCGAGGCCGCCGCCAAGGACGAGCAGCTTGCCGCGCTGCAGGAGCAGCTTGCTGAGGAGCAGGCCGAGCGGCAGCGTGCGGAGGAGGAGCGCGCTGCGAGGCCGCCGCCAAGGACGAGCAGCTTGCCGCGCTGAGGAGCAGCTTGCGAGGAGCAGGCGACCGCAGTCGTGCGCGGACGAGGCGCGGGGAGCTGCGAGCTGCGAGCGCGGAGAGGCGGAGTCCAAGCTTGCTGAGGAGCAGGCCGAGCGGCAGCGTGCGGAGGAGGAGCGCGCTGCCGAGGCCGCCGCCAAGGACGAGCAGCTTGCCGCGCTGCAGGAGCAGCTTGCTGAGGAGCAGGCCGAGCGGCAGCGTGCGGAGGAGGAGCGCGCTGCCGAGGCCGCCGCCAAGGACGAGCAGCTTGCCGCGCTGCAGGAGCAGCTTGCTGAGGAGCAGGCCGAGCGGCAGCGTGCGGAGGAGGAGCGCGCTGCCGAGGCCGCCGCCAAGGACGAGCAGCTTGCTGCGCTGGAGGAGCAGCTTGCTGAGGAGCAGGCCGAGCGGCAGCGTGCGGAGGAGGAGCGCGCTGCCGAGGCCGCCGCCAAGGACGAGCAGCTTGCCGCGCTGGAGGAGCAGCTTGCCGAGGAGCAGGCGAACCGCAGTCGTGCGCTGGACGAAGGCGCGGTGGAGGCTGCGATGCTGCGGCAGCAGCTGGAGGAGGCGGAGTCCAAGCTTGCTGAGGAGCAGGCCGAGCGGCAGCGTGCGGAGGAGGAGCGCGCTGCCGAGGCCGCCGCCAAGGACGAGCAGCTTGCCGCGCTGCAGGAGCAGCTTGCTGAGGAGCAGGCCGAGCGGCAGCGTGCGGAGGAGGAGCGCGCTGCCGAGGCCGCCGCCAAGGACGAGCAGCTTGCCGCGCTAGAGGAGCAGCTTGCCGAGGAGCAGGCGAACCGCAGTCGTGCGCTGGACGAAGGCGCGGTGGAGGCTGCGATGCTGCGGCAGCAGCTGGAGGAGGCGGAGTCCAAGCTTGCTGAGGAGCAGGCCGAGCGGCAGCGTGCGGAGGAGGAGCGCGCTGCCGAGGCCGCCGCCAAGGACGAGCAGCTTGCCGCGCTGCAGGAGCAGCTTGCTGAGGAGCAGGCCGAGCGGCAGCGTGCGGAGGAGGAGCGCGCTGCCGAGGCCGCCGCCAAGGACGAGCAGCTTGCCGCGCTAGAGGAGCAGCTTGCCGAGGAGCAGGCGAACCGCAGTCGTGCGCTGGACGAAGGCGCGGTGGAGCTGCGAGCTGCGCAGCGCTGGAGAGGCGAGTCGCTGCGAGGCAGCCAGCAGGTGCGAGAGGACGCGCTGCCGAGGCCGCCGCCAAGGACGAGCAGCTTGCCGCGCTGCAGGAGCAGCTTGCTGAGGAGCAGGCCGAGCGGCAGCGTGCGGAGGAGGAGCGCGCTGCCGAGGCCGCCGCCAAGGACGAGCAGCTTGCCGCGCTGCAGGAGCAGCTTGCTGAGGAGCAGGCCGAGCGGCAGCGTGCGGAGGAGGAGCGCGCTGCCGAGGCCGCCGCCAAGGACGAGCAGCTTGCCGCGCTGGAGGAGCAGCTTGCTGAGGAGCAGGCCGAGCGGCAGCGTGCGGAGGAGGAGCGCGCTGCCGAGGCCGCCGCCAAGGACGAGCAGCTTGCCGCGCTGAGGAGCAGCTTGCCGAGGAGCAGGCGAACCGCAGTCGTGCGCTGGACGAAGGCGCGGTGGAGGCTGCGATGCTGCGGCAGCAGCTGGAGGAGGCGGAGTCCAAGCTTGCTGAGGAGCAGGCCGAGCGGCAGCGTGCGGAGGAGGAGCGCGCTGCCGAGGCCGCCGCCAAGGACGAGCAGCTTGCCGCGCTGCAGGAGCAGCTTGCTGAGGAGCAGGCCGAGCGGCAGCGTGCGGAGGAGGAGCGCGCTGCCGAGGCCGCCGCCAAGGACGAGCAGCTTGCCGCGCTGGAGGAGCAGCTTGCTGAGGAGCAGGCCGAGCGGCAGCGTGCGGAGGAGGAGCGCGCTGCCGAGGCCGCCGCCAAGGACGAGCAGCTTGCCGCGCTGGAGGAGCAGCTTGCCGAGGAGCAGGCGAACCGCAGTCGTGCGCTGGACGAAGGCGCGGTGGAGGCTGCGATGCTGCGGCAGCAGCTGGAGGAGGCGGAGTCCAAGCTTGCTGAGGAGCAGGCCGAGCGGCAGCGTGCGGAGGAGGAGCGCGCTGCCGAGGCCGCCGCCAAGGACGAGCAGCTTGCCGCGCTGCAGGAGCAGCTTGCTGAGGAGCAGCCGAGCGGCAGCGTGCGGAGGAGGAGCGCGCTGCCGAGGCCGCCGCCAGGACGAGCAGCTTGCCGCGCTGCAGGAGCAGCTTGCTGAGGAGCAGGCCGAGCGGCAGCGTGCGGAGGAGGAGCGCGCTGCCGAGGCCGCCGCCAAGGACGAGCAGCTTGCTGCGCTGGGAGGAGCAGCTTGCTGAGGAGCAGGCCGAGCGGCAGCGTGCGGAGGAGGAGCGCGCTGCCGAGGCCGCCGCCAAGGACGAGCAGCTTGCCGCGCTGGAGGAGCAGCTTGCTGAGGAGCAGGCGAACCGCAGTCGTGCGCTGGACGAAGGCGCGGTGGAGGCTGCGATGCTGCGGCAGCAGCTGGAGGAGGCGGAGTCCAAGCTTGCTGAGGAGCAGGCCGAGCGGCAGCGTGCGGAGGAGGAGCGCGCTGCCGAGGCCGCCGCCAAGGACGAGCAGCTTGCCGCGCTGCAGGAGCAGCTTGCTGAGGAGCAGGCCGAGCGGCAGCGTGCGGAGAGGAGCGCGCTGCGAGGCCGCGCCAAGGACGAGCAGCTTGCGCGCTGAGGAGCAGCTGCTGGGAGCAGGCCGAGCCAGCGTGCGGAGGAGGAGCGGCTGCGAGCCGCGCCAGGCGAGCAGCTTGCCGCGCTGCAGGAGCAGCTTGCTGAGGGCAGCCGAGCGGCAGCGTGCGGAGGAGGAGCGCGCTGCCGAGGCCGCCGCCAAGGACGAGCAGCTTGCCGCGCTGGAGGAGCAGCTTGCCGAGGAGCAGGCGAACCGCAGTCGTGCGCTGGACGAAGGCGCGGTGGAGGCTGCGATGCTGCGGCAGCAGCTGGAGGAGGCGGAGTCCAAGCTTGCTGAGGAGCAGGCCGAGCGGCAGCGTGCGGAGGAGGAGCGCGCTGCCGAGGCCGCCGCCAAGGACGAGCAGCTTGCCGCGCTGCAGGAGCAGCTTGCTGAGGAGCAGGCCGAGCGGCAGCGTGCGGAGGAGGAGCGCGCTGCCGAGGCCGCCGCCAAGGACGAGCAGCTTGCCGCGCTGCAGGAGCAGCTTGCTGAGGAGCAGGCCGAGCGGCAGCGTGCGGAGGAGGAGCGCGCTGCCGAGGCCGCCGCCAAGGACGAGCAGCTTGCCGCGCTGGAGGAGCAGCTTGCTGAGGAGCAGGCCGAGCGGCAGCGTGCGGAGGAGGAGCGCGCTGCCGAGGCCGCCGCCAAGGACGAGCAGCTTGCCGCGCTGGAGGAGCAGCTTGCCGAGGAGCAGGCGAACCGCAGTCGTGCGGAGGAGGAGCGCGCTGCCGAGGCCGCCGCCAAGGACGAGCAGGTGGAGGTCAGCCGGGGCCTGCGGCTGGACGTGGAAAACGCCGAGGCGGCGCGTGACGCCCTAAAGCGGGAGGTGGACGCGCTGCGTGAGGGCCAGGAGTCACACGTTGAGCGCGAGCGGCAACACGCCCAAGCGCTGGAGGAGGCCGAGACGGCGCGCCAGCAGGCGGAGCGCGAGCTGGAGGAGCTGCGCTCGCACGCCGAGGAGGAGGCGCGCACGACGAAGGAGGTGATCGATGAGCTGCACTGGTACGATGAGCGTGTCAACAAGTGCGATCCCGAGAAGGAGACGACGGTGTCCTCCCATGCCCGTACGCTGGCGGGCGGCGAGTGGGGCACGCTGCTGGTGTGCTGCGGCGATGCGCTGCGCGAGGCCTTCGCCGCCGACGCCGCGCGCGCCTGCCACGTCTCCGCGGAGGACGTGACGGGCGTGGAGCTGCGGGAGGCGCCCGGGGCTGCGGGCCTGGAGGGCCGGCTCGAGGTGCGGCACAACACGGACGTCGAGGCAAACGAGATGGACCTCCGTCTGCGCGAGTGCGAGTTCGCGCGCACGCACGCCCTCTACACGCGCCGCGCCGAGCTGGCGGAGGAGTACTCGGGTCGGCGGCGGGCGGCCGCAGAGACGGTCGAGCTGCGGGAGGCGGCGGCGCGGCTGGCCATCGTGGTGGAGATGCTGGAAGGGGCGCTGGAGCTGCAGCGGGCGGCGGCCGGGGGCGCGAGCGCGGCGCAGGTGGCGGCACTCTCGGAGGAGCTGCGCGCGCGGCAGGAGGCGGTGGAGTCCCTGCAGGAGCAGCTCGCCGACGTGACGCAGGAGCTGGAGGAGAAGGCCGACGAGTACACCGACACCCTCGAGAAGATGGAGGAGTTCGTTGCCCTGCTTGACAGCGCCCGCGCCAGCGAGGACGAGCTGCGCGAACGCCTGTCGCAGCGCGACCGCGAGGCCGCCGACGCGCAGCGCGATACCGACGCGGCGCGGCAGCAGCTGGCGGCGCTGCGGGAGAACAACCGCCTGCTGCGCGAGATGCTGCCCGACGTCATGGGCGGCACAGACGACGACAACCCCCCGTCCCCCGAGGAGATGCAGCGGCGGCTGCTCGAGCACATCGGCACCGTCGACCGCCTGCGCGCGGAGAAGGAGGAGCTCGACTTTGAGCTGAGCCGCGCCGACGCGCAGCACCAGGCCGAGACCCAGGCCCTCACCTCCCGCGTCGGCGAGCTGTCCGCCGAGCTGGAGGCGCGCATCCAGCGCAGCCAGGAGATCACCAGCGCGGGGCACAACATCCTCCGCGAGATCGCCGCCCTGCAGAACGCGGAGAGCGAAGACGACGACGACGACGGCGACGGCGGCAGCGACACCGCCAGCAGTGCCCCGTGGAGTGCGCCCTAGCCAGCGAGAGAGAGAGAGAGAGAGAGTGAGTGCGCGTGTACGTGTGTGTACGTGCGTGCGCGCGGGTGTGCGGGCTGTGTGTGTGCGTTCTCTCACTTGTGTGTTTGCCACCCCCCTCCCCTTTGCCACCCGTCTCACCCCACTGCGGACTCCGTTTGCCTTTTTCCTCCCTTTTTTTTTTCCTTCTAGTTTTATTTTCCGTGAACGCCCTGCTTCCAGGAGTAGAGGCTGTCAAGGACACAAGACGCACTTCAAGGCGTGTATATCGCCACATGATGACAGCAACACAAGTACGAAAGCAACAACAAACAAAACTGCAACAGGAAAGAAAAAAAAAGAATGTGGGTAGTAGCACGTTCTAATTTCTTACTGGTGCTTGAGAGGGACGCAGCGACTGCAACGCTGATTTCCTCTTTGATGTTGTTATCTTCACACGCATGCGCCCTTTTCCCGAACGCGGATCTACAACACAGAAATTGAAAGGTGCGCTGCTGATATCTTCTCCTCTCCTTGAAAAAGAAAATAGTCAGTGACTGCATTCTTTCTTTTAGCTGTTTTTTTTTCCCTTTCTCCTTTTTTTTCTCTTTCAATTTTCTCTTGTGCCTACCTGTACAGTACGTTCTTCTGCTTCTTTCGTTATCATTCATGCGTTCGTGCGTATTTATTCCGATACTGATATGTAAAGAACAACCATTACTAGATCATAAAAAAAAGGAAAATGATTCAACAACATGATTTTTTTTTCTTTTTCCTTTAATTGAGAGAGAAAAGTGGGTAGTAGCACTTTTTTTCTTTCGTTCTTGTTGTTCTTTTCCCTTTTTAGTTTTGTTCTTCTTTCCTCTTTTCATTTCTCTTCTTACTGCTTCATTGTCATCACCACTCCCCGCTCCCTCATTACGGGGCATTCATAGTCGTCGATTATTATTCATCTTTCTCGCTTTATTATTATTATCATTATTTATTTCCTCAGCTGTTTCTTGTTACATTATTCTATTTTTGATTCCGTTTCCGTCTACACATATATCATTTTTTTTTTTTAAAAAACCTTTTCCTGTACCTTTACGCACTTGCGCATACAAACTTTATATTTGCTACTTTCATTCCAATCACTTACTTGTTGCTCATTCATTGCCATACTTCGCTTTTTCCCACTGAACCCCCCACAAAAAAAAAAAAAAGAAATATTCAACAACAACAACAATAACAAATTAGCCGAAAACTAAACTGGTTGATGATACACTTGAGTGACAACAGAATACGCGAGAATGACGGAAGAACAAAAAATGTCGAGGGCTACGATGCCTTCTCGATAGTTTTTGGTCTTTTTGCGGCCACATATTCCACACACCGCGTAATGCTCCCCACTCCGCTGCGTGGTTTGCGTGTTTTTTTTTGTTTTTCTTCGCGTGCTGTCCTTTTTTGTAAAACAGTTCTTGAGTCACGCGGTACGTACCGTGTCTATTCACTTTACCCCTACCCTCACACACCTTGACTTTCACACGAACTTTTTACAATCTACAAAAGAACAAGTGGAACTTTTTTCTTTTTTTCTTTTTTATTTTCGCCTGCGAATAGCTCTCGTTCTGTATACCGGGCAATTTTAAAGGTTTGCTTTTCCCCATAATTGAGCCCCTCTCGCATACCGAGCGACATTCCTAGCATCCCATCACCTGCCATGCAGCCCCTCTCCCTCCGTCGCTCCTCACGGGGGGCTCCGCCAACTTTGCCTATGACACTTGTCAAACTGTTTCTTCTCTTCCTTTGCATGTGTGCCGCCGCGGCGGTGCAGGCGGAGGACAAGCCACGTCCGCACGACACTGCCGCTGCCGGTAGTGTTGGAGACGCTGACGACGATATCATCAAGCAGAATGAAGGAAGGCGCCCTGGCGACCCTGGATACCTCTGCGTGTGCCCCTCGAAGCCCGAGGACGATGCAGGCGTGATGGCGGCGGTGGTGTCCGTGGAACGTCTGATAGCGCTCCCGGACCTGCACGGCGACGCGGCGAAGCTGCGGGCGCTGCTGGCGCGCGCGGAGGTCGCGGCCTTCTACAACGACACCGTCGCCACCGGGTTCGAGGAGGACCCGGAAGATCCCGATGGGTCGCGAGGCGGAGTGCAGGTGGTGCGCGCGCGGTGGCAGCCGGCAGACCCCGCTCTCAGCCTCACGGGCGTCGACGGGGTGGACGGCCGCGTGCCGGAGACCGCGGCGCGCGCGACGACGGTGGTGTTTCTCGGCGACTTGGTGGACCGCGGCGCGGAGGACGCGGCGGTGCTGAACCTCGCGCTCGACCTGCGCGAGTCTGCGGAGGAGCACGCGGGCCGCGGGAGGAACGCCACGGCGGAGGGCCCGCGGGACGGCGTGGTGCTGCTGCTGGGAAACCACGAGCTGCTGAACCTGCAGGGGCAGTTCCACTACGTGCACCGCGGCGGGGACTACAGCCAGTTCGGCCACCCGCGCGCGCGCGCCGCCGCCTTCGCCGCCGACGGTGTCTTTGGCCGCGCGCTGCGGGAGCACTTCAAGACGATGCACGCGCAGGCGGCGACCCTCTTTGTGCACGCCGGCCTCGAGCGCCCCGCGAGCGCCGACGCGCTGCCGTCCGTCGACGCCGTCAACGCGGCGGTCGCGGAGGCGGTGGCGGCGCGGCGCTTCTCGGCGCCTGTGCTGGGCACGCGCGGCCCCCTGTGGACCCGCACCCTCGCGCACGACGCGGCCGCCGGGCGCTGCGGGTGGATCGCGGCGGCGCTGAGGCACTACGGGGTCCGGCGCATCGTCGTGGGCCACACGCCGCAGCGCAGCGGGCGGCCGGCCGTCGCGTGCGGCGGCGCCGTCGTGCTGCTCGACGCGGGCGTGAGCCGCTGGATGTTCGACGGCTTCGCGGCGCTCGAGATCGCGGTCGTGTCCTTTGCGGACGGCCGCCGCCACACCCGCACGCGCCTGCTGCTGCCGGGCGGCGCGACAGTGACGGTGCCGCCCCAGGACGGTGACATTCCTCCTCCTCCGCCGCCGCCTCCCCTCTCTGCCCCTCCTCCTGCCGCCCGCTGCCGGTGCCCTTCCGGAGAGACAGATGGGGAGGAGGAGGGGAGGAGGAGGGCCGGCGACGACGACGCGCTGGCCGACCTCTGAGGTGACGACGGTGGCGTGCGGAAAGGTCCAGGCCGTGTCTAGTTTTTTTCCTCCTCTCTTTTATTTCTCCTTTTTTTACTATTGTGCGTTCCTTCTTATGCTGTAGGTTTGTGCGTTGCTGCTGCACTCGCCCCACCCCTCCCCCCTTCTGCACTCAATTTTACATGATGCTAGAAAATCTGAATGAAAAAAGAAGCGCTGACGTTTTTTTTCTCGAATCCTGTTCGCCCCTTCTCAGACCGAGTAAACTCATGCATATACTTATGCGTTTCGATGATCACCGTTCTCCCCACTTCACATCTATGTCGTCTGTATTCACGTTCTTCAAATGACTAACCCCGCCTTTACAGTAAAAAAAAGAGAAGTACGGAGGAAAGTATAAACGAAAGGAGAAAATATCCACAAAACGAAAGTGTGTCGAAACGTATCCAACGCAGATAGGCAGAAAATAACACAAGAGTAAATACGCAAACTGGAAAGCGTACGAAAATCTAGAGAGCATCGACGCTTCTCCTTTATTTTCTGTTTTTCTTTTCTGAGCGTCTGCTGTTTTGCCCCCCCCCTCTCCTCTCCATTTCCTTTTTTTTTTTTGCCATTCGCAAAAAAAAACAGGCAAACAAACAACATATAGTGTTACTCATCATGTCCTCCTCCCCGTCCACTCCCTCCACAGCAGCGACACCAACAGCGGCGGCACCGGCCGCAGGCTCGGCTGTCGGAGGGGCATCCTCATTGGCAGCCTCAGGGGTATCGGCACCGACGTCAGCCGCCTCCCCCTCCCCCTCGCCCTCGCCCGTCTCCGGGGGCTCCCACCTCGTGCGCGTGACGCGCTTCACCCTCATTGACACGGCGGAGGAGCGGGGGCGGTGGGCGGCGCGCGCGCGCCAGCAGTGGGGCGGCGGCCGGCCCCTCAGCGTGCGCGTCTACTCCAGCTCGCGACTGCGCGGCGCGACGCGCCCGGTGAAGCTGTGCTACGACGCGGGCGGCGGGCCGGCGCCGTACCCGGGGTGGGCCGGCGCGCGCTGGGGCCCCGCCGACTCCGTGTCAGCCGCCCCGGACGGCAGCGTCAGCGCGGCGAGCGGCGGCGGCCCCGGCCCCTCCGCCGGCATTCGCGTGCCGCTCGCGGAGGACGCGACGCTGATGGTGGAGGTGGTGGCGGCGGCCGGCACGCGGCACCCCGCGCGCGTGCTGGGCCTCACCATGGTCAACGCGCAGGCGGCGCTCGCGGAGGGCTGCCAGTACGTGCGGCTGTGCGCCCACGTGCTGCCGACGCAGGTCCCCATCGACGCCGGCACCGTGCACACGCTGCTGGAGCTGGAGGTGCGGGCGCCGGGGGCGGCGGAGGCCGGCGGGGGCGGCGGCGCGGGGCCGCGGCGGACGGCGGGAGCTTCACCCCCCTCGAGTACAGCTACGGCTCCGTGCGGGTGTCGACGCTGGACCTGCACTTCCCGGCGTACCTTCTCGCGAGCGGCGGGCAGTACATTGTCTCGAACGTGGTGTGCGCGATGAACATGACCGACTCGAGCTCGCTGGCGATGCAGCTCGTGCCGCTCAAGGGCGCCTCGGCGTACGTCGTGGCGGAGCCGGCGCACGTGATCACGGTGCGGCCGCAGCAGCGCGTGTACTTTAGCGCGACCTGGATCCTGCAGCGCGAGGCGTGCATGCGGACCCTTGAGATGCAGCTCACCGTCAACGGCTCGGCGCCGCCCTCCGCGCCGATCGTGCTGCGCGTGCACAACAGCGCCCCGCAGCCGAGCACCGGCGCCGCCGACCTCCCCTTCCAGTACTGGGTCAACACCACGTGCGCCACGAACCGACAGATGCTCGCCTCGCAGGAGCTCCGCTGATCCGCGCGATCCTCCCCGTGTACCGCCTCACCGGCAGCGCGCCCGTGAGCCAGACGGAGGGCATGATCGTCGCCTTCGACAAGGACCGGGGGGAGCAGGTGCTGGTGCGCGCAAACGGGGCGCCGGTCGCCCTCGGCACCGGCTACGACGCCTCGCTGCTGCTGGGCGGCGCCGCCGGCGGGGGCGGAGGCGGCGGGGGTTTCGACGGCGGCGGCGACGGCCCGTCGGTGCTGGAGCTGCTGGCGTCGCACCACAGCAGCGGCGCCGCCAGCGGCGACATCTCCCGCCGCCTGCAGGAGCTCTTCCCCTCCGACTTCGGCATCGCTGCCGACGGGGGCGGCGGCGCGGGGGGCGGGGCGGACGGCGGCGGTGGCGGCGGCGGCAGCGGTTTCCTCAGCAACGCGTCGTTTGTGGTGCGGGACCGGGCGGCGCCGGCGGCGGCGGTGTCGGCGCGCGGGCCGCTGCTGAACCTCGCACAGAAGACGTGCCAGTGCACGGTCGTGCTGGGCACCATCCGCGGGCTGCCGATGCTGTGGGAGGCGGCGACGGGCGTGTCGCCGGCCTTTCGGGTGAGCGCGACGCTGCTGGACGCGCAGGGGTGGCAGATTGTGCACGGCGAGACGCAGCCGAGCTACCAGAGCGCGAGCGGGACGCTGCGGTGGGGGCAGCAGCTGGTGCTGCGCAAGTGGCCGGGCGCGAGCGCGACGCAGTTCATGCGGCTCAACCTCAGCGAGGTGCGCCCCCGCGACGGCGACGAGACGCCCATCGGCGCCGGCCTCGTGTCGCTCGCGACGATGCACCGCATACACGCCTTCAACCCCCTCAGCGTCGCCTTCTACGTCTACGAGACCTATTCGCACTACGACCAGCTCAGCTCGCCGTCGCTGCTGATGAAGCACGTCAGCGTCATCTTCTCCGAGACGAGATAACGGCTGAGTGTTTTTTTTTTTTTTTTTTGGTTGGTCTTTCGGCATGTCGCGCATCTCCCCCTTTCTTAGCCGCCTGTCGGCCTGCCTGTCTCGTTAAAATCCCTTCTTTAGCGTCTTCTCCGCTGTGCTGCCCCGAGTTTTCCTCATTGTTTTTTTTTTTTTTTTTTGATGATCCCCTCCCCTGATATATTTGTTCTCTTTCTTTTTTCCCCATATTTCTTTCTCTCTCTCTCTCTCTCTCTCTTCCCTCCTCTCATACTCTTTACACATTCAATTCGTAAATTGTACATATAACTACCGTTCTGCTGCTCTATTATTGACACTATGCATCTTCCAAGACATCTTGAGAAATCTATTAATCCGAAACAGACGACAAGAATTTTGCAGATCAGAAATCAAGGAACACAGTGTGCCTGTATGATGAGGTCTGTGAGCTTTTCCAACAGCTTTGATTAGCACCTACTCTTTTTTTTTTCTTGCTGACGAGGAAGGCTGTGCAATGCCATTCTGCCCTCCCCCATTCGAATCGCTTCCTCTTTTCCCTCTTTTTTTTTTTATATACTTTGCGTGCGCACATCACTGTTTCTCCCCCCTCCCTCCCCTCATGTCCTGCCATCGCCATTATCATTGTCATCCTCTCTTCCACCCCCTTCCTCTCTCTCTCTCTCTCCCTTTCTCTCTCTCCCTCCAGCAGCAATGGTCAAGTCCCACTACATCAAGGCCGGCCGCCTCGTGCGCATCAGCCGCGGCCCCCGCCAGGACCGCGTCGGCGTCGTCGTCGACATCGTTGACGCGAACCGCGTGCTGGTCGAGAACCCCGAGGACAAGAAGATGTGGCGCCACGTGCAGAGCGTGCGCAACGTCGTCCCCCTCAAGTTCTCCGTCGCGATCCCCCGCAACGCCTCCAGCAAGGCCGTCAAGGAGGCCCTCGCGAGCTCCAAGGCGCTCGACAAGTACGCCGCCACGCGCACCGCCAGCCACATCGCCGCCAAGCACGCGCTCGCCGCCGCCACCGACTTTGAGCGCTACCAGCTGCGCGTCGCCAAACGCTCGCGCGCCCACTGGACCCGCAAGGTCTTCGACGAGAACGACGCCAAGGCGCCCGTGTCGTGGCACAAGATCGCCCTCAAGCGCCTGCAGAAGAGCTCCGCCAAGATCGAGGGCTCCGCCGCCGCCAAGAAGCGCGTGCAGAAGGCCAAGGCCGCCCGCGCCGCCGCCAAGAAGAAGTAGAGGATTTAACACACGCGCCAGGCCCCGCTTCCCTCTCCTTCTCTCTCCCTCCGCCTTGTTTCTCTCCGTTGTAGCGGTACGCTGAGGAGAGAGTGAAGGTCGAGGGAAAAGGGCACTGGCTTTGCATATGTGCTGTAGTTTTTCCTTTTCAGATCATTTCTTTTTTCACTTGATTATCAAAAAACACAAAAGCAAAAAAAAAATAAGAATAGTGCAAAGTATGTATGAATGAGGTGCATTAAGGTAAGTGAATATATTTAGCAGAGAATCGACTTTCCGCACAGTTTGAGTGGCACCGTAACCAAAGCAGGCGAGTCCTCTCTTTTGACTTTGTGTGCGGTTTCTTCAGCCGTGCTTGTACGATGACCCACCTACGGACGAGTGAGTTCATCCTTTGTCTTGTTGCAATTAATACTGTCTGAATTCTTTCTGCCCCACCCCTCTCCCTCTTACCTTCTTTCAAATTTCTCCTTGTCTGTCCGTCATTGCATCAAGGATGACGGACTCCATAGCAAAACACAGATACCATTACCCCTCAAGTCACACACACACACACACACACACACGATCGGTAGGCCCTTTAGGATCACACTCCGTGGTGAATAACAACAACAATAGCTCACGAAACTCCTGTCGCACCACCACCAGCAGTAGCAGCATAAACTCTCTATTTTTTCCCCACCTCCTTCTCTGTATTCCGATGATCGTGCTGGTGGGCCTCACCGGCGGCATCGCGTGCGGCAAAGTCGACGGTCAGCGAGATCCTCGCGCGGGAGCACGGCGCCGTAATCATCGACGCGGACGCGATCGTGCGGGAGCTGCAGGCGCCGGGCAGCCGCTGCGTGCGGCGCATCGCGGCCGCCTGGCCGGAGGCGGTCGACCCCGCGACCCTCACGCTGGACCGCGCGGCGCTCGGCGCGATTGTCTTCAAGGACGCCGACGCGCGCCGCCGCCTGGGGCGCATCATGAACGGGCCGATCTTCCGCGCGATCCTGGGCGCCATCGCGCGCGCGTGGGTGGCGGGGCTGGCGGCGCCGCGCCGCCTCGTCGTTCTCGACGCGCCGACGCTATTTGAGACGCGGCTCTTCACGCTGCTGATTAGCTCCGCGCTGGTGGTGGCCGCGGAGGAGGGCACGCAGCTGCGGCGGCTGGCGGAGCGCAACGGGCTGCCGGCCGACGCCGCCCTCGCGCGCGTGCGGGCGCAGATGCCGCTGGAGGAGAAGCGCCGCCGCGCGGACCTCGTCATCGAGAACGACGGCGACGACATGGAGAGGCTCCGGCGCGACGTGGCCGCGGCGGCGGAGCGGCTGCGCGCCGGCTCCGGCTGGAGGCTCGACTGCATCTTTGGGACGGTCGCCGTGCTCGGCGCGCTCGCCGCCGAGGTCACCATCGCGCTCCTCATCAGGAGTATTTTTTGAGGTGTGCCGCGCACCAGCCTGCTCTCTCGCACCGCATGCTCTTCCTCTTCCTCCTCCTCTTCCTTTGCTTTTTTTTTTTTGCTGATATCATTATCGCACACATGCATGCCGCTTCATTCACTCACTGTCTCACGCGGAAGAATCACTTTGTATATGTGTGCTCAGACACTTGCGCGCACCCGCGGTTCATTATTCCCTCTCTCTCTCTCTCTCTCTCTCTCTCTCTCTCTTTGTTGTGGGTTCACTCACCCTGCGATTGATTGTAACGCCTTTCCTCTCTCTTCTCTTATGCGCCGTCCATCACTCCTTTCTCTCCCACTCACACACACACACCGAACCATCTCCCTCCTTCATCCAAGGAAAAATTACGCTGTAATTTTTCTCCCCCGCCTATTCACTTTAGCCTTCTCCAGCAACAAGCGCTAGCCTCTTCTCTCCTCCTCTATTCTATTCTTCAATTCTTCTGTTTTTATTTTTCCCTTTCCCAAGAAGGAAAAAAAAAGGCAAGCAGAAGGAAAGGAATATATATCTTCCATAGCAACAGTGTGAAAAAACGCAGCAAACCAACTCCAAACAGTTTCTCATTTCACCTCACGAGACCCGCGGCACCCCCCGCGCCTAGCCACCACGCTGCACTTTCTCTCCGTCACGCGCGTCCTCCTCCGCCGCCCCCGCACAGGCAAGCGCAGCCCCGTCGCCTTCCCGCCCTTCCCCGTCTCGGCCCCCCGTCTGACGCCAAGCATGTCCTCCTCCACCCTCGAGTGGCCGGTGAGCCGCGTCCGGCAGACCTTTGTGGACTTTTTTGTGCAGCGCGGGCACACGTTTGTCCCGAGCAGCCCTGTGGCGCCGCTCAACGACCCGACGCTGCTCTTCAACAACGCCGGCATGAACCAGTTTAAAGACCTCTTCCTCGGCACGGCGGACCCGAGCACCGACTTTGGGCGTCTCACGCGCGCCGCCAACTCACAGCTGTGCATCCGCGCCGGCGGGAAGCACAACGACCTCGACGACGTCGGCCGCGACACGTACCACCACACCTTCTTCGAGATGCTCGGCAACTGGTCCTTTGGGGACTACTTCAAGGCCGACGCGATCGCGTGGGCGTGGGAGCTGCTGACGGAGGTCTACGGGCTGCCCAAGGACCGCCTGTACGCGACCTACTTCGAGGGCGACGCCGCCAACGGTCTCGCGCCGGACACCGAGGCGCGCGACCTGTGGGCCCGCTTCCTGCCGGCCGACCACATCCTCCCCGGCAACGCCAAGGACAACTTCTGGGAGATGGGCGACACCGGCCCGTGCGGCCCCTGCAGCGAGCTGCACTTTGACCGCATCGGCGGCCGCAACGCCGCGAGCCTCGTGAACCAGGACGACCCGATGGTGATCGAGATATGGAACCTCGTGTTCATCCAGTACGAGCGCCGCGCCGACGGCTCGCTGACGCCGCTGCCCAAGAAGCACGTCGACACGGGCATGGGCCTCGAGCGCCTCACGTCGATCCTGCAGGGCGTCGTGTCCAACTACGACAGCGACGCCTGGACGCCCATCTTCGAGGCGATCCAGCAGGTCACCGGCTTCCCGCAGTCGTACGCCGAGATCCGCGAGCAGCACGACAACGACGCCACCGTCGCCTACCGCGTCGTCGCGGACCACATCCGCTGCCTCACCACCGCCCTCGGCGACGGCGCGATGCCAGACTCGGTCGGCCGCGGCTTTGTGCTGCGCCGCATCATCCGCCGCGCGGTGCGCTACGGCGTGCAGTTCCTCGGCGCCAAGGTGGGCTTCTTCAGCCGCCTCGTGCCCGCCGTCAGCGCGTCGCTCGGCCCCTTCTTCACGCACCTGCAGGACCCCAAGGTGGTTGCGCGCGTCACCGCCGTGCTCGAGGACGAGGAGACGTCCTTTGCGCGGACGTGGGAGATGGGCCTCAAGCAGTTCACCAAGGCCGTCGCCGAGACGCGCGCGCGCGGCGCCACCGTCGTCTCTGGGGCCGACGCCTTTGTGCTGCACGACCGCTACGGCTTCCCCGTCGACCTGACGAGCCTGCTGGCGGAGAAGGAGGGCATGACGGTCGACCTCGACGGCTTCAAGGCCGAGATGGAGGCGAACCAGAACGCGTCGAGCAAGGTCGCCGCCGCCAAGACGTTCATCGACGTGCACCAGATCGAGCAGCTGCGCGCGCGCGGGGTGCCGGCGACCGACGACGCGGCCAAGTACACGTGGCGCGAGAGCACCGGCGACGTGCTGGCCATCTTTGACAAGAAGGGCGAGCGCTTTTTGGACGTGCTGCCGCCCGCCAACGGCCTCGGCGACGAGGGCGTCGGCCTCATCCTCACCGCGACGTCCTTCTACGCGGAGGGCGGCGGCCAGATCTACGACACGGGACGCATCGTCGCGTCGGCCGACTGCGTCTTTGTCGTGCGCCGCGTGTACCTCGTGGGCGGCTACGTGGTGCACATTGGCAACTTCTCGGCCGACCCCGCGGAGGCGGCGTGCCCGCTGCCGGTGAGCGCCGGCGTGCAGCTGCAGGTGGACTACGAGCGCCGCCTCGCCGTCGCGGCGAACCACACGTCGACGCACGCGCTCAACTGGGTGCTGCGCCGCGTGCTGGAGGACGAGAAGGACGACGCGCTGCTGGAGGTGAACCAGAAGGGCTCGCTCGTCACCGAGGACGTGCTGCGCTTCGACTTTTCCTACAACGCGAAGCTGAGCGACGCGGAGCTGCGGCGGGTGGAGGAGCTGCTCAACGAGCGCATCGCGCAGGGCCTGCCGGTGTACCGCGGTGAGGTGCCGCTGGAGGTGGCCAAGTCGATCGCCGGGCTGCGGCCCATGTTCGGCGAGAAGTACCCCGACCCCGTCAGCGTCGTGAGCATCGGCGCCCCGGTCGCCGACGTCGTGGCGGCGCCGCAGGACGAGGCGTGGCGCGCCTTCTCCATTGAGTTCTGCGGCGGCACGCACCTCACGACGCTCGCCGACGCGCAGCGCGCCGTCGTGCTGAGCGAGGAGGCGCTCATGAAGGGCGTGCGCCGCATCGTCGTCGCGACGCGCGCGCAGGCCGCCGCCGCCGCCGCCGCGGGTGACGCGCTGCAGGCGGAGCTCGACGCGCTCGTCGCCGCCCCCGCGACGCCGGCGGCCGTCAAGGCGCTGTCGGTGCTGAACAAGCGCGTCGGCGACTCGTCGGTGCCGCTGCTGCGCAAGAACGCCCTGCGCGACGCCATCGACGCCGCCATCAAGACCATGAACGCGGACCTCAAGGCGGCGGCCGGCGCGGCGAAGGAGGCGGCGGCGGCGGCGGGCGCGGCGGCGGGGCAGGCGTGCGCCGACACCCTCGCCGTCGTCGTCGCCGCCGAGTGGGGGGCGGAGCGCGAGCCGCTGCAGGCGTACGCGGAGGCCTTCATCGGCGGCGCCGCCCGCGGCGTCTTCGTCATCGGCCACGACGACGCCAAGGCGCTGGCGGTGGTGCAGCTCGCGCCCGCGCTGACCGAGGCGCCCGCGAAGCTCAGCGCCGTCGCGTGGGCCAAGGCCGCCGTCGGCAAGGGCGGCGGCAAGCCCGCCAACGCGCAGTCCGGCCTGCCCGCCGCCGGCGTCGCGGAGGCCGTCGAGAAGGCCAAGGCGGAGGCGCAGCGCATGGCACAGAGGCTGTAAAGGAGCGAGCGCGCGTATAAGGGGGGGTGGGGGGAGAGGGAGTGGTGGTGACGGTGATGGAGCTTCTTTTTCTCTCTCCCTGCCCTCTCTATCTCTCTCTCTCTCTGTATCTCTCAAGTCCCGTGCAGACCTTCTTGACGCTTTCTTTACTCTTTTTTTTTCTTCTTTTGCGCTCTACTTTTCTTCAGTGCGTCAGCGCGGAGGGTTCTAATCGCCGCACTGTGAGGGCGCCTGATACTGTCATTTTATCGAAAGTGTGCTGCCACTCTCAAAACAGGAAACAACAAAAATAAATAAATAAATAAAATTAGCCTCAAACGTTTTTTTTTTTTTGTAAAAGAAGTATATAATTCTAAGTTCTAATCATTCCCCTATAACACACTGACTCTGAGGGTGTCTTTATTGCTTTGGCTTTTTTTCTTTTGATTTCATACTTCTCGCGTCGCTAAACAAAAGGCAGAGGGAGAGAGGAAATAACAACACACACACACACACAAAAAAAAAAAAAAGGAAAGAACTCCCAGAAGAAGAAGAAATAAGAAGGACGGCAGAGACAATTCGAAACCCTTCCACTCTGTTGCTCCTACAACGATGTTCTCTATCTGCTACATCTTTACTTTCTTTTTCACTTTTTTTTTTGCTCTGAGTACTTCCTTCGCTCACTGAAACAACAGCAGCAAGTGTGGCAGTTTAGAGCCGTTGTCCTTTTCTCTCGTTTTTTCCTTCTCACGACGCCTTCCTTCAGCGTTTATCGTTCTTTTTAAAGAGATCTAAATTATTTAAGTATTTTTCATTATTATTATTATTCAGTTCTTGTTTGCATCTCTCTCTCGCTCTAAGCGCAGTCTCTTCATCCCTTTCTCCCCTCTCTCTTTCTCTCTTTTACTTGCTGAGCACGAAACTGTTGTTAATCACATCGCTATTTTTTTTTCTTTTCATGCGCCGTCGCCTGACACACCCACTTTTTTGTGGCTTCTTATGCACTTAATTCCATCCATCCATCTATCTATCTATCTATCTATAACTACGTGTTTTTTTTTTCTAAATGAGTAAAACGTAAACTATCAAAATAAACTGTCAGCCGAGGGAAAAAAGACAACGAGGTGAGATGAATACTCCACTCTCGCCCCCCCCCCCCTGCACCGTATCTTGAGTGAGTAATTTTGTCGTCTTCTTCTCATTCTTGTCATGAGTACTGATCAGCTGAGTGAACTACACGCATTTGTGGGGATGACAAAACAGCATGAAAACACCTCCACCCACCCACGCACTCACTCAAAATAATGATCAGAAAGGCCATTTTAGCATTCGACGCGACATGTGATGCTTCTGTGTGCTCTCTGACTGTACTTCATAGGAGAGCACCAAACTGAACTTTGATTCCTGCGTGCTCCATCGTTTTTTTTTCTTTGTTTCTTGTGTGTGTGTATGTTTCCCACCACCTCTAACTTTGACTTTTACCCCCCCCACACTCTCTCTTTTTCTCTCCCTCCTTTACTCTTTCCTTTTTCATTTCCGCGCTCACACATAATTTCAAGGGAAAAAAAGTAAGTATTTTTCTTTTTTCTTTTCTTTTCTTTTTTTTTCTTCTTCCCCCATCTACCTCATCTCCTCCCCTCTTTCTGTTTTGTTTTTTCTTTTCCCTAATCTATCTTTGCTAGCTTTGCTTTTATATTTCTTCCTTTTTTGCTTTTATTCTCTCTTTCCCCCTTTCCCTTTGCCGATTTCTTTCCTTCTCGCTGACCTACTACCTGCTTGTTTTCCCATTTGGAGAAGAAGAACGAAGAGTAGCGGAGCTGTTCTCCATAGGAAGGCAGCGAAGGACACACACACACACACACACACACTTTCTCACACGAAGAGGGGGAAAACAGAGAAAGTTGAAAAAGAAACGAAAAGAAAAAGAAAAAAGAACACACATAATAATTTGGAAGCTGTTGTGCCAATTATTGCTTTTCATCACCTCACCTATTTCTTTCTTGTTTTCGCATTTCAAAAACAAAACAAAACACATACTGGTAAAAATCACCTCTCCCTGTTTACTTTGACCTTCTTTTAATTTCTCTCTTTTTTTTGTTTTCCTCATTCCCTCACTGTGTAAACTATCAATATATAATTGTCGTCTTTCCAGTTATCATCCACTTTTTATTATTTTATTATTTTATTCGCCTCTCCACCCCCCAAACACTGTGCACATCCCGGTCTTGTAATTTCCCATCATTTTTGTTCTTCCCCTCTTTCGTTTGTAAAAGTGTGGGGATATAAGCCAACAAATTGAGTGGCAACAAAGGGAAAAGAAAGAGAGAAAGGTAAGGAGTGCAGGAAGGAATCGATAAAAACAACAACACAAAAACGTCGAAAAGACAACCAAACAACATCTATTTAGCATTAAAAGAGAACACAAAAGTAAAGAAAACAGGGGAAGTCTAGAAGAATACCCGTTTCAGATAGATTTCTCTCTTTCTCTCTCCTTTCTAGGTTCGTCCTCTCCTCTCCTCTCCCTAACTTTCTTTATTTCCTTTTTCCTTTACTTTCGCCGTACGATTATTTTCCCTTTTTCCTCCCGCTTTCTTTTCATCTCTCTTTTTACTTTTCACTTGTAAAACTTTTTTTTCCTGTTTCAAACTTCCCGGCGTCTTTCTTGTATCGTGGACGACGAACATCACAGCACCTCTGTATATATACACACAAAAGTGAGAGTATCTCTGTTTATAGTGAAGGAGCAGTAGCAACAACAAGGACGAAAAATACTAAACAAGAAATAAACAATCAGAACGGAAAAAAAAGAGAGTTTGTAGTGGAAAAACCAAGAGTTGAGAATCATATTTTCAGCAACGTAAAACCAAAAGAAGATAATAAAAAAAGGAAATTCACTATATATAAATATAAATATATATAAATAAGTAAGTATAGGGCGAAATAACACACATTCGTGTGCGATGAGAATCCCCCCGCCGCTTCCGCCACGGAGCAGCGCACCAAACAGCAGCGGCGACTACACAAACCACATCACCCATCACCACAGCCGTGCCTCCGCTGTCAGCCCGATCCCCAATAGTAGTAATAATAACAACACTACTATTCATAATAATAATAACAATACCAACAGAGGCAATAGCCCGAATGTGAGTCCCGCGCCGCCGGCCACCAGCCGGCCTTCCTCCACCTGCTCCGTGCGCTCCTCTGTAGAGGCAGAGAAACTCTACTTGAGCGGCCATAGCAACAACAGCAGTGTTAATATGAATAACAATAACAACAACATTGCTTATGACAGCCATTGCCTCGGTGACGGTAGCAATATCCATAATATTAATAGTAGCAACAGCTACAACAATGGTATTGTTGCCATGTGCGGAGCCTCTCCCGCTGTCTCTGCGCCGCCCCTGCAGCCCCAGCAGCGGGGGCGGGCGGAGGGGAGTGGGGCTGCAGCCCGCAGCGCGCGCGCCGCGTCAGCAACAACAGCAACAGCAGCAGCAGCGGCGGCGGTGACGACGCTCCCCCCCGAGGCGGAGAGCAGCGGCAGCCGCAGCGTCTCTCTGAGTGACTTGGGCCTCGAGCTGAGCGACAATGGCTTCCTGCTGTCGGCGGCGGCGCCGGCGTGGGCGGGCGAGGGCGGCAGCAGCGGCCCCCACAGCTGGCCGGCAGCGGCGGCGGCGGTATCACCGTCACGCACACCACCACAAACGTCACCCGCGCCGCCTCCGCCTCCTCCGCTGGTGTTGTTGGTACTATTGGTGATTGCTACAGTGGCGCCCGCTCCGCTGGCGGCTGCTGCTGCGGCGGCGTGCACGCCAGCTCCGCCCTGCCGGCGCCGCCGCTGCCCGCCGTCGCCGCCGACGACCACGCGCGCAGTCTGAACATTGACAGGGCGAATAACAATAATAACAATAATGACGGCGGTGACGCGGCGCTGGGGGGCCGCCGCCCGACGCTGACGCCCTCCGCCTTCCTCACCCTCCGCCACCACACGGACGGCGCCGTCCCGCCACACCCCGCGAGCCCTCCCGCTAACAACAACAGCGGCGGCGGCGGCGGCGGTGCGGCGCCCGCGAAGGCGTACTACAGCTGCCGCGACCACGCGCTGCCGGGGCGGCCGAGCCCCGGCGCCAGCCTCGGCTCGCTGCCGTCCCTCCCGCCGCCGCCGCCGCGCCCGGTCGTGGTCGCCGCCCGCCGCCCGCAGGCGCCCTCCTACAAGTCCGCCGCCGCCGGCAGCAGCAGTAACGCCACCGCCTGCGACGCCCACAGCGGCGGCAGCGCGGAGGGTCTGTCGCAGTCGCGCAGCAGCGGCTCCGAGCCGGCGCCCGGCACCCCGCCGCACCCCGGCAGAGGCGCCCCGCCGCCGCGACGGGAGGAGGGGGAGGGGGACGACGACGACGCGCCGGCGACGGAGGCGGAGTTTGCGGTGGTGTTCAGCAGCACCATTGCGCAGGGGGCGCGCGCGCTGCCGCCGGTGCTCTCGCGCGACGGCGCCACCCGCCACCCCTCCCGCGCGCCGCCCCGCCGCCTCCCGTGACCCCTCTCAGACCCCACGCCCTGTGCACACACACACATATATATATACACAGTAAGTGAGAGAGAGAGAGAGAGAGGTGTATGTATGCATGTGCATGTGTATATGTATGGACGTGTGCGTGTGTATGTGCGTGGCTTCCTCGCCTGCGTGTGATGACCCACGCGCGCCGTTATTATCAGCGTCATTTGCCTTGACTCTCTCTCTTTCTCTCTGTTCTCATTTTCCTCTCTCCTCTTCTTGATAAATATGTTTTTCATCTCTTTTGTTTTTTCTAATCTCTCTTTTCTACGTCTGCATATCTTGCTTTTTTTTTTTTTACTCGCTCCTTCTCTCTCTCTCTCCCTTTTTTCCATTTTCATTTTTTTTCTACTGGCTCTTTCTTTTCTTTGTATTCGTCTCTCCCGCCATTTTTAACTTTTTTGAAGTCTCTCTTCATATGTGAACACCACCATGTGCCTATGCACACAAACACCCTTCTTTATTTCTTCTTCTCTCCCCTTTTCCCCTTTTGTGCTTATTTTTACACGGGGCTGTGATTTCATTCTTTTTTTTTTTCCCTCATGCCCTCCCTGTGCTCAACATCTTCATTCATTCATTCATTCATGATCATGATCATGTTCTCTTTTTTTTTTTTTCTCAACTGGTTCTTCTATAACTCACTGTTTTTTGGTTTCATTTCATTTGTTGCTCTGTGTAACTCTCTCTCTTTTTTTTCTTTTGTAAATACCCCCTTCTTTTGCTACGTTTTGGCACTATGCCTCTTCTCCGGATGCTTGGAACAAAAAGGAGGAAGAAAAGAAAGAATTTAGATAAAGAAATAATAAATATAAGCATGAGTGCTCCTCGTAGTGCCGTTCATATATATATATTTCTTTTTATAGATATATTAATTCATTCATTCGTTTAGTCTTTCTTTTTTTTCTTTTTCCTCTCGTGCTCCGAGGGACGTTAGTAAAAGAAAAAAAAAACACTTCTTATATATCTGTTTTCTCTCGCGGGGATTTAAAAAAAAGAAAAAGATGTAAACAAACAATCAAACAAAAGAGCGTTCTGCCTCTACAAGTAAGAGCGCAGCGCTGCACACGCTCGCAGACACACACACGCTGAGAGAGAGATATATATAGACACGGGTGCCGTTTGCAGTGAGCAACGAACTACAAGAAGCAACATCAGCAGCAATGAAAGAAAACAAAACGTAGAAGAAGAAAATAAATTATTATTGCTCACCAATGGTCGCAAAGGAAAGGAGGACAAAAAAAAGGAAGGAAAATTGTTTTTTTTTTGTTCAATGTAAAAAGAAGGTTTTATAACAACAAAAAATTCTTTATTTTTCCTTGTCTTCCGCCTTTTTCCAAATAATGCTTTATTTTTCCCTATCTTCCAGTCTTTTCCCATTGCGTCTTTTTTATTTGTTCAATTATTTTCATTTTCGTGATGTATAAAGGACCATTCCAGACTTCTCTTCTTTTTATTTGTGCCATTCTTTTTTTTTTTTTGTTTTCTTCGTTTCCACAGTAATGGAATGTGTCGCATCTTATTCCATTACTTTTTTTTTTTTGATTTCATCCTCTTTTCCCTTTTTCCCTCTTCTTCTTCCCCCCCCCCTCGTGTTCCCCAGACGTGTGCACAGAGACAGAGGGGCCCCGTATGGTGCATCCCTTTCGCTTTGCTGAATCGAAACGAACAGAAATGAGACGGAAAGGGATTCGGAAAGATGAAAAAAGAAACTAAGGATTACACACCTATATTCGCAGAAACAAACAAACAAACAAAAAATGAATGCACAGATTTAAGGACGAGGCACCACTTTCTTTCCCCTTTTCCATTTTCTACTTCTACTGCCAGTTTAAGAGGGACTATGTGCTTTATTTCTAAATTGTTCCCTAGCCCCCCTCCCCTCCCCTCCCCGGTTGTCTTTACACCCGTTATCATTCTACTAAAAAAAAATCAGAAAAAACAAATAACACATCATTCAACATTTCCCCCCGCCCTTTCTCATTTCTTTCTTTTCATTTTAATTCTCTACCATCTTTCCTTTCTACTATTTCTTTTATTTAGATGTGCCTCTGGATTTTAAGGATTCTCATTTACTCTTATTTTTGCTTTTTTTTTTTTGTATTTGCATCTCTCCTCTTTTTTTCTTCTTCTCTGCGATGGGCGTTTTTCTCTTCCTACACCCACCTACCCACCTTCCGAGAATAGGAGAGGCAGTACACACATGAGTAAATGACGTAATTCTTACTATCCCCCCATAGGAACAGATGGCATCGTGTGCAAAAAACAAACAAGCAAACAAACAAAAAACAGAAAATAATAATAATAATAATAATTGAAACTAATGTGCAAAAAAAAAAAGAAATCAATACAACATTTATTTCTTTTCTCAACTGTTTGGCGACAGACAGACACTTACTCTGTTTTCGTCGCTAACCAACGCGTGCGCGCGCCTATCTCTATGAAATATGTTTGCCCGCGTTGCGCGGTGCGCGTTGTGCGTAGTGAGCGCTGAAATAGGCGAGAGAAAGAAATAGTGAAGAGCGTTTTGTTTTGGAAACAAATCAAGGACGCTACTCAGAGAGGGAACATAAAGAGTTTAAAAAAAACATCAAATTGAATAAAATCAGGAGTATGACTAGTGCTTCTCTTCTCCCCTTCTCTCGCTAAACCTCATTCGATCCAACATTCGTGCATATAATGATTGTCAAATGTGTTTGTTATCGTATCCCGATACATTCATCAATTCAAACGTGACAAACAAACAAACAAACAAACGTCAAACAAAGGAGTATTCATACACACTCACACACTCACCGCGTATCTGTTGTTAGTCAAATTCCGCGGTATTCCTATTTGATTTCAAGGCAACACAGCACGACAGGGTACGGCAGACGAGAAAAGGTGGTGGAGAGGCGGGGGTACTCCTCTCTCCTCTCTTTCTGTCCTGTAGCTTGCCGTTCACGTTTTTTGGCTTTGTCAAAGAGACAAGCAACAATAATCTTTTCTACCGCTATTGCTGTTCCCTCGGACGATGACCTGTTTTTTCTTGGAGTCTTTCCTTTTGCGCGGTACCGCATCAGCAGTAAAACAAAAGCAGTGACGGCATCCTGTCTTGGCCCACCTTTCATCTCTTGTTCTCATCCCTCTTCACCTCTACGCCTTTCACAGTTTCTCTTTTTTTTTCCTTTTCCGTTCTTTTTGGCAGCAGGGGATAACATAGATCCCTCATAGCCTTCAGCAAGCAACAACGGCAACAACGGAAAACGATCTAATAGTACACACACTCTTCAGAAAACACACATTAAACTTGTCCCCCACCCACTTCTGCTTTTCTGCAGCCGTTACTAATACAATTCAAGTCGATATCGGCCACGGGCTTACTTTACCGTCGATCGTACCACTTATTTTCATACATTTTTTCATTTTTACGCATCCCTCTCGTTTTGTTTTTTGGGCTCTTCCCTCTGTCTCTCCCTCTCTTGCGCTCCCCTCGCCCTCTGCTGTCGCATTCACGGCAGCAAGTGCGGCTCTCTTTCTCTCTCTCTCTCTCTCTCGTCACCCCCCCCTCCACACCCATGCGCCGGCTAGGGCTGCCGGCACTGCTGGCCGCCGGCTGTCAGGTGCGCGCGGCGGCGGCGGTGGGACGGCGGCAGCGGGCGCGGGGCGGCGCCGCCAGCAAGGGCGGTCGCAGCACTAGTGCCAAAGGCAGCGGCAGCGACACTCCCGACGCCGTGAGTGCTAGTGCGACTGGCGCTTCTCCTGCCGCAGCGGGCGGCCGCCCCCCCGCGCGCCGCGCCCCCGCCGCCGCCGCCGCCGCCGGGCCCCGCGCGAGGTCACCAGGGGGGCGCCGCGCGCCGGCGGGGGAGTCGGCGGACGCGGCGCTGGCGGAGCGGGACGCGCGGCTGGCGGTGCGGCAGCTGATGGCCTCGCACCTCGCCGCGTGCCGCCCGGCGCCAAAGTCGGCCGCCCCCGCGGCGGCGTCGCCGGCGGCCGGCGGGGAGGCGGAGGCGGCGCCGGAGTGGGTGCGCGCGATGGAGGAGGCGGCGGCGCGGCGGGCGGCCAAGGACGCGCGCACGGCCGCGCTGCTGGGCGGCGGGGGGCGCTTCGGGCGCGGCGGCGGCGGCGGCGGTGGGGGCGTGGCAAGCGCGCTGGCGGACGGCGTGCTGCCGCTGGCGCCGGCGGCGGTGGAGGGGATGGACGACGCCGGCGGCGGCGGTGGCCTCGCGGCGGCGGCCCTCGCGCGCCCGGATATGTCCGTGTACAGCCCGGAGCGCGACCGCCGCGTCCCCTCCGGCCCCGCCGCCCAGGCGCAGCAGCAGGGCCGCGGCGGCGCGGGGCACTCCCCCCCGGTGTCGCTGCAGACCTTCACCGAGGAGGACGCGGCGGAGGCCGACGCGCGACTTGACGCCCTCTGCGCCGGCGGCGGCGGCGACGACACCATCGACGTGGGCGGCGGCGACGAGGGGTACCTCGCCGGCAGCGGCGCCGTGTGGGACGATTAGATGGGCTCGAGCGCGGGGGGGGGGGGGAACTGTATCGAGTGATTTCACTATCTCTCCCTTTTTTTTTTTGAATGCTGTACATTTTTAAAAAAACATTTTTTTTTTTGCACTCTACCATTCTCAAGCAGAATCTTCTTGTCCTCCTTGTATTTTTATCATCACTGCTATTGCTATTATCTTGATTTTTTTGCTTTCTTCTTTTTCGCCTAACAATGAGATGCAATGAGAACCAAACGCATGCGTGTGCAAGTGCCCCGGCGGAACAATGCGTCTACTTCGTGCTCACCACCTTCTTCTCTCCTCCTCTACTTGCGCTTTCCTTAGGATTCCACACTCTGCGGCAGCAGCTCCTCCTGTTTTACGATCCCCCTCCCCTCCCCTCCCTCCTCCCTCCCTCTCCTTTTTTCTTTTGCCACAGGCACAGCGCCGATGTACATGCGACCCGCGCAGCCGGTGCCGGCGGAGGCGCTGGGGGCCCGCAACGCGCGTTTTGCGCGGGAGGCGTGGGCGGCGGGCACGCGGCCGGACCGGCGGGCGGCGCTGCAGCTGCGCGAGGCCGCCGTCGAGTTCCCGACCCTCGCGCGCGACACGGTGCGCGTGCGGCTGGGCGACGCGGCGGCGGTGTGCTGCGTGCGCTGCGAGCTGGTGGAGCCCTCCCCCGTGCGGCCCCGGCACGGCTTCTTCGAGGTGCGCGCGCGGCAGCTGACGCACGAGCGCACGCCGCGCGACGCCGCCGCGGCGCTGGCGCAGCTGTCGGCGCTGCTGACGCGCCTGTACAGCGGGACGGTGGTGGAGCTCGAGGGGCTCTGCGTCGTGCCGCGGGTGCGCGTGTGGAGCGTGCGGGCGGACGTGCTGGTGCTCGGCGACGTGTGCGGCGCGACCGACGCGGCGGCGCTCGCGCTCTCGGTCGCGCTGCAGCACGCGCGCCGCCCGCAGCTCTCCATCCGCGGCGACGATATCGTGGTGCACCCCCCGCACGAGGCGGACCCCGTGCCGCTGACGCTGCACTACCTCCCCGTCGTCTGCACCTTCGCCGTCGCCGCCGACCCCTACGCCCCGCCGCCGCCGCCCCGCCGCCGCCGCCCCCGCCGGGGCCCTCACGCTCGTGGCGGACCCCGCGCCGGACGAGTGCGCCGCCGCCGCCTGCCTGGCGACGGTGGCGGTGACGCCCGAGGGGCAGGTGTGCGGGGTGGAGAAGCTCGCGGGGTGCGACCTGCCGTGGGCGCTGCTGCGGGAGTGCGTCGCCGCGGCGCTCGCCCTCGCGCCGGGCCTCGTGCAGCTCGCCGCCGATGCGATGACCGCGCACGAGCAGCGCCGCGCCGCCGCCTTCCGCGCGCAGTTCCAGTGGGCCCGCACGCGCCTCGGCGTGGGCAAGAGCGAGCTCGCCGCCGCCACCGCCGCGCCGGGCGACGCAGGGGGGACGGCCGCCGCCGCCGCCGCCGCCGAGGCGGAGGGTGGGGCGGGGCCGCGCAAGCTGCCGCGCACAGAGGGCACCGCGTCTGCTGCCACCACCACCACCACCAACACGGACGACGGGGGCGACAGTAAGAAGTGAGGGTGGGGGGTCTCTTCGTTGTCTTCTTCTTTTTCCTCCTCATTTCCCCCCCCCCGTCTTTGCTGATTCTCTTGACTCTAATGATTCTCTCCGCTAATGTGGGAAGTTTTCGCCTTCCCCTTCGAGTAATGCTGTCGCGCACAAAAAGCTTCGGCTGTGGCGCACGGTCTGTAATGTCTTGCTTTAAGTCAGTAAAGGAAAGCGTAGATGACTAGACAATAAGACACATGTACATGCGGTAACATTTCTTTTGCATGCAAATCCCACGTGCACTCTTTTGTTTTTGCTTTTCTTCTGTGTGATCGACCTCTTCCTTTACAGCGCTGTTGTCTTCGCTGTCGTTCTACCTGTGCGCGGCATTCCCTCCCCTCCCGCACTCGCGAGATTAACAGTTAATTGCATCAGACTGAGTGAGAAAAGCTGTCTCTCAGTTTACCATCAAGTCACCCTATCTCTCTCTCTCTCTCTCTCTCTCTCTCTCTCTTTTCTGGGGGGCCTCACACTCTTCCCTCTTCACCACACAGCATTACGTCACACTAGAAAAACATACTCTCTCTCGTTCCCTGTCTCTGAAACACTCGCTCTCTCTACTTTTTTCACTTCTTTTTTTTTTTTTTTTTGCTTCGAGGTGATTTGTTGTGCGTTTCACCGTACGCATTGATTTTTTCTCGCGTTTCTTTTTTTATTATCATTATAAGTACTATTGCTAAGTACAACCTTTTAAGCTCCTCCCTCTCCTTGCTCCCGCTTTCCGCGTAGCTTTCTGCTGTTTTTTTTTTTTTTTAGTATTATCTATCCCACTGCTCTCTTTATCTTTGCTTTATTCTTTCTTTTTTTCCCTTCGTTCACCAGCACGCATAATTAACATCTTGCTTCATTTTTTTAAAAATCTCCTCCCTCTTACTCTGCTGACTACTTCGTCACTTGCTGTTTCAATTCTTACAAAAAACACGCGTTTATTTTTAAAGTTTACATTCATCTCCCCTGCAGCTTTAGAGCTTCTTTTTTTTCCTCCCCTTCTACTTCTTCCCTCTTTTGCTTTATTCCAAATATATTCCTCTTTCTTCTTTTCTCTCTGCGCATCATTACTTTTCTGATTCTTCTCGTTTTTTACTTCTCTTTTTCCTTCTCTCTCTTTCTGTGCTCTGTGTGAGCGTGTGCTTGCGCTTCTGCCTATCTCAATCATTATTGTCAGCAGAAACGGTCACAGCGCTCTGAAAGCGAATCTATTTTATTATATTTCTGTGAATTGTTCTGGTTAATCAATTCACATCGGTCAACAGTTCCGAATAGCATCGTCAGAATACACAAGTACGTAAAAGAAGGAAAATACAAAAAGAGAGCGATACAGTCGCTTTAAAAAGAGAGAGGAAAATAAAAATCACAGTCATAAAACACGTCTTTGTTTCTCTCTTCTCTCGCCCCTCACGCACTCCCGGAGAGCTGCCGCTGCCCCCCCCCCCCCCCACACACACACACAGCACAGATGAGTGACGTCGCTTCCCTTGCGAGCGGCACCGACCTGCTGGCCGTGTCGGAGGAGAGTCCCGGCGGCAGCGTCGACGGCAGTACAAGCAGCGCCGACAAGGACGGCGGCGGCGACGGGAGACTCGAGCGGCTGCGCGCGGAGGTGCGGCAGCTGCGCCGCGACCTGCGCCGGATGCGGGAGGAGCAGCGCCGCCTCGCCCTCGCCGCCCCGCCGCCGCCCGACGCCTGCGCCCCCCGCCGCCGCCACCGCCACCGCCGCCGCTCGCGCGCCGCCGACGCCGGCGAGTCGCCCCCCGCAGCCGCGGCTGCCGGGGAGGAGGAGACGGCCGCGCCGAGTATCATTCTGCGGCGGCCGCTGACGGCGCAGACGGGACGCGCGGCGCTGCTGTCGCTGCCGGTGGCGCCCGCGCTGCCGCCGTCGCTCGCGCCCTTCGTCGCCTCCATCGCCGGCGGCGGCGGCCCGCGGCGGCTGGTGCCGTGCGCGGTGGCGGCCGGCGGGCGGGAGGTGCGCTGCGTGGCGCCGCCGCTGCCGACCGGCACGCACGCGGTGTCGCTGCTCTGCACGCGCGGCGGGCGCCTCGCCCCGTGCACGGCGCCGGTGTGGCTCGAGTGCATGCCGCACCCGCCGCCGCCGCCGGGGGAGCTCACGCGCGAGCTGCTGCGCCGCCACGCCGGCGCCCCACTTCAGCCGCCGCCCGCCGCCGCCGCCGCCGCCAGTCGCCACTCAGACAGCGGCGGCGGCGGCGGCGAAGAAACCGACCCCTCACTGCTCGCCGCCGCCGCCGCCGCCCGGGACGCCGCGCCGCCGCCACCGTCGACTGCGGCGGCTCCGTGGTGGGCGACCGACACGGCCAGCACGCGGGAGGACGACAGCAGCGCGCGCAGCTACGCCTTTGCCAGCCTCGCCAGCCGCAGCGCGCGCTTTGAGATGGTCGCCAGGGGGTGGGCCGACACTCACTAGCGCCCCCCCTCCCCCCAGCCCCCGCCCTTGTTCCATCACACCTGGGGAGGAATAAACAATTTTGACCTCTTTTTTTTTTTGTTTTTACACTCACTCACTCGCAACCTCTCTCCTCTCTCTCTCTCTTTTTTAAACTTTCTAACTCTTTGCTCCGTCTTTTATTTCGACTTGTGTTTTTGTTAAAGGTATAATGCTCCCCTTTCAGCTTTGTTTTTTTTTTTGCGTTTTTTTTTCCCACTCCATTTTTTTTCATCATTCCCCTATATAGTACGGCAACACCGGTGTGTTGCTTTTGTTTTTCTGTTTCTTTCTTTTCCCGCATTTCGGCATGCATCACCAACCAGCATACATGCACACACACGCAGTGCCATCTTTTCGCTTTTTTTTTTTTCATCTCTTCTTCTTTTTTTTCGATCTCCTCCATTTCTTCCTGCTTCTTGTACACTTAGCATTTTCTTTTCTTTTCTTTTCTCTAATTCACCTCTGCATACCTTCAAGTGAATCAGCAACCCCACTAGACTTCGTCTCTTATGTTATGTTATGTTATCTTTTTTTTTTTTGTCTTTTTACGATGCCGTTTACGTGCTGCGTGGCGAACTTCTTCTCCTTTTTTTCTTTCTGTCTTCACAATATCATGACATGCTTCTTTGCCAAAACGATATATAAAAAGAGAACAACACACACATTTTCAGCGTGAAATGTTTGAATTTTACCTCTACTCTTGGCTAGTATATGTGTTGTATTCATGGCTTAATAGGTATTCCCTTTTTCTTTTCTTACGACCGCCGCGGCACGTTAGGTTGTTGGTGCCTCGGACAGCACTGTACGCTCTCTGCCTACACCCCACTTCTCTTGCTTTTTTTCTCTCGCTCTGTTGCCAGTCTGTTTTCCATCTCATGCTATCTCACTTATTTCTTTCGCACTTGTGTTCTTATCGCATCCATTACCTTCCCCTCCCCTCCCCTCGCCCCATACGCCGCCCTTTACGCGTGTGCACACCGTCTGCTGACAGAAACTCCTAGGTGCGGGCAGCCTCATTTGCGGTTGCCTCTCTTTACATACCCTCCTCTGTCGCTCTTTTTCGTCTAGTGTGTGTGTGTGTGTGTGTGTGTGTGTGTACCTTCTCTGGTGCATCTGCCTACGGGTCACCCTATTCTTTATCTCTACACAACAGCACACACACATCCGAGCATCCGTGCGTGTTAGTATTTCGGAGGTCACCACATCCCCTGTTGAATTTTTTTTTTAGTTCAGATAATAGTAATACTAAGAAATTTAACATACAGCCATAGAACGTGAGAGCTTTCTTTCTCTCTCCCCTTCTACATCGTCATCTCGCAAGCGCCAAAGATCTCCCCTCCCCTCTCTTACCCCCATTTAAGCACACAAATGCTGGCGGTGCGGGAGGCGCTGCCGGGGACGTGCATCAACGCGTCGTGCGCGCTGTTGCTGGAGGACGGCCCCGCTCCGCACCCGACGGTGCTCGTGGCAGCCGTCGGCAACACGCTGCATGCCCTCGCCGTGCCGGACGGCGGTGACGGGGCGGCGGCGGGCGAGACCGGCGGCGACTCAGTGGAGGCGTGCGGCGCGTCCGGGGCGGCGGCGGCGGCGGGCCAGTCGCTGCAGCTGGAGAGCGGCGTGCTGGCGCTGGCGGCGCTGGCGCACCAGTGCGTTCTTGTGTGGACGCAGGCCCTCGAGCTGCTGCTGCTGCGCTTCCAGGAGAATCTGCCCGACGCGGTAGCATCGGAGGACGCGGGGGAGGGGGAGCTGGAGGCGTCGTGGTGCGTTGTGGGCCGCTGGCCGGCGCTGCTGCCGCCGCGCGTGGAGGGTGCGCGCCCCGCCGCCCTCCCGCTGCTCTGCCCGAGCGCCGACGGCTGCGGCGCCATCGGCTTCCTGTACGGAGGCAGCGTGCACATGATCGCCGTGGACTACGGGCCTGTGCGCGTGTGCGGGGCGCTGGGCGTGCGCTGGCGCAACGCGGGGCGCGCGGCGGGGGCGGGCGGCGGCCTGGCCGGCGTGGCGGGGGCGCTGTCGACGCACGCGGCGGGGGCGGCCGAGTCGGGCGCGGCGCGCGCGGAGCGTTTGCTGCGGCTCACCGACGCCGCCGCGGACTGGATGGTGACCGACGAGGAGCTGATGCCGCGCCTCAGCATCGCGCAGCTCGCGGCGCGCAAGCAGCGGCAGCAGCGGCGCGTGGCGGCCGACAGAGCCGTCGCGCTGGCGCACGCGTGCCCCCCGCCGCTGCCGCTGGTGACCGTGCGCGCGGCGGACGCGGCGCGCAGCACGCGCATGGTGGCGCCGTGCCCGTACCGCGCCGGGCAGCGCCTCGCGTACTTCCTGGCGCTGCGGGACCAGGGCGCGGCGTCGCTGTGCTGCCACGGCGGCGCGTCGGGGGCGGAGGTGTGGGCGCGCAGCTTCGGCGCCGGCCGCCTGCTGGTGTGGGCCGCCGCGCTCCCCTTCATGGCCTGCGGGTCGTCCGCCGCCGGCGACTACTGCTACGGCCGCGTCATCTGCGTGACGCACCGCGCCGGGCAGGGCCTCGCGCTGCACCAGCAGGGGCTCTCCGGCGACGGCAGCCCGCTGATGGACTGGCCGCTCTCCTCCACGCGCGACGGCGTCCCCCTCGGCGGCGGCGACCCCGCGCGGCCTATCGTCGGCGGCCTCGTGCAGCGCGCGGCCGACGCGGCGCGCACCGAGACGGTGTGGCTGCTGCAGGCCGACGGCTCCCTCGCGCGCCTGCGCCTCGCCGCCTTCTACGCGCCCCCCGCCGACGGCGCCGCGCGCCTCAGCGCCCCCGTCCCCGCGCCGGCGCCCGGGCAGCCGCCGCGCGCGCTCGAGGTCGTGGAGGTGCCCGGCGTGACCGGCCGCGGCCGCTGGCAGACCATCGCCCCCCTCCACCTCCCCGGCGCCCCGTCCGCCGCCGACGTTGGTCTCGAGCCCGACGCGCTCGGCCCCGCGGTGCCGCTGACCACGCGCTTCGCGCTGCTGGCGGACCGCGTCAGCGACGTGGCGGCCGTCGACCTCGCGCGGGGCTGCGCGCTGCGCGTGTGGCGCGGCGACGGGGCCGCCGTTGACGTCGCGCCAACGCTCGGCGGCGGCGGCTTTCTCGTCGCCCACGCGCGCGGCGCCGTGCGGGAGGTGAGCGCGACGCTGCCGCTGCTGCTGCCGGCCGGAGCCCCCCGCGGCGGCGGCGGCGGCATGCCAGTCGAGCGTGTCTTCGACGCCTCTGCTGCTGTTGCTGGCGGCGGCGGTGATGGCGGCCCGCGCGCTGCTGCTGCTGCTGAGCGACGCGCTGGGCACGCGTGCCGTGCAGGGCCCGCCGGCAGCGCTGCTGCGGGAGGGCGGCCTGGCGGCTGCTGCGGCTGCTGCGCGCTCACCCGACAGTCTGCGCCGCGCCGCCCCACAGACGTTTGCGGACGACGGCGCGCTGCCGTGCCTGGAGGACGAGCCAACGCTGGCGGCGTGCGCGGCGGCGGAGGCTGCGGGGCTGCGGCTGGCGCAGGTGACGCCCACCCGCGTGCTGCTGGTGTCTGCCCAGCCGCCGCGCCGCGCGGTGCTGCCGCTGCCCGCTGAGATGTCGCACGCGGCGCTGGCGGCGGTCGGGCCGGCGACGCTGCTGCTGGCCGCCTCCCCTGCCGATGCTGTCGGCGGCGCCTCCGTGCAGCTGTTTGACTTGACTGCAGCTGCCGCCGCCGCCGCCGATGCGGACAGCGCCCCGCTGCGGCCGCTGGCGGAAATGCCCTGCGCCGCGCCGGTGGCCGCGCTCTGTCTTTCACGCGTATGCGGAGGAGCGCAGAGTGCGGTGCTGGCGGCGGCGCTGTGGGACGGCACGCTCGCCGTGGCCGAGTGCGCGCGCGCGGAGGAGGAGGAGGGGGCGCCGCCGCCGGTGGTGGTGCGGGGACTGCGCGATAGCACACGCTACCAGCGCGCGCCGCCGGCGGCGGGGGCGGCTGCGGCTGCCTGGGCCCCGCGCGGCGTCTGTGGTGTCTGCCCAGCGACGACCGCGGGGTGCGCCGCTTCCTGTTGCACACCCACGGCGACGGCCTGTACACGCTGGCGGTGCGGCGGCGGGCGGGCGGGGCGGCGGTGCGGGCGCTGGAGCTGCCGGCCGCGTGGGCGGAGCTGAGCGAGGCGCGCGACCCCCGCGACGACGCCCCTTCCGCCTCCGCGCACGCGGTGCTGCTGTGCGGCCGCGGCGGGTGCGTCACCGTTGCCCGCTTCGACAGCGACGGGGCCGTCGAGTTCCGCGTGCGCGCGGCGCGGGCGGCGGCGGCCGGCCCCTGCGCCGACGACGAGTGGTGCGCCGGCGCGCTCGTCGCGACTGCCGCCGGGCCCGACCACGGCCGCACCGCCCTCTGCGTGTGCGACGGCGGCGGGGCGGCGCTCGCGCTGCTGGAGGGGGTGCAGGTGCTGCCGCCGCCGGCCGGCCTGCGCGCCGCGCCGGACCCCCGCGGCCTCCCGCGCCCCCCGCCGCGCCGCCGGGTGTGGGCGCGGCCGCAGTACGTGGCGACGCGCGCGCTGCCGGTGCTGGGCGGCCCCCACGCGTTCCCCCGGCAGGTGGCGCTGGAGCCCGCGAGCGCGCGCTACCTCGTGACGCTGTGCGTGCGGCGCCCGGGGGCCGCGGTGCCGTCGGTCGAGGCGCTGGACGCGGCCACGCTGGCGCGCGCGGGGTCGCTGCCCCTCACCGACCTCGCGGAGGTGCCGTGCCGGCTGCGCGTGGTGCCGCCGCCGCCGCCGGGCGCGCCGGCCGAGGCCCCGCTGGCGGTGCTGGCGACGACGACGCGGCTGCTGGTGCTCACGCCGCGCCCGCTGCGCATCGTGGCGGCCGAGCCGGCGGCGGCGGGGGCGGCGCGCGTGCTGGGGGGCCCGGCGGACGTGTCGCTGCAGCGGCGGCCGCGCGGCGACGTGCTGGCGGCGGTGTGCCGCGGCGCGGCGGTGCGGCTGTACCACCTGCGCGGCGCCGCGCTCGTGCCGCTGTGCGAGACCGGCGCCGACGCCCTCTGCCACGCCGTGTCGCTCGCGCTGCCGGCCGTCCACGTCGCGCTGGACCGCCTCGGCTGCGCCTTCAGCGAGGTGAGCAGCGCCGGCGACGGCCCCGGCGCCGCCACCGCCCTCGACGGGGCCGCGCACACGCTGCGGCTGGCGGCGCCGCGCTACGAGCCGTGCGGGGCGGCGCCGGCGTCGGTGCTCGGGCACGCTGGAGGGCTTCCACGCGCGCGGGGCGCAGGGGGGGCTGCTGAGCCTCTCCGAGTGGACGCCGCCGCCGGCCCGCCGCCGCCGCGCCGCCGCGGAGCCGCCGATGGTCGGGCTGGGCGGCGGCGGCACCAGCGTCACGACGCACCTCGCGCCGCTGCCCGCGACGCCCACCGCCGCCGTCACACTGCCGGCGCTCCGGGCGGTGTGGGAGCGGCGGCCGCGGCGCCTGCAGTGGGCCGAGCGCTGCGCGGCGCTGGGCGGGCTGCGGGCGGCGGCGCCGGAGGTGCTCGTGCTCCCCCGCTGGGACGGCGGCGTGTGCGTCGCGGCGCTGCTGCCCTACGCCCTCGCCCACCCGCTGCTGCGCGCGCAGGAGGCGCTGCTCGCGCTCGCCGACGTCTACCCGCGGCACCGCCCGGGCGTGGGGCCCGCGAGCCGCGCGGTGCCGCCGCTGCTGCCGGCGCGGCCCCGCATGCAGGCCACCGCGCTGCTGGACGTCCTGGCCGATCTCACCACGCTGAGGCAGGAGGAGGAGGAGGAAAAGGAGGCGGAGGCAGAGGCGCAGAGAGGCGAGGGAGCGGCTGCGGAGTCTCGCGCCAAGGCACCCGGCGTGGCGGCGACGGTACTGGGAATCGTGCGCGGGGAGCTGGAGGAGGAGTACCACGGCGAGTGGACCCTCGACGACACGGAGGAGGTGGTGAACTATCTGTGAGGAGTGCGGACTCTCCATTTATTATTATTATTATTAAAGTGCTTCCTAAACTGCTTTCGCTTGCTGTCATCATTCATTCTTTCCGAGTGCGAACTTAACACATTACTACACTATTTTCTTTTTGACTTTCCCCCTCCCATTGCTTGCGCTACATAAAAAAATGATAGAAAACGTGTACTACACGCGACGAAGAATTACTAGACAGCGATACGCGATTTTTTTTTTTCTTATGTCGCTGTGTGCGTGTGCGGTGCGTGTGTGGCGATGAGCTTGCTTTCGAAGGGTGCCCGAGTTTCATTTGCGATGAGCTGCATGTTGCGTTTTATTGACCTGTTGTTTTCATGGTGTTCTCTCTTCTTTAGTGGGAAAATGAGACCCATCTTGCCACCCTTCTTCACCTCCTGCGTCTTTCACTATAGGGATCACGTACGTACACACACTGCCCAAAATAAAATATCAAAAAATAAAAAAGCTACACAACAAAATACCTATCCACAAAGAAAAGAAAAAAGTTACGTTCGCAGGTGCCTCACACGCTCACGTTCGTTCCTTTTTTTTTCCCTCCACATAGCATTTCTTCTCCTTCCTCTTTCGTTTCTTTCTTTCTTCGCACTCTCATTCGTTAGCTTCGGTTTTTAATCAGCCCGTTTGGAGCTGTTCTGTCATTCTGAGCCTAACAATTCACGAGCGCGTATTAGTATTTCTGCCAGTTTTAGGAAAAATCCACTATTCATTAGCAAGCCGTGGATATCTTTTTTTTTTTCATTTATTCCCTTTGAATTCTACCCATCTCTTTCTTCCTTTCTTTCTCCATCTCTCCATCTCTCTGTCTTGTTCCTTTTTCTTCTTACCAGCTGACTACCTTTGTTTTTTTTTCCCCTTATTCTCCGTGTTTTTTCACCCTTTCCTATCTTTTTTTTTCACGTTTCCATATTTTTTCTCTTGTCCTTTCCAACTTCTTTAGTAGTTATGTCCTCCCCAGAGACGGCGACGCGTAGTGCGGAGGGTGACGCAGCTCACCCGCGGCAGCAAGAGGGCAGCAGCAGCGGCGCCGGCACGCCCTCGCGCGGCGGAGGCGGCGGCGCTTCTTCCTCCTCCGCTCCCCTCCGCGACGGGCAGGAGGCTGCAGCAGGCACGGCGGCGGCGGCAGGCGGCGGCGGCGGTCGCGGCCGCGGCTCTGAACGCCACGCGCAGCGGCGACCGCGGCAGCGCCACACCGACCCTAGCGCTGCGCCGCGCGGCGGCAGGGGTGGCGGCAGGGGCGGCCGAGGCGGGAGGGGCGCCCGCCCCCCGTCCCCCCGCGTCACGGAGATTCCGGAGCTGCCTGAGGCGCCGGCGGAGGAGGAGGCGGCGGCGGCGGCGGTGCAGTCGGCGGTGACGGCGCACAGTCTGGGGGCGCTGTCGGAGCGCGCGGCGGAGATGGCGGAGCGGCTGCTGGCGCTCACCTACGAGTGCCTCGCGTGCATGGAGGCCGTGGGGCCGCGGCAGCCGGTGTGGAGCTGCGGCTGCTGCTACCGCGTCTTTCACCTCCGCTGCATCCAGCAGTGGGCCGGCAAGCAGGCGGGCGACGGGGCCGCGGCGCCGGCGACGCTGCAGTGCCCGCAGTGCCGCACGCCGCAGCCGCTGCAGGGCTACCGCTGCTTCTGCGGCAAGCGCCGCGACCCGCCCTTCAGCCCCCTCGTCTTCCCGCACTCGTGCGACCAGGCGTGCGGGCGCGCGCGGCCGTACTGCGCGCACCCGTGCCCCGGCCTGTGCCACCCCGGCCCGTGCCCCCCCTGCGGGGTCGTGCTGGGCCCCGTGCGCTGCCCCTGCGGCGCTACCACCTACACCTACCGCTGCGGCCAGCCGCCCCCCGCGCGCACGTGCGGCGGCGTGTGCGGCAAGCCCCTCGGCTGCGGCAAGCACGCGTGCGCGGCGCCGTGCCACACGGGCCCGTGCGCGCCGTGCGCCGCGCGCGAGCGGGTGCGCTGCCGCTGCGGCCGCGAGGAGCGCGAGGTGGCGTGCGGGGAGAGCTTCGAGTGCGGGCGGCCGTGCGGGCGGACGCAGCGCTGCGGGCGGCACCAGTGCCCGGTGGTGTGCCACGCCGGCGCCTGCCCCCCCTGCGACACCGACCCCTCCGTCGTCACGCACTGCCCCTGCGGCGCCGTGGAGCTGACACAGCCGCGCCGCAGCTGCGCCGACCCCATTCCCACGTGCGGCGCCGTGTGCGGCCGCGTGCTCGCGTGCGGTGCGCACACCTGCGCCGCGGCGTGCCACCCCGGCCCCTGCGCGCCGTGCGCCGCGTCGGTGGTGGCGCACTGCCGCTGCCGCCTCACGACCAAGACTGTCACGTGCGGCGCGGAGGCGGCGGTGCGCTGCGGGCGCGCGTGCGGCACGGCGCTCAGCTGCGGCGTGCACTACTGCCGCGTCGAGTGCTGCCCGGAGCGCGGCGCCCGGGGGAGCGAGGCGCACGTGTGCCTGCGGGTGTGCGGGCGGCCGCTGCCGTGCGGCCACGCGTGCGGCGAGCTGTGCCACCGCGGCCCGTGCCCGCCGTGCCTGCACGTGACCACCGAGCCGCTCTACTGCGCCTGCGGCACCGCCTTTCTGATGCCGCCGCAGCCCTGCGGCACCGCCCCGCCCAGCTGCGGCGCCCCGTGCGCCCGGCCGCGCCCGTGCGGGCACCCCGCCGCCCACGCCTGCCACTACGGCGAGTGCCCCCCGTGCGCGGAGCCGGTGGAGAAGGAGTGCGTGGGCGGCCACACGACGGTGCGCGCGCCGTGCAGCGAGGCGGCGCCGACGTGCGACGGGCTGTGCCTGCGCGCGCTCGACTGCGGGCACCACTGCACGCGCGGCTGCCACGCCGGCCCCTGCGTCAGCGACGAGCATCCCTGCCGCCAGCCGTGCGGCCGGCCCCACGCCGGCTGCGGGCACCTGTGCGCGCGCGCGTGTCACCCCAGCGAGCCCGAGTGCCCGCCGTGCAGCGCCAAGGTGGAGGCGCGCTGCCCCTGCGGCCGCCTGACGCGCCAGCTAAAGTGCGCGCGCGCGGCGGCACTCGCCGGCGGTGACGGCGGCGGCGGCGGCGGCCCGGTGCTGCCGTGTGACGACGACTGCGCCTACCACGCCCGCATGGCGGCGCTGCGGGACAACGTGCAGCGCCCGCCGACGCCGCCGCCGTCGCGCTACCTCTACTCGGTCTTCCTCTGGCGCGCGGCGACGGGCGCCGACACGCGCGCGGCGGCGCAGGCGGAGGCGGCGCTGGGCCGCTTCGCGCGCGGGACGGAGGCGGTGGTGTCGCTGCCGCCCGCGCCGGCCGCCCGCCGCGCGGTGGTGCACGCCCTGGCGCCGCACTACCGCGTGCTAACGGAGAGCGTCGACGGCGGCGAGCGGCGCTCCGTTCTGCTGCGCCGCACGCCGCACACCGCCGCGCCGCCGGTGCTCCTCTCCGCCGCCGCCGCCCTCCCGGCGCTGCGGCCGCACCGCGTACTTACGCAGCCGCCCAGCGCCCACCGCTTCGTCTTCATTTCGCCGCTGGCCGACGACGCGGGGCCGCGCGCGGCGGCGTGCCAGAGTCGGCCGTGATGCGTGTGCTGGCGCCGCTCGCGGGGAGCTTCGTGCCGTGGCGCGACCGCATCGCCTTCCCGGACGCGGCGGCGCTCGCGGAGGCCGTCGGCGTGCTGCGGCGCGCGCGCGCGGTGCCGTTTCGCTTCGCGCTGTCACCGCCAGAGGGGTGCGCGACGCTGACGGAGGAGGAGATCGAGGAGGGGGAGGAATAGTATTATTTTTATTATTATTTTATTGTTGTTCTTCCGTATTCTTTCTTTTACTCCTCTTGTTTTTTTTTCTTCTCTCTCTCTCTCTCTCTCTCTCTCCCCTCCTCCTCCTCATTGGCTGCTTTGTGTTTTGTTTTCTTACCTATTTCACTCATATTTTTTCAAGTATTCTCTCTCCGTCTTTTTTTTTTCGCGCTTTAAGCTTCTTGTGTGATGATTTGCCTTTATTTTTTTTATTTATTGCGATTAATGACTCTTAATGTTTTTTTAATGTTACATTATTTTCCATTTTATTTTCATTTTCTTCTAAAATTGCTACATCGCTCTTTTTCCAATTTGCTTTTTTTTCGCAATTAGTAGCAAAACCAAACAAACAAACAACAAACAACTATTTTTCTTTAAATGCTATAATAATAATAATAATAACAGTAATATCTTTCCGACTCTTCTTTTTTTTTTTTTGTTTGCTATTTTGTCTTTTAAAAAAAAGTGAAGCACTTTGAGAGAAACGCGTGCACGCAGATGCTTTCATGAACTCTCTTTCTCTCTCTCTCTCTCTATCTTCCCTTGTATCTTCTCTTGTGACGTAGCGGGTGCGTGACGCCGCCTCCTTTTGTTCTGCTCTGTTCTCTCTCTCTCTTTCTCATTCTCTGTATAAGTTTGTGCGGTCAATGCCCTTTACGGACTATTTACAGTATGCGTCTCTTTTTTCTCTCATTATATCTACCCCCCCCCTCCCATACCCTCCATTTCCAATTTGTCCTTGTCCTTCCGCTCCCTCACAAAGATCTTAACAATTGTTTTCTAGCACTCACCAACCGGTATCCATCCCACATTTTTTTTTTAAACCACTCAATCACTAAAACAACAACAAGAAAAACACTTTCCCCACACCCCACGCACAAAATCATTCTTTCACACATTCTCTCTTTCTCTATTTCTTTCTCTCACTTTCACTTTCGCTTGCCTCACACCTTCGACAAGTGCTTTCCTTGTGCTCCATCTTATTTTATTTTATTTTCGACCTTTCTCGATATATATATATATATATATAATTCTTTTTTTTTTTCAATTACTTTCTTCTTATTTTTCTCTCCTTTTTCTTCCTCTTCTTCTGTAATTCCCCCCTTTTGCTCAATTTGGCTTCAACTCTTTCACTCTTGACGGATCGTTGAATTCAATTGTAGAGATAATTCAGAACCTTTAGAAAAGGAAAGCAATAATAACAAGAACGTGAAGAAAAAAAAAAGTATTTATCAGCAGATCATAAGCTCTCATCGTTTCCTTTATTTCTCCCCTTTTTGTTTTTACTGCTGTTTGCCTCTTTTTTTTTCCCCTTCTTCTCTCATTTGTATACACAATAGGAATTGAATCAAAGAGGAAGGGAACAGCAAGAAACAAATAAAAAGGAGCTATAGTAAACCAATTACTAACTTTAAAAAAAGACGAATTAAACCAACAAATATCAACCCTCATCCCTCCCAACAACACTTTCCACATTTTTAGCAGAACCTATTTCGTTAAACATACGTCCATATATTATTTTACTTCTTTTTTTCTATTGTCTCTTGCGAATCCTTTTGCTTTTTTGGAAAGAGCCGAATACACTCTCTCTTTATCTTCGAGCTCCTTAGAGTTTATCATTAGGGAAAAAAATATATATATTTACTACGGAAAAAGAAAAAAATACAAGAAAATAATATATCGCCTACAAAAATATTAATAAAAAAACAAACAAATACGGTTACCTATTTTTGTTTTGACAAGCCACCATTTTTATTCTTTATAAATTTGGTTTTGCTTTACTGACACATACATACACACACGCGCTCACGCATACACACACGCATACACGAGCAATCAAGCAATCTTCGGCGATTATTGTCTCTTTTCCCCGAAGTGTTGTTGCTCTCTTCTTCTTCTTCTTTCTTTCTTTCTTTTTGCATCTGTCTCAGGTATTACCCAATAGCTGCCTCTCTCTCTCCCTCTCTTTTTTTTTCTCTCCCTTTTTCCATTTTTCATTTTCTATTTTGAGCAGTTATTTGCCGTCATTACCGTTTGCCGGCACTTTTCACCATATCTTTACTTCGTTTTCTTCTCTAGTGTTTTTTCTTATCTTTCCGACATTTGTTCTAGTCCTTAATTGATTATTATTACACGCGGAGTTATTTACAAGCCAGCTCTCCCTCTCTAATATTTCACTCCTGTTTTTTTCTCCCCCGTTTTGTGTCGTCCTCCTTCCCTACTACCTGTCTTTATCTGTCAGTTTCTTCCCTTTGTGACTTCCTACTTTATCTCTGACGCACGAGAATTGCACTCTTTTTTTTTCCATTATATTCTGCATTTCCTCTCAAAACTGCAAAGGCGAACACACACGCAGCACACGTACACACATACATTCTCGCTCTCTATTTCTTTCTCTTTATTTCTTTCGCCATTCCCCTACTGGTCGTCCTTCCCTTTTTCCTTATATTTTTTACTTGATAACATCTCGTTTTTGTATTCGGTTTTAGGTTTCCCTGTGTATTTCGTTTTCTCTCTTTTCTTTTTCTCTCGCGTTGCTGAAGAGTCAGATATAAGAGGGGAAAAACATCAACAACAGCAGCAAAAGCACCTTCCCCTCTACAGACATTCACAACCAAGTGCGAATACCAACAGTAGAGAACAACTGCAACTGCACACTGTCATACATAATAGATACGTCAGATCGAAGCCGCTGAACGAAAACGAAAACAGTGTTTTTTTTCTTTTTTGGTAGACATACTCAAAACGCGTCACTTCAACTAGAACGTCAATTCGGGATTCAGAAGAGAGTTCTCACATCGCTACGGAAGTATATTTAGACAAAAACTTGTTTCTTATTTGAAATTTGTAGCTGCCGCGTCTCTAAAAATAATAAAAAAAAAAAACAACGCAGAAGAACAGGAAAGAGAAAAAAAGAAAGTAAAATCAACATTAGCTGCCAATCGAAAGAATATACGAGTCAGGAAAACAAGACACTGAATTTTTTAAAATATCAATCGCGTCTCTGCATTCCTGTCAGTGGCTCGCTTCTTTTTATTTTTTTTCTCTCTCTGCCTCTCTGTTCTTCTTTTCCCCCCTCCATTCTTTCTTGTGTCTAGTACTGTACTCTCAGTCCGCCACCGCAGGTGATAGCTGTCGTACCTTTCGTTTCGTTTCTTTTCTTTCATTCTTTGTTTTTCCCTTCTCTTCTTTCAGACCCTTCTTCACATTCTGTTTTTTCTCTTTCCTTCCCTATCTGTCTTTGGGCCTTTTCACACACGTCTGATCACGCGTTCTCTCTTTTGAGTCACACTCCCTTCTTCTTTGCAACGTTGAAAAATCTCAATTTCTCGGCAACACAAGCAGCAACTGAGAAGGAAACGTTGAGGAAAAAAATAGAGAAAAGGAAACGTGCGGTTGACAAAGAGACGATAGAGAAGAGAAGGAGCATCTTCAGTAATAAGTGTATAATAGACGAAGAAAAGGTCTCTGAAAGATGTCTCACGACGTCAGGCAGGATCTGAGCGGCCTGCGCCTCAGCGGCGGCGCGCGCGTGCAGACGCCCTCCACCGATCCCCTCGCCAGCAGTGGTAATAATCATAATAATAATAACAATGCGAACCCCCGCGAGGACGCCGTGGCGCAGTTGGTGCGGATGCTGGAGCAGAAGCAGACCTCTGGCGGCGGCAGCAACCAACAACAATAACAATAACAATATAATAACGCCGGTGTGTCCTCGCGCCGGCAGCCGCGGGCGACGCACGAGGAGCAGTACCGCAACGAGCTGGAGGAGGAGCTGGCGCGCCTGGCCAGCCACACCCAGCACCGCCGCTCCGGCGCCGCCGAGGCGAAGCAGCTGCAGCCGCCGCCGGCCAGCCTCCTGCAGCAGAGCCCCCCGTCGATGCACGTGGTGGGCAGCGGCGCCTCCGCCACCGCCTCCGCCTCGGCCTCTCCCGGCAGCGGCGGCGGCGTTGACTTGTCACGTTTCCAGCGCGCGCACGCCGCGCAGCTGCAGAGGCGCGAGCCGCAGCCGGAGGCGCAGCTGGTGCCTCTCGACAGCGCCTGGCTCCGCCCCTCCCAGCCCTTCCCGACCTCAGCCGCCCCCGCCGCCGCCAGCGCTCCGCAGCAACAGCAGCAGCAGCAGCATCACAGCGACCCTGCCAGCAAACGCGGCGGCGGCGGTATTACCGCAACTATCACCACAACGAACACCGCCACCGCCGCGCGCCCCGCCAAGGCCGCCGCGCCGGCCCCCGCAGCCGCGCCCGCCGCCAGCGCCGCCGCCGTCAGTGCCCCTGCAGCCGGCAAGAGCGCCGCCGCCGCCGCCGCTGCGGACCCCAACGCCTTCCTCGCCGAGATGATCGGCGACCCCGCGCACAACAACACGACGACGCTGGCGGTGCGCACGCTCGCGGCGCCGCCGCACCCCGCCGGCCGCGTCATCGTGGTGGGCGACGTGCACGGGTGCAGCGCGCAGCTGGAGGCGCTGGTGGCGAAGGTCGGCTACGACCGCGCGCGGGACCGGCTCGTGATCATCGGGGACTACGTCAACAAGGGCCCCGACTCGGTGGGCGTCGTGCGGGCGTGCCAGCGACTGGGCGCGGCCGGCGTGCTGGGCAACCACGACTACACGCTGCTGCGCTGCATCGACCAGCAGCGGCGCAAGCCCTTCACCGCCGCCGACCTGCGCGACCCTGTGAAGCGCCTCGCCAAGGACTTCCCGCCCGAGTGCGAGGCGTACCTGCGCCGCCTGCCGCACATCCTGCGCGTCCCGTCGCACGGCGCGCTGCTCGTGCACGCCGGCCTCAACGTCGGCCTCCCGCTGACGCAGCAGGACGTGGTCGACGTGATGCACGTGCGGCTGCTGGCGGAGCAGCCCGGCGGCGGCAAGGTGCGGCGCTACGCGGCGGTCGCCAAGGGCACGGCCGGCGCGGACGGCGAGGCGTGGGGCTCCCTGTGGGAGGGCCCGGAGCTCGTCATCTTCGGGCACGACGCGCGCAGCGGCTTCCAGCTCTTCCCGCACGCGGTGGGCATCGACACGGGCTGCGTCTACGGCGACCCGCTCACGTGCGCGGTGCTCGGTCCCGGCGGCGGCGAGCCCAGCTACGTCTCGGTCCCGGGGCTCCCCCGCGGCAGCAACGCCCACGCCGGGCTGCCGTCGCCGGGCTCGGCCGTCTACGAGCAGGACGCGGTGCCGCTCGCGCGCCTCATCATTCGCCCCAACAGCCGCGCGACGCCTTCCAACCTCAGCTTCAGCGCCGCCAGCGCCGGCGCGGCTGCGGGCGCGGGTGCGGGCCGCGGCTTCCCTACCGCCCCCGCCGGCCCCGCCAGCCCCCCCTCGCTCGCCGGCGCGCCGCCGCCGCCGCTGCCGACGCCCGGCACCGCCGCCGTGGTCGCGCAGAGCCGCAGCCTCGTGGCCGCGAGCGAGGCGGAGGCCGTCATGGCGACGCTGCGCGCGCTGACGGCGGCGGGAGAGCTCTCGGCGGTCGGCGTCGTGCTCGCGACACCCCTCTACAGCGCGGCCGTCGACGCACTGCTGGCTGATGCCGCCCGCGTCCCTCGACACCTTCTGGGCGCCGGTCACGCGCGCGCTGCTGGCCGCCGGCGCGCAGGCCCCGGCCGACGCCCCCCGCAGCGCCCGCGGCCGCGCGCGGGAGGAGGCGCTGGAGGCGGCGCTCGGCTGGTGCGACGAGCTGCCGGCGCTGCGGGCCGCGGCCGAGCCGGAGCTGCGGGCGGCGCGCGCGGCGTGCGAGGCGGGGGTCGCGGGGTGGTCGACGGCACTCGTCAAGATGCTGCAGCTCCTCCTCTAGTAGTGCCGCCTTCTGCTTGTTTTTTTTACCCCCTTTTCCTCCTTCATATTGTTCTTTTCTTCAGCAGTTTTTCTTTTTCTCTTGCCTTTCAACCCCGTCTTTCTCTATCTTTACAATGTCTTCAGGGGTGATCCAATACCTGGAAAAAAGCGAGGGGTAGAGATAGTCAAAGAAAATAATAATAAAAAACAATTTCATCTAACGAAAGAAAGAATTTCTAAACTCAAATGAGACTGTAAACGCTGTACTTTTCCTCTCTTACCTTCCCTTTTTAGCAATCTTAATTTTTAATTTGCTGTTTTATTTCGCTTTTTTCTCTCTCAGAATTTATTTTATTATTCCTTCTTCTGCTCTCTTTTTGGTTTCCCCCCTCTTTTGAATAATAATAAATATGTATTGTTTTCTTTCTTTTCTTTTCCTTTTTCTCTCTCTCTTTCTGTCGGGAGATTTTTGGGAAGTTCTTTGTCGGAGTGGAGACGAAAAGAAAAGCTGAACAAACATTTATCACTTCTTTTCCTTTCTTTTCTTTTCCTTCTTTCTGTTTAAACCTTTGTGTTTTTGCTCTCATATCCCTCTCACCATCATAACGTAGTAGAAAACTTTTCAATTCTCTCTATTTCCTCCATTTTCATCATTCTCCTTTTATTCTAACATACAATCACTATTCTTAATTGTTCTTAATTTTTCTGTTTTCATTTTAAATACAGAACGGGGAACATAATAGTTTGTCCCCTAGATAACATCCGATTATAACATACACAGTCCCCCCACACACTTTTAAATGTTCTGTCTTTATCTCTACTGTCGTTGAAGAGACTATTTCTATCTATAATATATTATGTCTAGCTATACATATCTAACTACATTCCCGTGATGAAACACTACCAGACGTGCGCACTGGTGAGGCGCTCTGTGTTTGCATTTTTGGTGCGAGAGTATTATTATTATTTTGTGTGATTTGAACATGTAGTTACACAAGAGCCATTACACATCATGTTTTTTTTTTTTTTGTGTGTGTGTGCGTGTACGACATACTTTTTCCGCTCCATTTTGCAGCAGCTGTTGCTTTTTCTTTTTTCCCCCTGTTTTACTGCTATTCTAGCCACGGTGCGTGCGAATGCGTGCTTCGCTCAACCCGATGCTCTATTACAATACATTTGCTTTCCTCTCACTCACGCTACAAAGAGTGCACCCAAGTAGAAAAAAAAAAGAAAAGCAGCAAAATAACAGTAAACAAACACACACACTCACAGACACACACGAAGGAAAACAACAATAACACGTACCAAAACCAGTTTGCGTCTCAGGCATGACGTGCATCGCCAACCTGCGCGCGACTAACTGCACGCGTCTGCTGGCGCTGGACGAGACGACGGCGGCCGCCTGCGGCCCGCGCTCCGTTTACCTACTGACGCGCCCGGCGGCGGCGGCGGAGACGCGCGCGCTCCCTCGGGCGGCCACGAGCTATCTCCCCTGGATGACGCGCCCCGGCGGCGGCGCGGCGGCGGTGGGCGCCCTCTGCGCGTGCGGCGGCGGCGAGGTGCTGTACCTGCCGCCCGGCGCGGGCGCGGAGGAGGGCGAGGAGGGCGTGGTGCGGTGGCCGACGCCGGGGTGCGCGCCGGAGGAGCTGGTGGCCGTCGTGGGCGGCGGGCGGCTGCTGGCGGCGCGCGAGGGGCGGCGGCTGCACTTTTTTGCCCTCGACCCGCAGCTGCCGTCCGGGGCCGCGCTGCCCGCCGCCGGCGGCTGCGCCTTCCCCCCCGGCGCGGCGCTGCTGGGGCGCGGCGCGGACGCGGCGGTCGCGGCGCCGGCCGGCGAGGCGCTGCTGTCGGTGACGCTGCTGGACGCGGGCGCGGCGGCGGTGCGGGAGGTGTCGGCGGCGCCGCGCGTGCCGCTGCCGGGGCGCTGCCTCTCGCTCGCGTGGGACGATCGGCGGCGGGCGGTGCTCGCGCTCTGCGGCGGCGACGGCGGCGAGCGGCTGCTGCTGACGCTGCCGGCCGGCTCCTGGGCGGCGCGCCCGGTGGCGGAGGTGGCGGACGGGGCGGCCGCCGTCTGCTGCTGCGCCGGCCACGCGTGGACGCTCGGGCGGGCGGCGCCGGACAGCCCCGCGGCGGCGCTCACGCACGTCGGCAGCGGCGCGGCGGAGGCGCTGGGCGGCAGCAGCGCGGCGGCCAAGTCCGACGCCGACGCGTGCGGCGCGTCGCTCTTCGTGATGGTCGGCCGCAGTGTCTTCTGGCTGGAGATGGACACCGCGGAGCCGCCGACGCCCGGCGCCTCCCCGGCCAAGCCGCGCGCCGCCTCCGCCCCCGCCCCCGCCACTGCCGGCGCCACCCTCGCCGACCGCCTGCTGCTCGCCGCCGCCGCCGCGTCCTCTGCCCCACAGCCGGCGCCGGCGGACGCGGAGCTGCAGGCGGTGCTCGCCTACGCGCGCACCCCCGGCGCGCCGGCCCCTCCCTTTGTGGTGCGCGACGGCAGCTACGTGCGCGCCGCCCCCCCGCGCCACGCCGTGCTCGACGCGCTCGCCGCCGGCGGCCGCGCGCGGCCGACAGAGACGCTGCGCTACCTGCGCGTCGCCCACACCCCGCACCCCCTCACGCTGCTGCTGGCGCTGCGCCCGCCGGCCCCCGACGGCGAGGGCGACCCCGCGCTGGCGGTGGCGGCGGCGCGGCTGCTGGCGCCGCGCACGGAGCTGGACCCCGCCGAGCTGCGCGACGCGGCCCGGGCGCTGGCGGCGGCGCAGGCGGCCGCGGGGGACGCGGAGGCGCTCGGCATGAAGCGGCTGGCGGCGGTGCTGGCGCGCGCGTGCGGGGCGGCGCTGGCGTCGGGCGCGCTGCCGGCGCTGCGGCTGCTGGCGACGCTGCTGGACGCGGTGGTGGCGGCGGTGTACGGCGCGGGCATGGCGCGCGAGGCGGCGCTGGGGGCGGATGGGCGGCGGCGCGCGGAGCCCTACGAGCGCGAGGTGCTGGCGGCCGCGCGGCTGCTGCAGGGCTTCGGCCGCTGGGGCCTCACCGCCGCCGCGACGGCCATCGGCGCCGTCTCCGCGCACGCCGGGGAGCCTGTCGCGCTGCGCAAGGAGGCGATGCTGCGCGACGGCCGCGCGCGCCCCATCGTCACCACCCGCACCGCCGACATCACGCCGCTCAAGCTCGACCGGCCGCCGCCCTCCACCGCCGCCGCCGCGCGGGGGAACTGAGCGGGAGACTTGCGTAGGTCTCTAGTCGCTGTTGCTTACGTGCCAAATACAAAGTAATCATGCTCCGAATAACATTTTCCGAATAAGTCTTTTCATTTGTTTTTATTTCTCTCTCTCTTCAGTATAACTTCCACTTCAGCTAATTGCGATATAACACACACACAAAAAAACCCCACCTACACATCCGGTAGTCGCAGCGATGAAAACGAAAGCTATGATCACGATGGCGATGACACTGTTAATAGAAATGCACATTGTTTTTGCTATTCAATTACCGTATGTCCTTTGGTCGATTTGATGCCCGGCAATACTTTTCTAACGTGCATTGATGCGAAACTATCGATCAGCAAAGTGCATTACTCGCGACCTCATGCACTTCTTATCTTTGGCTTCTTGCATTTGCTGCGTACTCTCCCCATTTTGACCACTGTATCTCCCACTTTCACTTCTAATCCCCCCCCCTCAACAAGGAATCTTCAAAGAGAGGAAGCATTGCTGTATTCGTATTATAACGCCGCTAGCAACAGCGACGACAAAATCGTTGCTGTCTTCTCCACTGACGATTACCCAATTGCAATCGCTCATCTTAGCAGCAGACCGGCAACCTCCTCCTGTAATCCACTTCTTAATTAGTAACAACAAATCATTAGAAATCTCTCACTCACTCACTCTCTCTCTCTCTCTCTCTCTCTCTCTCTGTCTTTGCGCATGAAGACGCGCTCGTCTATCACTAGCTCCGGCAAGGGCCCCGGGTCGCGCGGCACGGCACGCACCCCCGCCGCCGCCTCCAGCGCCCCCGCCGCCACCGGCTCCGCCAGCCGCGCCAAGGGTCGCCTGGGCAGCCGCACTCGCGACTCCCTCGTGGCGACGGCGGGCGGCGGCGCCGCGCAGCACCCGGCGCCGCGCCTGGAGCTGACGCCGCAGCGCGGGGAGTTCATCAACTACGACGTGGACACGACGTACGTTATTTCCTTCACCGTGCGCAACCGCACCGCGGAGACGCAGGCGCTGCGGTTCGTGGCGCCGGCCGCGCCCGGCACGCCGTTCCGCATGCCGGACCTTCGCTCGGTGCGCCTCGCGCCCGGCCTCAGCCACTCGGTCGACGTCGAGTTCGCGACGCACGCCCACGCGGACTACGCGGACCACTTCTGCGTGCTGAGCGGCGCCGGCGACCGCCTGGAGGTGCCGCTGGAGGCGCGGCGCGTCCCGCGGCTCGAGTTCGCGGCCGCCGTCGAGTTTGGGCGGGTGGAGCACACCAACGCCGGCACCAGCCGCCCGCTGCGCCTCGTGAACCGCGGCCGCAAGGACGCCGCCGTGACGTTCGCGGTGCGCGACGCCTCCGGCGCGGAGACGCGGGACGTGAGCGTGAGCGCGCCGGCGACGACGGCCCCCGCGCTGGGCGAGACGACGGTGATGGTGGAGCTGCAGCACCTGCGGCCCGGGCAGCAGAGCTACACGCTGGAGGTGACGGTCGAGGGCGAGCCGGAGCCGCGGCCGGTGGCGGTGCGGGTGGAGGTGGTGGACAGCCGCAGCACCCTCCTGCGCGCCGACACCGGCGAGGAGGTGCTGCGCCTCGACTACGAGAGGGTCTTCTGCGGGAACCAGAAGAAGATCGGGCTGGTGATCCGCAACGGCAGCGAGCAGCCGATCAGCTTCGCCCTGCAGCTCGCCAACGAGCTCGTGGCCAAGGAGGCGCCGCCGTTTCGCTTCGTGCCGGAGCAGGGCCGCCTCGCGCCGCTGGAGCGCAAGCCCATCACGATGGTCTTCGAGCCGCCGCTCGACCCCGCGCGCAAGGGCTGGAGCAACACCGACCGCGCCAAGGTGCGCCCGCAGAAGCGCAGCTTCGAGGCGCTCTACTCGCTGCTCTTTGTCGAGACGGAGCAGACGCACAACTTCCACGCGTGCGGCGAGTCGGTCGAGACCGTCGCGTGGCTCACGCGCTCCGTCGTCGACTTTGGCGAGTGCGACGTCGACGACTACCGCGACGGCACCGTCGAGCTGTGCAGCGGCGTCCCGGACATGGCGCTGCGCTACGCCTTCGGCCACGTGTCGAACGTGCGGGTGGACGCGCCGACGGGGACGGTGCCCCCCGGCGGCACCCGCACCGTCCACCTCACCTTCCAGCCGCGCCGCCTCGGCGACTTCGCGGGCAAGCTCCCCGTCGTCTTCAACGGGACGGTCGAGCGCGCCATCACCGTCGTCGGGCACGCCAACGCGGTGCCGCCCGGGGCGCGCGCGGCCGGCACCCGCCAGCGCACGTGCGCGCGCGGCGGCGTCGACAAGGTCCCCGAGGACTTTGAGCGCGCCGTGCAGCCGCCACAGCCGAGCACCCGCACCCGCACCATCGCGGACGAGGCGGCGGCCGCCGGCAGCGACCTCAAGGCCGTCGACCTCCCCACCGCCGCCGACCTCGGCATGGTGCCGGCGCAGGGCATGCGGCCGCCGGAGCCGGCGAGCAAGCTGAGCGCGGCGCTGCTGCGCGCCGAGGACACCGCGCTGCGCACCTCCGGCGCCGGCCACGTCGCCCCGATGACCTTTGACGTGAAGACGCTCATCAAGCGGCGCTTCAGCGAGGCGCCGACCAACGCGATGGAGCGGCGCGACTGCCGGCGCGAGCTCATGCCGATGGACCTGCTCAACCTCGTGTTCCCCGTGAAGGCCGTCGAGTTCGGCCGCGTCACCATCGGCGCGGTCGCGACGCGCTCCTTCTACGTCTACAACGGCACCAGCGCGGCGGTGCTCGCGGCGATGCCGACGGAGGAGCCGCTGCTCACCTTCACCCCCGCGACGCAGGTGGTGCCGCCCGGGCGCGTGGCGCAGTACGACGTGTCGCTGTGCGGCACCGTCGTGCAGAGCAGCCAGCAGGTGGTGGCCGTCACCATCAACAACCACCACCGCATCCGCTTCTCGGTGCAGGCCGAGATCGTGCCGGTGGAGGTGGCGCTCTCGCAGCAGGAGGTCACCCTCACCTTCTCCGCCGAGACCGCCGAGGAGCCCGTCGCGCGCGACCGCATCGTGCTCACCAACAGCGGCAACAGCGACGCGCCGTACCGCTGGGTGATGCCCCCCAACGTCCCCTTCACCATCAGCCCGACCGAGGGCGTGCTCGCGCCCAACACGAGCGCGACCGCCCTCCTCAGCTTCACGCCGCCCGCGCAGTGCGCCGCCGACATCGCGTGCGCCGCGACGCTCGAGGTGGACGGCGCGACAGGGCCCAAGACGCTGCGCCTCGTCGGCGCCGTCGCGCCCACCAAGTGCGGCTGGGGCAAGCAGCACACCGTCGCCTCCAACGGGGACATGCAGCTCGACCTCAAGCGCATCCCGGCCGGGCGCCCGACGCGCGTCGCCGTGTCGCTGCGCAACCGCGGCGCCAACAACGCCTACTTCTCCTTCCAGGAGCTTCCCGAGGGCGTCAGCGTCGTGCCGGCGGCGGGGCGGCTCTGCGCCGGCGACGGCGAGGAGCTGGAGGTGGCGGTGCGGCCGACGGCGGCGGGGGCGCTGCAGTGTACCCTCGCCTGCGACGTGCGCGGCATGAAGCGCCCGCTGCAGATCACCATCAACGCCACCGCCGTCGCGCCGCTGCTGAGCGTGGTGTCGCCCGAGAAGGTGAAGGGCGAGGTGCTGCTCGATTTCGGCGAGGTCTACGCGGGCGCGCAGGCCGCGCGCGCGGTGCGCATCCGCAACGGCGGGGACGTGGACGCGGTGGTGGAGATCGACATGCGCGCGCACCACGGGTACGCCGTCTGCGCGGCGCCGCCCGGGCAGCCGCCCTCTGCCAACGCGGCGGTGCGGGTGGAGGAGGAGGTGGTGGAGGTGCCGCGGGCGGGCGACGACGACGCCGCGGACGTTGCGGTGTCGCCGGCCTACTCGCCGCACTTTGCGAAGCAGCTCTACTACGTCACCATCGCCCCGCAGGCCGACGGCGACGTCTGGTTCACGTGCGTCGGCGCCCGCAGCGCCCGGCGCGATTTCTTCTACGCGCGCCTGACACAGCTCGGCGCCGACGACGTGCACGTGCTGCCGCCGCTCGCGCTGCAGTGCGTGTCGCTGCCGGCCGTGCTGCGCCTCAGCAGCGCCGCCGTCCGCTTCCCGCCGGTCATCGCCGGCCTCCTCGCGCGCGCGCAGACGGTCGAGATACAGAACGTCAGCCAGGAGCCGGCGACGTGGGAGCTGGAGCGCGACGACGACGGCGGCGAGGGCGGCGAGAGCGGCGAGGGCGGCGAGAGCCCGTTCCTGGTAGAGCCGCAGCGGGGCACGCTGGCGCCGCGCGAGACGGCCACCGTCACGCTCACCTTCCTGGCCAAGGAGGTCGGCGACGCGGAGTGCGCGTGGCGGGTGGTGCCCAACGGCCAGCACGGCCGCGCGTGCCAGCGGCTGTGCGTGAGCGCGAGCGCCGGCCGCCCGCGGCTGCTGCTGAGCCAGTCGGCGCTGCGCTTCCCGAGCGTGCCGCTGGGCCGCGCCGTCAGCGAGACGCTCTACTTCCGCAACGACGGCTTTGAGTCGATCGCGGTCAGCTACGACGGCGACGCGCAGCCGCCGCTCGACATCGAGTTCCCCAAGGGCAACGTGCTCTCGATCAACAACCCTGTCGTGCCCGTCGTCATCGCCTTCAGCAGCGCGCGCCCGATCACCTTCGCCTCGTCGATCCTCTTCAGCACGAATCGCGGGGAGCAGGTGCGGCTCGCCGTCAGCGGCACCGCCATCAACTCCATCATGACCACCCTCGGCTACGTCGCGGCGCGCGGCGCGCAGCTCACCATCGGCAACGCCGCCCCCTCGTGGGCGCCGGAGGACGCGCAGCCCTTCGAGCTCGCCGACGCGGTGGACACGCCGCTGCCGCTCAGCAAGGCCTCCGGCGCCGCCGCGTCCGCCGCGTCCGCCGCAATGCTGGACGCGAGCCCCGAGGCGCGCCTGGCGGCGGAGGCGCAGCAGTACGCGTCCATCGACGCCCTCGGGCGCCCCCTCTACTCGGCGGCCGCGGTCGAGCGCCTCGGCCGCTGGCTGACGGAGAACGTCCTCCCCTTCGCGGGCGACAGCGTCGTCGAGGCCCTGCAGGCGTCGCACGGCGCCTACCTCTACGACAGCATCGAGCGGCTCTTCGGCCGCCGCCCCCGAAACACCGCCGCCGCCGCCCCCGACGGCGCCGACAAGAAGGGCGCCCCGCGCGCCCCGGTCGTCTCCGCGCGCGGCAAGGCGGGCACCGGCAGCAGCGCGGCCGCCGCCGAGGCTAACAACAGCGGCAGCGCGCGCGGCGGGGCGGGCAAGTCGCAGGCCTCCACCGCCCTGCCGTCCCGCCGCGGCAGCGTCACCTCCGGCAAGTCCCAGGCCGCGTCCGCCGCGTCCGCGGCGAAGACGGCGGCGGCAGCGGCCCCGGTCGCGCTGACCCGCGAGGAGACGTCGCTCGAGGTGCTGCTCACGTTCCTCGGCAGCTACGGCTGCTGCGTCAGCGACGTCAGCCTCCCCTTTTTGCTGCCCTACGCCGAGTACACGGCGCACGTCAAGCGCCACCACCCGGGGACGCCGCCGCAGCCGCCCGCCGTCTTTGAGCAGCGCGCGGCGCACGCGTGGGTGACGCTGCTGCTCGAGACCCTCCGCGTCTTTTACGTTTCGGTGATCAAGCCGGACCACTTCTCGTCGCCCAAGCTGCTGGCGTACGCGCCGGCCGACAAGTGGGCCGCCAAGGGCTTCGCCGCGGCGCTGGAGGAGAGCGACGTGTACAGCGCGGCGGAGAGTCTGCTGCTGCAGTGGGTGCGCGCCTCCGTCGCACGCTACGCCGAAACGCACCGCGACAACAACGCCTTCGCGGAGAGCCGCCTCAAGGTGAACAACTTCGACGACCTCCGCGACCCCCGCGCGCTCATCGTGACGATTCTCCTCTACGTGCCCCTCGCGCACGACATGTGCTTCGGCGGCGCCCGCCGCGTCGCCCCCGCGCCGGCGAACTGGGTGGAGCAGGAGAACAACGTGGCGGTGCTGCTGGCGGTGCTGCGCGCGCTGGGCCTGCAGTCGCTCCCGACCGCGCGCGAGTTCGCCGACTACGACCAGATCAACCTCGTGCTCTTCACCGCCTCGCTCGCGCGCTACCTGCCGCTCTTCGTCCCGACGCGCCGCATCGACTTTGAGGGGAAGCTGCTGGCGACCGTCACGCGCGCCATCGAGGTGCGCAACCCCAGCGCCCTCGGCTCGCGCAGCTACCAGGTGCTCACCGACAACCCCGAGTTTGGGGTCGTCCGCCGCGAGCTGATTGTGCCGCCCAACGACGCGGCGACGGTCGAGATCACCTTCCGGCCCAAGTTCCACAAGGCGTCGCGCGGGCAGTGCCTGCTGCTCGACCGCACCACCACCGCCACCCTCGACGCCCGCGCCCCGATGGTCTTCGACCTCGAGGCGACGCCCAACACGAAGCCGATGCAGATCGTCGAGCTGACGACGCCCCTGTACGAGCCGCTCACGTCGGACCTGCTGGTCGACAGCCCCTTCGCGCAGGACTGCGTCGCCGCGCTGCGCGTCACGCAGGAGTACGACGACGACGACGGCGCCGACTACCCCGAGCGCGCCTTCGCCCTCAGCGCCTACCGCCGCGCCTTCTTCCTCAACTCGGACGTGCTCCCGCTGCGCGCCGGCGGGGAGCGCAACCGCCTGCCGCTGAGCTTCATCCCGCTCTGCCGCGGGACGTACCGCCTGAGCATCACCTTCCGCGAGGAGCGCGAGGGCGAGTTCACGTACGTGGTCGTCGGCAGGTGCACCGCGCCGCGCCCCAGCGCCGAGACGCGTCTCGACTTCCGCTGCGAGCTGGGCGAGGACAGTCGCCAGACGCTGCAGGTGCGCGCCGGCAACAGCGCCCTCGACCGCGCGCTGCGCACCTACGAGGAGCGCGGGCGGCAGACACAGGGGACCTTCCGGCCCAACGCCCCGCCGGACATGACGCGCAACGCGTACCACGTGCGCTTTGTCAACGACGCGCTCGAGGGGCCGCACCCCTTCGTGGAGGGCCCCGCGACGCTCAGCTTCACCGGCGGCGCCTCCAGCGCGGAGTACGCCTTCGACTTCAAGCCCAAGTACGTCGGGGAGTACAGCGGCTACGTGATGCTCACGTCGCCCGTCGACGCGCGGCTGTACCGCTTCAGCGGCGCCTGCGTCCCCAAGGGGGAGGAGCTCATCCTGCGCTTCGCGTGCCCCGCGCGCCAGTCGATCACGCAGGACATTGTGCTCACCAACAACACCGACCGCGACTGGCTCGTCAGCGCGACGCTGACCGGCGCCGGCTTCAGCGGGCCGCGCGAGGTGCGGGTGCCGCGCGGGCGCCGCAAGGAGTACACGCTCAAGTACGCGCCGGCGTGGGTGACGGCCGGCGGCGACGACGGCGGCGGCGCGGGGTCGCTGGTGCTGTACAACCAGGGCACCGGCCAGCGCCACACGTACCAGCTCGTCGCCAGGGCGGGCGAGCCGCTGTGCGAGGACACCTTCGACGTCGAGTGCCGCTCGCGCGAGACGCGGGAGCTCACGCTGACGGTGCCCAACATCGTCGGCGCCGACTGCACGTACTTTGTCGAGTGCGACGTGCGCTTCGCGGAGGGCGACAAGACGCTGTCGGTGGCGCGCGGGACGGCCGGGCGCTACACCCTCAAGCTCGCGCCGACCGTCGGCGGGCAGTACAGCGGCAAGGTCGTCTTCCGCAGCGGCGAGGGGCGCTACGTGTGGTACGCGGTGAACATGACCGTCGCGCCGCCGGACAAGGAGGGGACGGTCGAGCTCAAGACCGACTCCCGCACCACCGTCGTCGCAGACGTGCGCATCAAGAACCCTACATCCGAGCCGCTCGAGTTCCAGGTGCGGCGCTTCGGCGCGGGGCTCTTTGGGGAGAGCCGCCTGACGCTGGGCCCCGGCGAGACGGGCACGTACAGCTGCCTCTTCGTGCCCTCGCAGCTCGGCGACTTCACCGGCCGCCTCTCCTTCCGCCACGACGCCATCGGCGAGTTCTGGTACGAGCTGCGCATGACGGTCACCGACGCGCCGGCCGAGCAGCTCACCTTCGAGTCGCTGCTGGGGTACCCCTTCGTCGCGAAGGTGCGCCTGCCGAACCGGACGGACAAGGAGTGCCCGCTGCTGGTCGACGTGAGCAACCCGACCAACTACAACGTGCGCCCGGCGAGCGTGTCGCTGCCGGCCAAGGGCGAGGCCGTCGTCGAGATCGTCTACACCCCCACCGCCGTCGGCGTCACGCAGGAGGGCACGGTCAGCTTCTCGCACGCGCTGCTGGGGCAGTGGCGCTACGAGTGCAAGGGCACCGGCGCCGCGCCGCCGCCCGGCAAGATGCGCGAGTGCGCGTGCGACCTCGGCAGCAGCGTCGCGGTGCCCATTCCCTTCACCAACGTCCTCGATGTCGAGACGGCCTTCACGATTGCCTTCCGCGACGGCGCGGGCGACGAGTCGTTCGTGCTGCCCGCGAGCACCGCCGCCGTCGCGCCCGGCGCCACCGTCGACCTCGGCGTCGTCTACCGCCCCCGCTCCGTCGGGCGCCACCAGGCGGTGGTCGAGGTGCGCCCCGCCGCGCGCGCGCCGCGCTACCAGGTCGTCTGGACGTACCCTTTGGACGGCCACGCCGAGTGGCGCGACGGCGGCAACCCCCACGCCTTCCGCTGCGTCGCGCGCCGGCAGCAGGAGCAGAGCCTGATGCTGCGCGCGCCGGGCCTCACGCCGGCCGCCGCCGCCACCGCGCGCGCCGAGTTCACCGCGGACCCGAACCAGTCCTTCGCGGCGGCGGTGCGGGCGGCGGTGAGCTGCGAGATGGTCGCCGGCGCGACGTACCCCGACGCCTTCAACGTGCTCGTCAAGTTCGCGCCGCTGCGCGCGCTCGTCGGCGCCGGCGACCTGCGGGTGGTGGCGGACGACGGCGGCTGCTGGCGCTACCGCCTGTACCTCGAGGCCGACCCCGCCGCGCCGGACGACACCATCGCGCTCTCCGCCGCCCCGCACGGCACCGCCACCGCCTCCTTCGACCTCTACAACGTCTTCCCGTACAAGTCTGCCTTCACCGCGCACTTTGCGCCCGGCGCCTCGCGCGACCTCTCGGTGAGCCCCGCGCGCGGCGTGCTGCTGCCCTTCGTGCCCGGCCAGCGCAGCGTGGGCGCCGGCACCGCGCTGACGGTCGCCTTCACCCCCACCTCCCGCGTGCCGCACGCGGAGGGGACGCTGGTGGTCGACACGGAGGACATGCAGTGGTCCTTCCGCGTCGAGGCAAAGCTCGAGCAGCAGCGCCCCTGAGACGTGCACACACACACACACACACACACCATTATTATTATTATTATTATTACTGTCATTTTGTTTTTGATGTAAAGTTATAGGTCTCCTTCTTCTTCCTCTGCGTATGAGCTGTAGAGATGCCTTTGTGTGTTCTCACCTTTTTTCTTCTCCCTCTCTTTCTCTCCCTCTCTTTCTCTTTGTCGCTTTTCAATCGATGTCTTGCCTTCTCTCGGTTTCTCATGTATATCAGTGTATACAAACGCGTCAGCGTCATCATCTGTTATCACCACAGCAATGCCAACAACGAAAATAACGTGTTCCCCAAACACCACTACTCAGTCGTAACGTTTCGATATCGCACCGTAAACGCGAATATTATTATTATTATTATTTTTTAGTGAGTGCACAAGCTGACACTGCGCTCCTGCTCAGAAAAATGGAGTACGCGTCGTTCAGAGCAGCAGGAAACCCGGAAACGGGCCGCCACTTGCTACGTTTGTTGCTTAATGAACAGTGTTAACTATTTTCTCCCCCTTTCTCGTGCTGCTTCGCTCCCACCCAGCACTCAACGTCCTCCTTTCCTTCCACCATCGCCACCACCACCATCACCCAATTCACACACCCCCAAAACACAGGTTTTGTAGTTTTTGTAGTTTCGTACTTTTTGTTTTCTTTTCTTCTTGCTTCTAGCACCCTTCTAGCACCAGATCTTCTGTGCTGTGCTCTTTGCCCTTTCTTGATCCCTTCTCTCCTCCTCTCCTCTCCTTTCTGTAGCACGCGCTTCGCATGAACCGTCAAGGCGGCAACGGCGGGCACCGCGGGTACCCCATCGGGGGCGTGCCGCAGCAGATGGCGCCGCCGGCGCTCTCGTACGTGCAGCAGCAGCAGCTCTTCCAGATGCAGCAGGCGCAGCAGCAGTACCAGCAGCAGCAGCAGCAGCTGATGCAGCAGCACCTCCTCCGCCAGCACCAGCAGGCGCAGCAGCAGCAGCAGATCCCGCAGCAGCAGCAGCAGGTGCCGCCGCAGCAGCAGCAGATCTCACAGATGCAGCGGCCGCAGTGGCAGTCGGCGTCGCCGGACCCGTCGCCGGCGGTGCGGCTGCCGTCGCTGAGCCTCTCGCCGATGATCCAGGACGTGTGGGCGGACAACCTCGAGGAGGAGTTCGCCAAGATCCGGGAGCTGCTGCCCGACTACCCGTACGTCGCCATGGACACGGAGTTCCCCGGGACGGTCGCCAAGGCCGTCGGCGTCTTCAAGTACCCCCACGAGTTCTACTACCAGATGCTGCGCTGCAACGTGGACATGCTGAAGCTCATTCAGATCGGCCTCACGCTACTCAACGAGCGCGGCGAGGCGCCAGAGGAGCGCTGCACGTGGCAGTTCAACTTCCAGTTCAGTCTCAGCGACGACATCTACGCCATGGAGAGCATCCGGCTGCTGCAGTCGGGCGGCATCGACTTCTCGCACTTTGCGACCGTCGGCATCGACCGCTCCCGCTTCGCCGCGCTGCTCATCTCGAGCGGCATGGTGCTGAACCCGAGCGTCACGTGGGTCGCCTTCCACTCCGGCTTCGACTTTGCGTACCTCATCAAGGTGCTCTCGGGCGACAAGGAGCTGCCCGAGAAGGAGGAGGACTTTTTGCGTCTCTTCCACCTCATCTTCCCCTCCGCCTACGACCTCAAGTACCTGCTGCGCTTCGACCCCCAGCAGTCACACGCCATCGGCCTCGACGCCCTCGCGCTCGCGCTCAAGCTGCGCCGCTACGGCACCGCCCACCAGTCGGGCAGCGACTCGCTGCTCACCGGGCACTGCTTCTTCCGCCTGCTGCGCGACACTTTCCACGCGCTGCCCACGCAGCACGCCGGCGTCATCTACGCGCTCAGCGAGGACGAGAGCTCGCACACGGCCACCCCCGCCACCACCCTCGCCGCGCAGCAGCAGCAGCCCTTCCCCACGTCACAGCAGCGCGGGGGCCGGCACTGAGGCACTTGATACACACACCATACACATCCGCTCCTCTTCGCGCGGCCGCCGTCACCCTGCAGCCGCTCACTCCGCGGATCTATCGCCCCCTCCGTCTGCCAACGGGCTGTATACATATATACACATATATATGTGTGCACGCGGCACGGCACGGAGCCACTCGGACTTCGCTCACCTCTTCTTATTCTCTTGTTTCCCTCTTCTTTTCTCATTCTTGTACTCCCCCTCCCCTCTGTGTGCCTCTTTCGTGAATTATCTTTGTTCATTAAACTAACCGGCATCCTTGTGTTGCCTGAAAGTAAAAAAAAAAAAACTCTCTTGGAAAAAAGAAGAAGATGATGACCTGTTGAGTTTGCGCACTCCCATATATTGTTGGTGTTTTATCTTCACATTTGTGAATGTTGAAGCCATGATCTCGTGAGCGACACGTGCGTTTACGTTGCGCCTCTGCCGTTTCCCTTGAGAGAGAGAGAGAGAGGAATATACTCACAGCAAAGGAACAGTGAGCGCTGCAGAGCTCCCTCCGCTGGCTTCTCCCCTGCTCCCACCGTATCAGGCTCACTGGATTACTGACGAAACTGGATTATTTCTTTTTCCTCTTATACTTTGTCTCCGGCACTTTACCTCAACTCCGCTCTTACCATCCCTATTCGACGTCCACGTACATTGCCCCCCTCTTTTCAAGGAAAGTCATTCCGCCCCTATCGTAACAACACCCACCCACTAACTACCCCCCAACTACCCCCCAACCCACACACCGCGCCATGTCTCAGCCGCAGGCGGCCCGCGAGGAGGTCGGGGACTTCTGGTCGAACCCCGTCGACCACTTCCGGCCCAACTTCAGGCTGCTCTCCCTCTACGCGGAGCACCAGTACGTTGTCGACCGCTGGCTGCAGTTCAAGCAGCGCTGGCTCGCGCCGTGGTACATGCCGTGGTGGGTCCCCGGCTACCAGCTGATGACGTGGTACTCGCAGCGCAACCGCAACCTGGCGCTGGTGGAGAACAACCTCAACTACCGCCCGTACCGCTACCGCCGCAACGATGAGGACCGCGAGAACCCCTACTAAGCGGTGGAGGAGGGGGGGGGGCGGCGGGGCGGAGAGGAAACACTCCCGACTCGAAGCCAATCGGGGTGAATAGGAGTCCGGAATAGTATTGATGACGACTGAGGGACGGCACCTAGAAGGAGAGAGAGAGAGAGAGAGCGACGAGAGATTCACGAGAAGAAAGATGGACGATAAAGGCGGCACTTCCCCGTAAGTGCTCTTCTTTTGATATCGTCTCACACATGCCTTCCTCCTCCTCCTCTGGCTGCTGCTGCTTCCTTCCTTCTCACTCCCCTCTTCCCCCTCCCCCTATTCTATCCAAGCATTTCCGTATAGCTTTTTATTTCGTATAGTTTTTGTCGTAACCGATAATAGGATTGTTAAAAAAAAAAAGGGAATCCTACACGCTTGATTCGAAAGAAGTCGAGAGAGAAAAAAAATGATAATTGGAAACGAGAGAAGAAATCCGAAGTACTTACTCAATTGGCCATCAAAGTGAGGGAAGGACATCAAAGCAAAAAAAAAAAAAAAGTACAAGAAGCGAAACAACCCATACTTTTTTTTTCTGTCCCTTCCCCTTTCATCTTCTATTATTATTATCGTAGTTTTCCATTTTCCATTTTTTTTTTTGGCTCGCCTTCACTTCTTTCGACATTCTTCATCACTTACCTTTTAGTGGAATCCTCCCACAGGAATATGTCTAAAACACACACACACACATATATATGCAAGTATAACTCTCAAATAGGGCCGAAATGACTGTGATATTTCCATGAGTGGCTCAGACATGTTACTGCGACCATAATGCATACTGCATACGTCGTCACTCAATCGTTTGAGTGTAGCACAGTGGACGAAGAGTGCAGAGAGGAGTTTGTATTTCTGTTTCCCCCCTCCACCTTCTTGTTTCTTTTTGCTTACAGTGGGACCTCACCGTGTTTGTTGACCATGCTGTGTGTTGCTACCTCTCACCCTGTGCTACTGTGTTTGCCGCGTGAGTCTTCCCCGCCCATGCTTCTCACCCTGCTCTTCTACCACTCTTCTTTCCGACGCACATCCAGGAGAAAGCTTCAGTCACTGCACAGAAAGATAGCAAGAAATGAGCGCGCCCGACGGGGAGCGGCCGCCGAGCCCGGCGCCGGCGGCGGTGCCGGTGGTGGTGTGGGCCGGCTTCCTCGGCGCCGGCAAGACGACGGTGCTGCAGGGCGTGCTGGCGCGCCTCCCCCCCGCGCTGCGCGTGCTGACGCTGGTGAACGACCTCAGCCCCGACAACGTCGACGAGCGCAGCCTGCGGGCGGCCGGCGCGGGGGCGGGGGCGGGGCGCGCGCTGCGGCCGCTCTCTGGGGGCTGCGTGTGCTGCAACCTGCTGGGGGAGCTGGTGGCGGAGCTGGCCGGCGCGGCGGCGGCGGGCTACGACCTCGTGATGCTCGAGTGCACAGGCGTCGCGGACGTGCACCCCGTCGCGGCGACGGTCGGCGCGCTGCCGGCGCTGCGGGGGCGCGCGCGCCTCGAGGCCGTCGTCACCGTCGTGCACGCGGACGCGCTGCGGCGGGCGGAGGACGCGGCGACGGGCGCGGTGGACATGTCCGTCGCCGACGCGCGGGGGCAGCTGGAGGGGTGCAGCGTGGCGCTGATCAACTGCTGGGAGGCGGTCGCGGCGTCGGCGGCGCAGGCGCGGCGGTGGGCGGCGGCCGTCGAGGCGCACGGGCGCCGCAGCAACCCGCGCATGCGCGTCCTCTTCACGGACGGCGGGCGCTTTGACTATTTCACGCACGTGCACGGGCGCCGCCTGGCGGAGGCGGACGGGACGCTGGCGCTGCACCTGCGGCGCTACGCGGAGGGCGGCCGCGCGCTGGGGGCGGCGCCGGCCGCGGGGGAGGAGGCGGCCGAGCTGCGCGACATGGGGCTCGAGCACTTCACCGCGCGCCTCCCGCCGGCCGCCGCCCCGCCCTCCATCGCCGCCCTGCGCGCCGCCGCCTCCGGCCCCGCCGGCCGCCGGCTGCTGGCGGGCGTGTGGCGCAGCAAGGGCTTCTTCGCCGCCGCGGACGACGAGGCGGCTGGCGGGGCTGCGGGGGCGCCGGCCGTGAAGGTGTTCTGCTGGCAGACGGTGCGCCGGCGCCTCGACTACGCGGAGGTGCTGCTGCCGCCGGGCGCGCCGCCGCCGGAGAGCGCCATCGTCTTCATCGGGCGCTTCCGCGCGGCGGCGAAGGAAAGGGAAGTGCAGAGCTTCTTTGCGAGCATCCGCAACACGTGTGCCCCTAAAACGGATGGGTGAGTCTTGCTTTTCTTTTTGTCTTTTGAACCGTCAAAAAAAAAAAAGAAGCAACGTTTCAACTCGCTATTACCACGAACATCAAGAATCATAAACTAGACAGTTCTACGTCCTCCTGTATGAGCGGTGTGTCACTACCTCTTGATGCCCTACCGCTCGAAACTTATTCTTTGCTGTAAAGATTCACCTACGAATACCTTGGCCTTCTCTCTCTCTCTCCATAAGTACACACTCACACATCAATCGTTACCTAGAAGCAAACCAGATCTTCTCTGATTCACTCGTCTCGAACCCCTCCCGTCGCATTCACCGCCCGCCGCAATGGCTGCGCTCGCGACCGCCGCGGACGTCGACACTCTCACGCGGCTAATGGACGCGCTCACAGCCGCGCCGTCGCGCGACCCCGCCGCCCTCCTCCGCGCCCGCGCGCCCGCCGCCGCCGACGCCGCCGCCGGCAGCGCCTCCGGCGTCGGCGCGTCCGGCGCGGCTGCTGCTGCTGCGGTGACGTCCGCGGCTGTCCTGGCGTCGCGGTGGGCGGAGGTGCTGTCCGGCGCCGCGCGGGGGGAGGACGGCTGGGCCGCCGGCGACCGGCTGGCGGCGGAGACGGCGGCGTGGCTGCGCGGCGCGTCGGCGGAGGAGGCTGGGGAGGCGCTGGACCCCCTCTGGCGCGCCGCGGGGCCGAGCGAGGAGGAGGCAGTGCGGCGGTGGTACCTGTCGCTGCTGCCGCCGGCGGTGTGCGCGCGGTGGGCGGCCGACACGCCGGCCGCGTACGCCCGGGCGGTGTCTGACTACTGCGACGACGCGCTGACGCAGCGGTGCCTGCGGCCGCTCTTCGCGAGCGCCGTGGAGCCTCCGCTGCGCGAGCTGCGCTACCACTTCCGGCGCGGCCGCCCCACCGCGCGGCGCGACCACCCGCAGCACTTCTTCTCCTTCCTGCTGGAGCTGCTGCGGCGCCAGGCCTCGCTGCTGCGCGCCCGCTGGCGCCCGCCCGGCGTGGCGGCCGACGGGCCGGCAACCCTCGCGGCGGCCGCCGTCTGCGTCGGCGCCGGCGCCGTCTTCGGGGCGTGCTACGGGTGGGAGGCGGGCGCCGCGGCGGTGACGCACAGCGCCTTCAACGCCGTCGTCGTCAACGCGCTCTTTACACTGGAGGCGGCGGCGGCGGAGGGCGCGGCGGCCCCCCTCCCCGCGCTGCGCTGCCTGCACGCCGCCGTGCTCGTCGACGGCGCGCTGGACACCTACTACGCAACCGCCGCCGCCGCCGCCGCCGCCGCCCTCGCGCGCGGCCCGCAGGCCTTGTGGCGGCGCCCCCTGCTGCGACCGCGCGCGCCGCCGCCCGCCCGCCTGCGCCTGGGCACGCTGCGGGCGGTGCGGTGCCTGGAGGCTGTCGTGCGGCGCGCGCTGCCGTCGCTGCTGGCGCTGGAGCCCGCGGCCGGCGCGGGGCTGTGGGCGGGCGTCGTGGCGCCGGCGCTTGCCGCTCTGCTGGAGGCCGCCGAGGAGGAGTGCGAGCGCGCGGAGGCGGAGGAGGCGACGGCCTGGGGCGTGGCGCGGCGGCGGCGCGAGGTGGCCGCCTGCCTGCAGGTCGCCGCCGCCGCGGCCGACGACTGGTACGGGCTGCTGGGCGGCGCGCCGGCCGGGCTCAGCGCGGCCCCCACCGACGCCCTCGCCCTCGCGCGGGACCGGCTGACGCGCCTCTGCGCCGCCGACTGCGCGACGGCCGCCGCCGCCCTCTGCGGCCCCTCCGCCCCTCCCGGCGGCCTCGACGCGCTCGACGCCTTCCTCGCGGACGCGGAGGCGCTGCCGGACGGTGGCGGGGGGCGGGCGGCGGTCGTGGCGGCCGTGCGCCGCGCCATGCAGGAGCACCTGACGGCCGGCGCGCGGTCGGAGGCGCGGCTACACGCGGAGGCGCTTGGGCTCTCCCAGGTCGCCGCCGTGCTGGCCGACTGAATATTCTCTTCTGTTGTGTTCACTTCTGTTTTCGTTTTTCTTGTTTTTGTGATGCTGCCTCTCCCACGCCTGTCTCTTTCGTTTTGAAAACGTGGTGTGCGAGTACGCACTGCCAAAAGCAGGAAGTGATTAAAAAAAAACCCTTTCTGTTTTCGCCTTGTTACATGCGTGTATGACCCCGCCAAGAATGATCATGCAGTTATTGTTTGCCCCATTCACGATTGCGACCCTCCTCCTCATGTGCCCCCGTCCATCCTCTCCATCCCCACAGTTTCAAACGCGCACACACGCACACCCACACCCTGTGCAGATAAACCAAATCAAACTGCAAGTTCCGGCATCTCCTAATAGAGCTCATTCCCGTCCCCCGCTGCTCGTTTACGACCTCATTCCATCTCTTCCCCCCCCTCCCCCCCCGAACACTCTGACCGTAGAAATGTACTATCGGCTTGACGGAAGCAACAGCCCGGCGGCGGGCGCTACCGGTGCCAAGGGGCTGATCTTCCGCGTGCTGCCGCTGGTGGTGGTGGCGTGGCACTTTCTCATCTTCTTCTTTGTGCTTGTTGCGACACCGGTGGACGTGTTCAAGGTGCGCGGGGGGACGCCGGCGGGCACGACGCGCTGCGCCTCGATGTTTGGGTGGAAGCGCTGCGGGGCGCACGGCGTGTCTTACGGCTTCAGCTGCGGCATCAAGTCCAACATGGGCGGCGCCGCGGCCTTCGCGATCATCTCCATCTTCGTGACGCTGGCCGCGGTGGTGGTGCTGCTGCTGACGGTGACCAAGGTGTGGAGGGCGCCGCTGGTGGTGCTCGGCACCGACGCGGCCGCGCTGCTCACGATGCTCATCTCGTGGGGCTGCGTCGCCGGCGCCTACAACGGCGGCAGCTGCGCGTCGCTGGGGCCCGGGCGCGTCAAGCACTACGTCACGTACCAAGGCTCCTTCGGCCTCATGGTCACCTCCTGGGTCTTCGAGATTCTCGCCATCGTCAGTCTCTTCTTCATTCCCATGTAAGGGGCACTGCGCGCATTCACCTACCCTCCCCCTCCCCCCTCCCCATCTCTACGTTATATACATATACAAACAAACAGACAAACATTGCTTCTCATTATTTCCCAATTTAGTTTCGCCACTGCGTTTACCCTCTGTAGAGCGTCGTCCAGCGAAAAAGCATTATAGTAACCGAATAAGGGCGTATGGCTCTCATATAGAGACTCCTTTATTATTATTATTATTATTTTTAAAATTCCTTTCATTGTACACATTCTTGCTTTCTGATTCCCCTCCCCCCCCCGCCCCTCTTGTTATTTCACCTTCTCTCCTCTTGCTTATTCGACCAGCATCATTGCCTTTTTTTCTTCTGTCTTTGTATCACTATATCAATTCTCTCAACTGTGGCTCGCTCGTTGCGGTTGAGTGAATGCACTCTTGTTCTGGGACTATCAATATTCTTCGTGTTTGCTGTATACGGAATCTGTGCCGTTGCTTCCCGTCTTTCTCGTCTTTCCTTTTTATTTGAATTCTTCTCTTGTTTTTCTTTTCTCCGTAATGATGCGAAATGCAATGAAAGGCATTAAGGACTCTCACACTCCACGCTCGCCCCCTCCTCCCGCCCTTTCTTCCCACGAATACGCTCTCCCAAAGTGATCAGAAAGCTGACCGTGACGGTAACAGCGGTAAGTAGCAGACGCACTCAAGACAGTCCGCCGTTGGCTGCGCTGCTGTCGAATTCTCTCTGTTGGCTGTCCCGGTGGAGCCGTCGCCGCCGCGCCGACCCACCCGCTGTCGGCCTTCGCTCGCCCTCCCACGCCGCGCGTATGAGACTGCCTGCGGCCGCGGCCGCGCGGTGCGGCCCTCTGACAGCGGGGCGGCGGGCGGCGCCGCTGCGGCCGACACGGTGGTGCATGCCTTTTCCTCCTCCTGCCCCCCGGCGGCGCGCCTGCCGCCGCTTGCGGCGCTGGAGGTGGGCGACGGTCTCGCGTGCCGCCGGCGCCCCGCCTCGCTGCTCGCGTCTGGCGCGGCGTGGGAGTGGCCGTTCGAGGGGCGCGTGCTGGCGCTGCTGCGCACGCCGGCGGTGCTCTCCCTGCGCGGCACCCACGCGCTGCTCCTCGCCGTCGCTCGCCAGCGTCCCGCGGAGGTCGCCGCCGCCGCCGCCGCCTCTGACGCGGACGCGGAGGCCGAGGGCGTCGGCGCCGCCTTCATGCGACTTCTGTCGGCCGCCTTGGCCGCGCCGGAGCCGCCTGCCGCCGGCGAGCCCCGCGCCGCCGCCGCCGCCCGCGCGCAGCTGCGCGTGATGTCGCTCCTGCTGCGGCCGGGCGCGGAGGCGCGCGAGCTGGCGGCGGCGCTGGCGGCGGTGCCGGCGCTCCCCCCGGAGACGCTGGCGGTGCTGCTGACGCTCCCGGTTGAGGTCGCGCGGCTGGAGGCACTCTGCGCGCACGCCGTGAGGCAGCACTCCGGGCGGCGGCGGCGGCGCGCTGCTGTCGCTCGTGTGCGGCGCGCTGCTCTCCAACGACAACTTCTTCTCGTCTGAGCGGTTCGGCGCGATGCATGCGGCGCTGCTGGGCGCCGTGCGCGCCATTGCCGGGGGCGGCCGCTGCGACGCGCTGTCGGTGCGGTGGACGCCGTTGCTGCGGCGGTGGGCGCGCGTGTACGGCCGCGGCCTGCAGGGGCGCCGGCTGCGCGAGTGCCTGGAGACGCTGCTCGCCGCGCTGCCGGACGCAGAGCCGAAGCTTCCGTGCGTCTTCTTCGTGCGGCTGCTGGGGGCGCTGCTGGACGAGGGCGTTGCCGACCCATCTGTCGCGGCGGAGGCGTGGGAGGCGCAGCTCGCGGTCGCCCGCCGCGGCGTCGGTCTCTTCGGGCGCCACGCGCGCGAGCTGCGGGCGCTGTGGCTGGTGCTGCTCAAGGGCGCACTCACGCTGCCGCTGCCGGGGCCGCAGGCCGGCCGCCTGCTGGACGCCTACCTGCTGTGCGCCGCCGCCGGGCACCCCGCGCCGCTGGACCGCGAGGCGTTCCTGCAGGCGTCGCGGCTGCTGTGCGGGGCGCTGGCCGCGAGCGCCGCCCCAGAGGACTGCGCCGCGCTGCTCGAGCGCTGGGTGGCGCTGGCGCGCGCGTACCCCTCGCTGAGCTTCCTGTGGCTGCTGGACGCGGCCGGCAGCGCAGCTGTCGGCACTCGCCGCGCGGCACGGGCGGGACGGCGCGGCGGCCGCGCGGGCGTACGTGGCCGGCCTGGAGGCGGCGCTGGAGGCGCGCGCGGTGTCGGGGGTGCAGGTGGCGGCGCTGCCGGCGGTGGCGGCCGCGCTCGAGGGCATGGGGGCGGCGGAGCCCTCTCCATTTTGGTGGCGCTGCGGTTGCGGGGCGCAGCTGCCGGCGGCCTCTAAGCGCTGCAGCGCCTGTCTGCGCGGCGGCGGCGGCGCCTCGTGGCGCTGCGGGTCCTGCGGCCGCGCGCACCGCGCCCCGTGCGGCGCCGCCCCCTGCAGCTGCGGGGCGGCGAGTCCCCGGCAGGCGGCGGCGGCGGCGGCGGGGGAGACGCTGTGCGGCGCGTGCCACAGCCTGCTGGGCCCCGACGGCCGCTGCGGCGACTGCGAGCGCGTCGCCGCCCAGTCGCGCGAGGCGGTCCGCTGCGAGGCGTGCGGCGGCGCCTTCAGTGCGGGGGCGCTGTGCTGCCCACACTGCTTCGCGCCGTCGCCGCGGCGGGCGGCGGTGCACCTGTGGGCGTGCGCGGCGTGCGGGCACTACAGCCTCTCGCCCTACTCCTCGTGCCAGAGCTGCGCGGCGCCGCGCCACACCGACTGCGTGCGCGCCCCTTTTACGCCGTGGGTCTGCGGCTGCGGCGCGCGCAACCACCCCTGCCGGCTGCGCTGCCGCGGCTGCGGGGACACTTCAGGCGGCTTCACGTGCCGCGCGTGCGGCGCCGCCAGCGACTGCGGGTCGGCCGCGACGCTGACGGCTGCGCGCCTGCGTGTGGCGCTGTGCCGCGGCTGCGGGGCGCCGCACCCCCGCGACGCCGGCGTGCTGCACGCGTGCTCGCTCCCCCGCACGTGCCTCCGCTGCGGCGACGCGGCGCCGGCGCCGGGCGCGGGCCCGCTGCTGCACTGCGGCACGCTGCAGCCGGTCAACGAGCACTACCCCTTCCGCTGCGGCCTCTGCGGTGACGACGCGTGGCAGTCCGGGTTCGCGTGCGCCGCCTGCGGGCAGCCGCGCCCAGAACTGCGGTGCCGCGCCGCCGCGGCCGACGCGGAGCCGCCGTCGCCGCCGTGGTTCGTGTGGCGCTGCGTGCGCGAGGGGCCGGCGGAGCGGCTGCACGCGGCGTGCGGGCACTGGAACTACAGCTGGGCGGCCGAGTGCGCGGGGTGCGGCGGCGGGCGCGTCGCCTCGGAGCACGAGTGCCGGGCGCGCGCGCTGCCGTGGCGCTGCGACGAGTGCGGCGGCGACAACGACGCGACCGCCGTGCTGCTCTGCCGCCACTGCGGCGCCGGCGCGCAGCCGCTGCCGCCGTGCCCCTCCTGCGGCCAGCCGCACCTCTCCCTCGACTGCGCCGACCAGGAACCCCTCAGCTGACGTCGCCGAGGCTTATTCACACATTGCTACACACATGGACGCGGAGGCTGCACCGCAAACGCAGCAGCAACAAGACACACCAACGAAATAGCGAAATTCACCAGGAAACACGATAACACTGAATACTAATGCAACTTGTGCGTGATATGCCCGAGGATGGTTTGGCGATTTTTTTTTTAATCATCTCCTTGTGCCAGTCAGAATGTTCAGCGTAGAAAACACACACGACAATCAGGTTGCGTGCGCTGTGCTCTTTTCTTTTTTCCTTCTATACCACCACTATTCCCCCCCCTTTCTCTTCTCTTCCGCCTCTTCCCCCTTTCCCAGTAGATCAACAGGAAGGAACGCGAGAGCCCGTGAAGGTACTCGCGCATGTGATCCCACTGTCCGTGTGGCCTGTTTAGTTGTAGCCGTCAGCGCTGCACACGCGCGGAGACGCCTTTTTGGTGGTGGGAAGCATCCTCCTCGGCCGCCAGCGCAGCCTCCGTCACGCGCGATGCGCCTGTGGGCACTGATGGCGCTGGCGGCGGCGCTGCTGTGCGCGGTGCGGCGGCCGTCGCCCCCCGCGCTGTCCGCGTGGCTCTCCGATGATATTGCCGTCGACGCCAGCGACGGGGGCGGGTGGTGCGGCGCGGGAGTGCCGCTGTGCGGGCGGCCGGGGCTGCCGCTGCCGCTGCGCGCGCGCTGCTGGTGGTCCGGCGGGGCCCCCCTCGCGCCGGCCTCCGCGGCCTACAGGCGGTACGCCGGCGCGCGGCTGCGGCACCTGCTGGGCGAGCGTGTTGTGGGCAACGCGGCGGCGCTGGCGGAGGCGCGGGCGGCGGCGGAGATGCGTCTGCGGGAGCCCGGCCGCCGCCTCGTGCTGCTGCTCGCCGGCGACAACGGCGTCGGCAAGACGCGCGCGGCGCGGCTGCTGGCGCTGGCGCTCACGCAGGCGGCCGGCGCGGCGGACACGCTCGCGCTGAGCTGCGCCGCCTACGGGGGCCTGCCGCCGGCGGCCTTTGGGCGGCGCGTGCTGGCGGCGGCCGCGCGCCACGCCCGGCGGCACCCCCGCGGGACGCTCGTGCTCAACGACCTGGCGGCGCTGGAGGGCGGGCAGGCGGCCGCGCTGGCGCCGCTGCTGCGCCCGCCCCCCGCCTCCCCCGTCGCCGGCCTCGCGCTCCTGCTCACCACGGACCTCGGCGGCGAGGGCGGCGGGCGGGAGCCGGCGGCGGCGACGCGCGCGCGGGTGCAGCAGCGCCTGCGGCGGGCGGTGGGCCCCGCGGCGGCGGCGGCGGTGCAGACGGTCGTGCTGGGGCCCCTCGCCATCGCGGACGCGGAGGCGCTGGCGGTGCTGGCCGCGCGCGAGCGTCTCTGCGCCGTCCGCCCCGCCGCCCGCCTCGCCGTCACCGCCGCCGCCGCCGCCGCCGTCGCCCGCCGCGCGCTGCCGCTGCTGCCGGTCGAGAACGGGCGCGCGGTGGAGGAGGTGGTGGAGGCGGCGGTGGTGCCGCTGCTGCGCCGCTGCGGCGGCGGCGACGGCGGCTGGCTGCGGCTATCAACCGTCGGGCGCGGCAGACTCCGCTGCACGCCGCTCTCCAACGCGACCACTCAGTGATACGTTCGCGTTCCGCTGCCCCGCGTCTTTGCGCTATCTTTTTCTTTTTCCTCTTCCCTTCTCCTTTTGCTTTCTTTTGCTCTCGCTGCGTCCTTTTTTTTCGAGTCTTTAATCTTAGCCTCCCCCCCCGCTACTGACTCTAAAGAATAATAATACTTTACTGTTCAGAAATAAAAGATTCTATTATTTGACTGTCGCAGACATGCAAAAAAAGAAAGAAAGTACTTTTCTTTGTTTTTCATTTTTTGTGCTGCAGATATTATTCGCAAAAGATAAGAACAACAACAAATGAAATTATGAGATGTATTCTTGCTTTGTATATGGTCACACCCGTTTTCCCCATGTTCTCAGTCGCACCAGCCACAGCCCCTCTCCATCCCGCCGCGTCTCTCTGTAATTGAATACACGGAAAATCTCGTAGGCGCCGCTTAGGTATAGCCCGCCGTATCCCCGCATTCTTTTGTTTGCTAACTACGCATTCTACTTGAATTGCTCCATTACTAGTTTTATTATTATTATTATTACTTTCGAGGTTTCATCACAGGCTACCCCCCTCCCCCCCCGCCCCTCCCACACACACAGTAATAATCTGGCACTCCCGATGTCGTTCGGCTCCGACCTAGTCGTCTTCGAGGAGCGCGCGCAGCATTACTTCGGCTGCGCCTCCGCCGACCTCCACCCGCCCTTTCCCGGCGAGCGGCGCGCGCGTCTGCTGTATCCTGTCACCGCCGGCCGCGACGGCGCACTGCTGGTGCCGCAGCGGGGCGCCTCCCCCTCCCCGCGCACGGGGCCGGCGCACTAGCTTCATGCTGCCCGCGCCTCTGCGCTGCGCCTCTCTTTTCTTGTGGTTTATCTCTTTTTCTTTTCTTTTCTTTCTTTGCTTCCCCCTCGCACCTTACTTCTTTTTCTTTTTCAATCGTTTCCTTTTTTTTTTCTCGTCACTAATGTTTTTTGTGCCGCTGCCCCCGAACGTTTGACCTATACATGTCGTTCGGGTTTCCGAGCAAGCCTGTTTCTTTCCTTTATTCGTTTTCTCTCTTCTAGATCGTTCGAAGAGAGAACATCAAAAAGTTAAGTAATATTTTTTTTCTTGTTCAAAATATCACGACGTCATAGTTTTTTTTTTCGTTCTACCATGAAAGACCCATCGTCAACTTACCGCATTCCCGACTTTGATGCTTGCCTGTTTTTCATTGATTTACTTTCCTCCTTCAATGCAAATACAAGCCTTGCTATTCTACTTTGGAGGTTTTCCTCCACTCTTTCCGACGCATTCTCTTCCTCCTTTCTCCTTTCTCTTTTCTCCTTTCTCTCTCTCTTTTTTCTTTGTAACTGAACTTCTCTGGTGCAGGGGGAATATGAATTCTCTACATGCTCACCGTCTACTTCACCTGACAGCATACGCGCACGCAGGGAAAGAGAGAGAGAGAGAGGGAAGAGATAGAGAGAAGAGGAAAAATAGTTCTTCCCCCACTTTCATTTCTTACTTTTGACCTTTTTTTTTCATTGCGACCTTTTAATCTTTCTTGTTCCCTCTCTTTTCTTTAACCCCCACAAAAGAATCAATTCCGTTTCTACCACCATCTTTTCACCTGCGATGCTTCTGCTGCTTTCCTCTTCTCCCTTTCGGACTCTTCTCGAACGCAATTCCCGCTTTCCTCACAGACGTCGACCCCCGCGTTCGGCGCACTTGCGGAAGGCGGCGGAGAAGGTGAAGTCCATGAAGAAGGAGGAAAAGGGTAAAGTTGGTGGTCGGATTGCTGGACAGACCTTCAGCATAGTCACAACAAAAGAGCGCAACGTAGAGATACAATTCTAAAGTGTAATGCGCATTACTACGTTTTCTCTATGCTTAAAAAAAAAATGGTTCACACACTACCCCTCGTTGATTAAAGACGTAAAAGCACTGCCTTGGTGATTTCTCGTCTTCGATGGCTATTGCTTTATCATTTGTTTTCCTTTCTCTCTATTTCCTTTTTTACAATCGACCATCATTCGTGTTTTGCTTTTATTCTTAACCAAATTTCAAGCGAATCCTCAAAAGAAATAATTCGAGCACCCTTCAATTTGTTTACTGGTGACATATCTTCCACTCTTCTTCCTCTTTCGTTATTTCTCGTCTTTTGCTTGCCCTTCAAAAACCTCTTATTCAATCGTCTTCACCGCACATGACAGAAATCAGTAAGTGTGTGTGTGTGTGTGTGTTCGTGACTGTGGAATTCCTAGCCCAAGAGCTGGCGGTTTACTCACTCACTGCGTCGGCTTTTCAAGCTTACTGCTGCCTGTTTTCTCATCTCTCTTTCTCATTTCCTTCGTATCAGTGATACGCGTGGGCGGGGCAGCGCACTGCGCAATGCTAAATCGGTCTTTTCACGAATGGCTTTGCTGACGTCTTCATGCGAGTCGATATGCCCTCCCCCCGTCCCCCAATGCGCGCAACCACACTGCCTCTCTACCATCTCATCTTCTTTGCCCGTTTATGTTTCTCCTTCAGCACTGAACACACAGCGGGAGACCCCTGTAGGATGCGCCGCACACGCCACGCACTCGCGTCTGCCGCCTGCGCGCCCGCGTGGCGCGAGGAGCTGTCTGCGGAGCGCATTAGACGCGTCGACACCCTTACGTACCTGCTGGGCAAGTACCGCGCGCCGCCCGCCGCCCGCCCGCCGCCCGCGCGCCGCCGCAAGGCCGCCCGTCTCGAGGCGCTCAGCCCGGGGAGGGCGGCGGCGGACGCGCCAACCGCTGCAGGCGACGGGGTGCGGCCGCACACGCCGCTGGCGGAGGCGCGGCGGATGGCCGAGCGGTGGCTGGCGGCCGCGGACGCGCGCGCCGCGGAGGCGGAGGAGGGGGCGGCGGCGGCGAGCGGTGAGGTGCCGGCGCTCATCGCGGACGAGGCGGAGGTGCTGCTGCGCTTCGGCATGATGGCCGCCGCCGCGCCGCCGGACGCGCGCGTGCCGCCGATCGACGCCGTCTTCCGCCAGACGTGGCGCGACTTCGAGGTCACCGAGATCCCCGCCGGCGGCACGGAGCCGCTCTCGCGCGCCTTCAGCTTCGCCGTCCCCCCGCTACCGGCGGCGCTGCGCCCCGAGAGCCCCGGCGGCCCCGCGCCGCCCGCCGACGCCGCCTCCTTCTTCCAGGTCGATGTCGCCAGCAGTCTGCGCGCCATCAGCGACTCGGCCGCGGCGGAGGAGAAAAACGGCGGCGGCGGCGGCGGCGGCGCGGCCCGCGGGCGCTTCCAGCTGCAGTGCACGCTGCACAAGCAGAACGTGGCACACAGCACGGCGCTGGCGGAGCTCTCGCGCGTGCTGCACATCCACCCGAACGACGTGAGCGCCGCCGGCATCAAGGACTACGTCGGCGACACCGTGCAGCACGTGCGCATCGCCAACGTCTCGCCCGCCTCCGCGCTCGAGGCGAACCGCCAGCTCGCGCAGCGCGGGGTGCGCGTCACGCTCTCGGACTTCTCCTACGAGGCGGTGCCGCTGCAGCCCGGCAATCTCGCCGGCAACCACTTCCGCGTCGTGCTGCGCGAGGTGCGGGCGCCGCGCGAGACGGTGGAGCGCGCGATGCACAACTTCCGCACCCACGGCTTCCCCAACTACTACGGCTGCCAGCGCTTCTCGTGGTTCGGCGGCCGCGACGACGCCGGCTTCGCGCTGCTGCGGCACAACTGGCTCGCCTTCGCCTTCCGCTTCCTCAACTACACCGCCGACCCGGCGCTGACGCTGCGGGCGCTGCTGCAGCGCGAGCTCAAGTACCCGCACCCCGCGCAGGACGAGTACCGCCGCCGCGTCGTCCGCCGCCTGCGTGCGCTCGGCATCGCCCCGGCGGAGCTCGACGCACCGCCCTTCCTCTCGTGCCCGCCGGCGGAGGCGCCGGTGACCGCCGCCGACGGCGCGCCGCTGGGCCGCGTGCAGGAGCTGGTGCTGCTGCAGCTGCGCGAGGCCTTCTTCGACCTGGAGCCGCAGTCGCGGCGGCTGACGGCGCAGAAGGTGTCGAGCTACTGCTGGAACCAGGCGCTGAGCCTGCGCCTGCAGCGCTGCGGCGGCGCGCGCGTGCTGCCCGGCGACCTCGTTGCCCCGGCCGCGATGCGCCGCCTCGCGTGCGACGGCGACGGGAGGCGCGACTATTACCGGCAGGCGGCCCCCGTCGGCGCGGCGGAGGCGGCGGCCGCGAGCGTCGAGGACGTGCTGCACCCGGGCTTCTCCTTCGACGGCATCGCGCTGCCGCGCAACGAGGTCGGCGACATCTACCGCGCCGTCTGCCGCAAGTACGCGCTGGACTGGGCCTTCCCGCACACGCGCCTCGGCCTCCGCGACTTCCGGGAGCCGCCGCGCCCCATCGTGCGGCGCCCGCAGCGCCTGCGCTACGCCTACGACGCGGCCGGTGGCGTGCTCACCGTCAGCTTCGCCCTCGAGCGCGGCTGCTACGCCAACGTCGCGCTCACGGAGATGCTCGGCGGCGCGCGCTGCCTGGGCGCCGAGCAGGTGCGGACGCTGCCGCTGCCCACCGCCCTGTGGGCCGGCCTGGGCGAGCGCGACGCGGGGTACGTGACGTCGCTGCAGGACGTCTACGAGGGCTTCGAGGACGGCGTCGGCTTCACCGCCGACGCGCACGAGACGCCGGCGGCCGCGGGGGCGGAGGCGCGCGTGTGGGACCGCGCGGGGCCGCTTTTCCTGCCGCCGGCGCAGGACCCGAAGCGCCGCGCGTTCCGCTGGGGCCGCACGCACCTGCTGCGCAACGCGGCGCGCCGGGCGCAGGACGCGCAGCGGCACCGCCGCACGCTCTTCGAGCGCCCGCTGGCCGATGCCCTCAGCGAGGAGGAGGAGGGGCGCTACGTGGGCGGCCACGCGGTGCCGCTGCCGCCCAACGCGAAGCGCAAGCGCATGTTCTTCCGCGTGCTGCGGCGCCGCAGCCGCTACGCCGGCGCCCCCCGCCAGCGCGCGCGCTTCTCCCGCAAGGACTACGCCGGGGCCTCCAAGCAGCGCCTGCCCGCCTTCCAGACGCTCAACAAGAACTCGTGGAACGTGAGCTGGTGAGGTGAGGTGCGGCGCACTCAGCACTCAGCGGCAGTGCCCTATTTCACATGGCAACTCTGCTAACCATTATTATTATTATTACTTGATCTTCTGCTTTTAGAAAATGAAAGACAGGTGTAGCGAGAGATAAGCCAAAATTGGCACCGATGACTTGCGCCAATACAGTGCATATAAGGTACGCTGATCATATGTTAGCACTTGGTTGTTTTGGGAGGATGAAAGACAAAGTCGCTGAAAATCCGTACAACAACAAAAAAGAAGCGAGGAATAGTAGTATTTTTTTGATTTGAATGTTCATGAACCAATAGACACCTTCTCCAACTCCAACTCGGACTTTCTCACATTTCCTCTCTCTCTCTCACTCTCTCTTTCTCTGCATAAGAAAACCCTCTCTTCTTCCAGTTCCCCCAGCGCCCCCATCCTCCAGCCCTCTTACTCCACCCTACCCACTTCCAACCCCCTCCCAAGTCCGCCCTTCACCATGGCCACCACCTACGAAGAGTTCGCCGCGAAGCTCGACCGGCTCGATGCCGAATTCGCAAAGAAGATGGAAGATCAGAACAAGAAGTTCTTTCGCCGACAAGCCCGCGAGGACACGCTCTCTCCCGAGATGAAGGAGCACTACGAGAAGTTCGAGAAGATGATCCAGGAGCACACCGACAAGTTCAACAAGAAGATGCAGGAGCACTCGGAGCACTTCAAGCAGAAGTTCCAGGAGCTGCTCGAGCAGCAGAAGAACGCCCAGTTCCCCGGCAAGTAAACGACAGCCGCACGCATAGACGTTACTTACCGCCACCCACCCCTCAGCTCCCCATCTTTCTACGGGAAAGCACCAGTCACGACAAGCGAAAGGAAAAAAAAAAAACACAAAACAAAACAGAATCCATTCCACAAGTCTACATTTATAGAGCTCTCTTTTTCTTCTTTTCGCTTTTCAAGTTGATGTGTCTTTCTCGCGAGAATGAGGATGCCTAACTCCCCATAGTTTTTATTATTCTTATTTTTTTTTTCATCTATTCGATCTTTCACTTTCCGTTTGTTTTCTTAGAGGCTTCATGACTTCTTCACTATCCCTGCCTCCTTCTATGTTTCGTTTTCGCATGACGAAATCAGAAGGAGCGTGGTGCGTGAAAACATGAATTACTTTTGTACCAAACAACAACTGCAACAACAAACTCAGCATCCAGAAAAAAAATCAGTTCAAGAAAAGCACAGCTGCACAGCAAATTGCGTACCCCATGGAGAGGAGAAAAACGCCGGCCAGCTGGAGTCAAAATCATGGTACCATTATATTCTTCATTACGTTACTGACTATGGTGAATGAGTGCTACTGACAGGTGACCGACTGGATAGGCCTATGACTATACCAGTGTGTTTGCGTTTGTGTTGAAGTCCCGTCACTGCGACAACGTCTTCCATTCTCTCTCTCTCTCTCTCTCTCTCTCTCTCTCGCTCGCTCGCTCATTTAATCTGAAGAAACGATTGCTCCCCTCCTCCACTTTGAACGTTTCCGCTTTAGCCGTTTCTTTCTCTTTTCTGACCCAGATACTTAGCCGCTTTTCCCCGCCACCCGTTGTGGTCACGCGGTCACAGTGGGCTCCAAGACCCTCCTACCCCTACATGCCCGTTGCGTTGGTGTGTTCTGCCCCGTTCTCACTCCAGCTCGACACCAACTCCTGCAGCTGCAACGTATGCGGCACCTCTTGTTAAACTACCCTGTGAATTGGCTGCCGATGTGCTCTGCGTTTTTCACCAGCCGCCGCCGGCTGTCGTCGCCGACCAGTGCTGCCGCCGTCTTCTCACAGGACCCCTCTGTCCTGCCGCCCTTCACCAGCGTAGAGTTCAGTCAGCACAAGCGCAACGCCGGCCGGCTGCTGGCGAGGCTGCCGACCACCGCGCAGCAGGCGGCGCTGGACGAGCTGCGCGCCGACGCCCCCGGCCAGTGCCACGCCTTTTGTCTCCGGGCAGAGCGGCGCGACAGCGACGCTTTGCTGCGCCACTGGCGGTCCGCCGTCGCGGCGTCCGCTTCAGCCGACGAGGCGCTCGCCGCTTTCCTGCGGGCCCTGGCGGGGGACGGGGAGCCCGGCGTGCCGGGCGAGGCTCTGCAGAACGCCGCCCTCCTCGCGTGGGGCCGCGCGCTCGTGGCGCTGCGCTTCGCTGTTCCGGTGCCTCTGCCGTACACTGAGTTTGTGCAGGCGCTGCGGCAGGAGATGGCGAGGCACGGGGAGCCGTACGGCTGCGACGCGTTTGTGGTAGGCGGACAACACCTCGCCAAACTGCAGGACGAGCACGTACACTTCACGGGGGCCCACTGGAGGGAAAAGCTCGTGCTCGTCGGCGCGAGCGACGCGACGGGATTCGCTGACTCGCACTGCATATGCGGCGGCGCCGGAACCGGCAAGACGCACTTCGCCCTTCACTCTGTCACCCAGCAGGTCCCCTGGGGCAGCACAAACCCCCTCGTTTTCTACATTCATGCCCCGTGGCTGAAGAGCATGCCGAGTCACGACACCCTCGTCGCCGCTCACAACAGGACCGTTGGGAGGGCTAAAGACACTGATGAAGACGCGCACGCGGCACGCGAGGCGCGGAACCGGGCAGCCTGCGAGGTGCTGCAGCAGTGCATTGACGGCTGCGTGTCTCCGTACGAGCTGGTGAAGGGAAGCGCCCCGGCAGACCCCGATGCACGCCCCGACGCCTTTGTTATTCTGGACGACGCCTCCGCGTCGGCGCCGATGCTGGAGGCACTAATGTCCGACACGCACCCGTGCGCCGCGGCGCTGCTCCGCGAGCACTATCAGTGTTACTTCAGACGCCTATACGCCATGGTGGTGTCTCCCGTCGCCGTTTCTGGACTCGTGCCGAGTGGCGACTGCCGGCGCGAGCGCCTTGTGTGCGAGGTGACTCCCACGGTCGCGCTGCTGCGCCACAGGCTGCGAAGTCTGGGGCTGGACTCTCTGTTCAATCACTGGATTGGCAATACGGCGTGCTACTACTTCTTTTGCAATCCCCACTGTGTGATAGAGGTGCTTGACATCATCGCCTGCAATCAGGGTAGCTTCCTCCTGCTAAATCGCATGGTGAAGACCTTTGCGAACCTGCAGCGGACAAAACCCAAAGTGGTGGACTGGAAGGCGGAGTGGTGCAGCGACGTGCGCGAGGCAAAAAAAGCCCTCGTGCAGGTGACTCTGCGCACCGAGACGGAATCGCTAGAGCCCTTCGACGCGCTCACGGACATCAGTGACGCAGCGGACATCATGCGTGCGGCCGCGGAGGGTCTTTCTCGCCTCCAGCTGTGGCTGTTCAATATCATCACACAGCGCTATCACAAGAATGACGTTCTGTGCTCTCTGACGGTCGAGCGCTACACGCAGCTCGTGCGTCGCGCTACTCTGCTCTCGCTTTGCGGGCCGGACCCCACGCGGGGCACAACTGATGACTGCAGTGATCGTCTCGACCTCGACGCTGCCGTCGCCGCCGGCCTTGCTGTGAGGATGGAGGAGCGCGGGGAAGGCACGCGGACCCTGGTCACGCACCGCGCCGGCCTCCACCACATCGCGATAGCAATGACTCACGAGCTGAAGGCGCAGGAGGAGCAAAGCGCTCGGTGCCGCGCGGCCGACCTGCTCTCCTTCGACGGACAGCAAAAGCAGGTGTTTGTCAGCGAGCTGCTTTCCTACCTGTGCCGTGTTGTTTGCGAGGCCAGGCCCCATCGCAGCAACCTGTCCCTCCTTCACGTTTTGGACCAGTTTCGCTGGCCCCAGGGCCCCGTGAATTACACGTGTGCCGAGACGCAAGTCCGTGAAGCCGTTGAGGCGACATCTTCACGCTTTAGCGGTGTGATGCATTGGAAGTCGCCGGTAGCGTATCCCTTCACCCCGGATGAGACCGAAGCCGATGAAATGGAGGTGGAGGAAGTGCAGAGCAAGGAGGAGGAGGCTTTGGAATCCTTCTGTGCAGGAGTCTCGGACTCGCCCTCTCACATTCACGTGATTTTGAACGGCAAGGAGTCGCCGTACGCGGACCTTGTGCTTCTTCACGGCGACGTCCTCTTTGTGGTAGCGGTCATCACGGAGCACAATTTTAACAAGAGAACGGAAGAGGTGTGGGATCGTGCCGGGCGGCTGGGCTTCGACACAAGCAAGAGCGGCAAAAAGCGCTCATCTCGCCTCCGCGAATACCCCACTCATGTCGCCGCAACGGAGAAGCTGGCGAGGCGCCTTGGCTGCCGTTTTGCCGTTCCCGTCTTTGCTCTGCTCGCGGAGCCCTTCTCTTTCCTTGAGCGGAAACTTCCGCTGGTCGATGTCAGCGTCGCCCCCAGCGGCGGTGATGCGCCTTCCGCATCTCGGCGCCTAATGAAGCCGATCGTCCTTCATATAAAGTCCCACATTCAGCACACTGCTGGCGACGCGAGCTGATGGGGTGCTGCTTGGCTGAGTGGCCAGACAGGAGAGGTTCGAAGAGGATCGCCGTTTGGTCCCTCACACGCCTCCCCCCCTGCGCGTTTCTCACCCCCACCCCCCTGCAACCCTTCATTTTCACCACGCATGCTTGGCATTTCTCGACTCCGTGCCGACGTATTATTCGTTTTTCTTTTCTTTTTCTTCAACACCTCTCTCTTTCTTTTTTCTTCTGTTTTCTTTCATCTCTTTTGCACACCTGCTTCTGGATAGCATCTCTTTCACTCAAAGAGATGCGCTACTTTGCGTTACAACTGACTTGGTTTCTGTAAGCTTCAACAATGAAACAATGACGTGGAATGTACAATGCGAAGAAGAAAGCAGTGTGTGGGCGAGTGGGGGTAACTCTAATTTTTGCACCATATTTGGACACCTCTTTTGTTTTTGTTTTCAGCTTCTTTTTTTCCCTCTTGACTTTGTTTCTCTCTTTTTTCTATTGTTTTTTTCTGATGCTTACTGGACATCTCACCGCATATTGGTATACCTTAATTGAGTGCCATCTGATTAGCAAAATGGTTACGAATGCGGCTTGTGGATGAAGTACACACTCACAGTCTGCCGATAGCACTACACTTGGGGGAGGAACTTCCTTGACCAAACGATTTACACACACCTCTACAGAAAAAAAAAAACAGATGCAAATATTTTCGATTCACTACCTATGGCATGGAAACAGTGCCTGTGGTTTATCTGGAAGCGATTGAATAGGGAGCACACACTTTAATCGCTTCGTGCGCTGTGTGAAACCGCAGCGACAATCGCTGGCTAGGTGTCGTATCAAAAAGAGCAAACGCGGAGGTAGAGGCAACGCAAACCCGTCTTCACTCATTCCAAGGTGCTTTACTGTGCTGCAAACGTATGAAATGCTCACTCTCGTCCTTCACAATTTGTACTTTCTCGCCTTCCTCTTTCCTCCACCTTTCCTTCTTTTTTTTTCTTTCATAGTTTCCACTTGCTGCCACACTTCTTCCTCTTTCGAAATTTCTCCAACCATTACCTGCAAGTTCTAGAAATATCGGGGTTCCTTTGTTCCTCGTTATTTCGTCTCCACTCCCCTATAGTCTTTTATATATTGTCTTTCTTTCCGACTTTTCTCTCTTCTTATCTTTCTTTTCTTCTTCTTCTTCTTTTGTTTGTCTCTCAACTCTGCTTCTCTCTTTCTTTTTCTTGAAACTTGTTTCTTTTTCTTTCCCGTACACCTTCCTTTCCCTTCGCCATTTTACGTATCCCTATATATATTGACTCCTTTTCTTCTCCAAGCAAATCGAGATTCAACATCCAAATATACACATTGGAAATTTAACTTGAAAAACGAAGTGCTATCAAGCGCTCACCAGAGACGCAAAGCACACACGCACACACACACACACACACACACACACACACACACACGCACGTTGATAATTCAAATAAAAACATCACTGACACAAGACAAAAACCAAAACATAAAGGTAGACACCATAACAAAACACCCACGAAACAAACACATAAACAGGCATACTGACAGCACCAAATAGTTTGCTTCAACAGCCCCGGAAATAAAAGAATATATATATCTATATAGGAAAAAAAAGAGAATAAATTGAGCATTCAGCCGACCAAAGTAGTACTATCAAGAACACAGCGGAAGCAAAAAAGCGAGAAGTGGTGTGGTGAAAAAAAAGTGCAAAAGTACCAACAAACCATTCCAGTAAATCCGCTTCACTGATCATTATACTGTTGATTTATTCGTTTTGCGCCACGCTACTCAACACTTCAGAATCAGCGCCGTAGAGTACTGAGCTCACGCTAAGGAACTGTCTTTGCAATACTCTGCTTTGGAGTGCCTCGCACATATATATATAATAAACACGAGAGTAAGAGATTACAAATAGATAATTTCAAAAATGATGCCACACCTACAGTTCTCGACGGTCTTGTTGGCGATATTCTCCATCCTCGCCGCTTTCATCAGCGACATCGCCTTGTTAGGTGCTAACGCAGCGGAGAATGAAGTTTTTAACGTTTCTACTTTTGCTGAAGAGCGTTTTTTTCTAGGAGGCATGATGGCAGCATGCAACGCGCACGGCGGACGATTTTTTGCACCTGATAGTCAATACAAATTTAATTTGATTCAAAATACTTCTGAGTATAATTACTTTGCTGTCAACTATTTTTTTCCTACTCTAGACGAAAGATTTGTTGGTGAGTGGCGCTACGTGGATCACAACAATGTCAGCCTGCAACGAGCTCTCGGCTCTCTCGCTGGAACTGCTGGACTGGGCACCGATCTCCCATTCAAGAAAAATCCGGATGTGTGGAGCATTTTCGTCAACAACAGTGTCGTGCCGCGTGTTTCGGGGAGGTTTTTATACATGAATGTGAACTTCTCTCGATACATTATCCCAACAAAGCGTATTGGGCGGCTAGATACACCCTTTGGCTGCTGTGCCCCGTCGTACCCTATTACGTGCGAGCGAGTCCCGGCCGCCGCGAATGAGTGGGGCGTGGAGGCAATCATTCCACCTGTGTCTGTCGGCTGCAGCTCCGGCGACCGCAGCGTGTTCGATCGCGTGTGCCCCGCCCTCAACAAGCGGCTCTTCCAGCCTAACTCTGGCGTAAAGGACCTTGTGCTCGCTACGCAGGTGTACACAGCCGTAACTGCACTCCCAGCGAATCAGCGCGCTGCAGCGATGAACGACATGTATCTTATTGGTGCCTCCTACAACAGTGAAACAGACGAATGGCGTTGGCACGACATCAATGAGCTGCCTAATGGGGCTGCGTTTAGTCGAGGACGGTGCCGCACAGACAATTATACGTTCGACCTTCCCCAGCCATCTGTTCCGCACGTAGGATGGGCCTTGAACATCTTTACCAAGGTGACAGAGCCTTTTTGCTTCGACGACGCCTCCAACAATCGTGTTGCCTTCACGTACGCAGCTGGAGCGGAAGAGTACACCCGCGGAGGCGGCTGGCGCGCACGTTCCCTAGACACAGGATGTTCGGGCACCCAGCTACATGTTGTGTGCGAGAACTTGCCGGCGGGAGTAACTCTGCCCGACAGTGGCATTGTCATTGTTAGTCAACTGTTCAACGTCGGCGCCGGGTCTGCGCTGCCGCTCTGCACCCTCACAGCTAACACCTTACAGCCCGCCATTATTGATTCTGTTGCAAAGCAAGTCGAATTGGAGCGAAAGGTCATGGCGGGCATTCTCACTGGCAGTAGCGCCGAGCAGGAAGCTAACAGCAAGGTCTCCGTTCTATTAGGCGCGTTCTTCCTTGGCCGAGACGGCAAGTATCCATTAACTGCAGCTGAAGCTGCGAATGGCGATTGGCTGTTTTACACGGACAACAAACTAATGCAAAGTGGTTTCTCCTCCACCAGCAGCTCTGCGTACAACAAGTGGTTCACTGACTACCCAAAGGAAACGACAGGGCCCAACGGTGCCCTCACTGATGTCCAACTCGCGTACAACATGAATATCGGCGGGTGGGTGAACGTTGCTCAAGATGACACCTACGTGTGGCTTGTCTGCGAGAACGCTCCTTCTCCCAAAACGCTTACATCCACGATTCAACTCGAGCCAACGCCCGCAGACGTGGCCCCAGGCGCTCTCAACGAGCTGTGCATTACCCGTGGTCTGTCGCCTGTGGCGATCGACACTGCCGCAAAGCAGACGGAGCTGATTGTCAAAGCGGTGGAAATGCTGAAGGAAAGCTCTCCCACTCTGCAGGTCACCGATCAAATTCTCCTCAACGGTCGCTACATCTCTGATGTGTATCCACCAGATCTGCAGGGCGGCCAGTGGGTGCACACCGCCACAGGCGCTTCCTTTATGACAGGACATTCGCTTTCTCCCAGCACCACGACTAGCGCGACGGCGTACCAGAGCTGGACCTTTGGTAAGTATCCTGCTCAAGTCACCGACAGCTCCAGCAACCAAGAAGCAGGCCTCACTCTCGCGTTCCGTCCATCCAGTGGAGGTTGGGTCAATCCTGCTGTAAACTCTGTCTCTGCCCAATGGGTCGCCTGCGTCGCTGGGTCGGGGGCGAAAACGGATGCTGAACTTATGAGTGAGAAGCTCGATCTCCCCGCGCAACCATCAACGGTCACTGGCAGCGGCGGTGGCAGTCTGGCGGACAGCACGTGCATCCAACGCAGCACGACGACACGCGGGCTGGCAATTCTCAACTCCACCGTGCAGGCGGCGCTCGAGATCGCGCTGCTGAAACGCCTAGACGCGACAGACTCCACAAAGCTCGAAGCAGATGTACTTGTTCCTCTCGCCGGCTCCTACGACCCATTCCAAGATGCGTGGTTCTGGAGCGGCAGCGACGCGCCATTCACGAACAAATACTCCCTTGAGGACGGCGCCACGGCGGACAGCACGAAGCAGTACCAGAACTGGGCGATCGGCTATCCTACAAAGACGGGCGGCACCAACACGGTCTACTTCTCGCTTCAGAAAGGCGGCTGGGTCAATGTTCCTACTTCGGCGAATCAGATCATCATCTGCGAGACGGGACATGAGGAATTCCCTACTGACAGTTCGGGCCTTCTCACTGTCAATGCGCCAACTGGCGTCGCCACTGTCGCTGAGGTACCGCAGCAGGCTTCCATTTTATGTGCTGCCAATGCCGCGGCGCCTGGCGTCCCGTATCCGATCAGCAGCACCGAGGCCCTTCATTACATGGAAATGGCAATCATCGCGAAGCTGAATGACGGCTCTCTCTCGCCCGGAACTACCGTTTTCACTAACACCACCTTTGCTGACGTGAAAGCCCGCTCGCTGCGCGTGTCGTGGGCTGCTAGGTACCCAGACACAAGCGATGAGAGCGTCACCACCTTCCTAGCTTACGACACCACTCTCATGGCCTTTGTGAACACCAAAGGAGATGTGGCGCAGTTCAGTGTCGCTTGTGTCCCGGCCAGCGTGCCGCAGGAGCATTTTGTCATCGTTGACTCTCGTCGGTTTACCACTGCCGACATCACAGCGCCGAAGTCAGACCCACAGTCCCACCAGTTTGTCTGCGCTCTGGACAACGAAAGAAGTTTGCCTCTTCAGATTTCCAACGTGTCGGTGCAGTACAGCCTGCAGGTGGTCGAGATGCGGGAAATCCTCGGCGGATCGTTCGGGGCTGCAGAGCCAGTCCTCACGGGTGGGCGGTACAACTCTGCAAGCGACGACTGGGTGTGGAACAATGACCAGAGCCGCAAGTTCGCGACGGGCATCTCGGGCGCCTCTTTTGGGGGCGCCTACACCAACTGGCCCACTGGCTTCACAGGCGCCGCTACAAACACCTTTCTCGCAAGCAGCGCGGGCACAGGCTTCTGGACGAGCGTCGATGGGTCTTCAGCTTCCTTCTTTGTCGCGTGCCAGTATCGTCCTGACACCTCATACGCCTTCGTTGTTTCTTCACCAGCCGGCTTACCTGCCGTCGACTCCCCACACAACATGAGCGCGGCGCTGTGCTTCATGAACGATCCGCCTGGCGAGCCACTCGTCGCTAAGGACGCGGCTGCTCAGCGGGGCCTCGGTCTCGCGGTGCGGCGCGCGGTGGTGCTGAACGAAATCACCGCCGACACCGACGTTTTGCTGACGCGGGCGACGGTGGGAGGGGATCACGCTGTGCATTGGCAGGACGGCACGCCCCTGGTCATCGACGCCTCCTCCCATATCCAATGGGCTAGCGGCTACCCGGCGCCAGGCGCGGGCCTCAACATGCTTGCCTTCAACCCGTCGTCTGCCGGCTGGGTCAACGTCGCGCCAGGCGTCGCGGGCACGCCGTACTTCCTCGCGTGCCAAGCTGGTGGGAGTGACGGCTCGGGCGGCAGCTCCTCCTCTCTTACCAAGATCGGCGTCTTTCTTGTTGCTGTTGAGTCTACACGCAGCGGTCGCAGCAGTGCAGCTGTCCGTGCCGACAGCGACGTCGCCGCCGGCTGGGCTGCCTGTGCCGCACGCAGCGGTGCTCCAGTGCAGGTGCTGAACGCATCTATCGATGTGGAGGTGCAGTCTGTCGTTATCAAAGAACTGCTCAACACCAGCAGCGCGCTAGTCTCGGACGCCAACACACCAGTTCTTCTGGGCGCCTACAGGGACAGCGCCAGCGGCGAGTGGGGCTGGGTGGACCCGATGCAGATGACTGACAAGCTTACACCATTTGGTTACACCAACTGGGTAAGCGAACCTGAGGAAGGCCACAACTACTCTTCGTTTCTTCTTTCCGACGGGCAGTGGATCAGTAACAATGGAGCGGTAACTCCGACTGTTGCGGCCTGCGTTCCCTACAATTATGGCCTAGTGCTCTCCCCGAAGCCTCCCGTTAATGGTGGCGGCGGCGGTGACGGCACTGGCGGTGGCGGCGAGGGCGGCGGTACAGGCACGGGTGGCGGCGAAAACGGCGGTGGCGGCGAGGGAGGTGGTACTGGTACGGGCGGCGGCGAGGGCGGCGGTACGGGTACGGGCGGCGGCGGTAATGACCCTGGGACAGGCACAGACTGGAGCGATCCGTTTGCTGTGTGCAGTCTCACTGGTGGAGTGCCGCTGCGTGTGTGGAATGAGAACGTGCAAACTGTTCTAGAGTCGAGTGTCACATCCCCTGACATGCCCGACGTCATTCAGCTGGGCGGTGAGTTTGCCGGCAATACCTTCAGCGGCGCGTGGCAGTGGATGGTGAAGTCGAGCGACACCGGACACGGCCCCGCCTTCACACAGAACTACGCTGTCGACAGCGACCCTGCCGCGGTGCCCGTTGACGGTGCCTACGCCAAGTGGGCTCCCGGCTATCCGAAGCTGAGTGACGTCAATGAGTCAGCGCCTTCATCGACTATTCTCGCCTACAGTAAGAGTGCGGGCGGGTGGATCAACGTCAACCCTGCCGATGGACCGTACCAAGTGATCTGCACTTCGACGCAGGGTGCGGATGACGGATACATCGCGTATCCTCCGGAGGCTAAGAAGAGCAAGGGCTTCCCCTGGTGGATCATTCTGATTGTAGTTCTTGTCGTTCTCGCACTCCTGGCAGCTGTGATTGTTGTGTTGTGCTGCTGCTGCTGCAAGAGTAAGGGCAAAAACCAGCGTACGCACGCCTCTACCAATGACGAATTACCCGAGAGCTCGGACAACGGTGCTCTTCTCTCACCGCTCAGCAGCGAAATCCTTATCACCAATCCGTTTGTTGTCACCGATCCGTCTGTCGCCGACAAGCCCGCGCCCGTCGAGGTGCCGGAGAAGAAGCGCACCCGCCAGAAGCGTTCCAAGTCGCGCCACGGAGGCAATGAAATCGTCGACGTCAACACGGATTTCATGGACCAGAACACTGAAATACACGAGGACGGCGCTGGGGACGTTTTTACGCCTGCGGCGGACAATGCCAGCGTTCACAGCGTCGACGAGGTGTAGCCGCCGTTTCGCACGACAATGCGAATGCGCGAGGCACTACCCATTTTGAGCGACCCTCACGTCACGACGCAAAAAAAAAAAAAGGGAACAAAAACAGACCGAAGTCTCAGTATTGTAAGACAACAATAATACGTACCCGACAAAAAAAAAACAAAACACAAACCAATTTAACAAGCATGAATAATAATAGCGGCAACAACACTACTCAAACGTACAAGAGGTAACGCAAGACGTGGCTTCAGTACTCTGAAAAATAAATAAATATTGCAACTAAAGCTTTTTTCTCCTTTATCCTTGTCTATATTGCTATATCTTCTTTCCTCCTTTCTCCTGCAATTCAGCAGACTGGAACCCTCTTCCTTACCCCGCACAACGTATTTAGACTTCCCCACATTGTCTTCTTACCCTTCTTTGCACTTTCTTCTTTTCTCCTCTCCCCTGTCTAACATTTTGAAGTATCGTTTATATTTACTACGATGATTCCGTCTATATAATTTTCAGCTTTCTCCACACTCGGTTCTCTCCAGCATCTGCGTTCCACTATCAGGACTCCCTTCAGCACCTGATGCCGGCACGTAACCAAAACAGTACTTGTCTGGAAGTGCAGTGCTCCAACATTAATCAAAGAACGAATGGAATGCCCTGGAATACAAATCAACGCCAATGTTTATCGATGAAAGCTATAAAAGACCAATCAATATAAGCACCAGCGCTAACCTTAAGTGTAAAAAAATCTCTTTTCGTAGCTGCACTCTTTCATGGTATTCAGTCATTGACGATTCTCAGAATAGTTCTTTTTTTGTTCTTCGTTTCTTCTTGTCATCTTCACCCTTAAATGGCGTTCTGAACTTACCATTCTTTACTGAATCGTCGGTTCCTCCCCCCTTCTTTTTTCTCTCCTTGATGCTTACACATGTTTTTCTTTATCCCCTTTTCTTATTTTTTCTCTTGTCATATACGCGCACTCGCCATTCTCACAACTTCGAATAGTCTTTTTTTCTCTCTTCCCTCGCTCTTTCTTACACGTTATCCATCAGTTATTATTATTCTGAATTGCCACGTCAACCGTCAGCACCGTGAAGCAGCAAATATTTCCGTTGTTTAGTTCAGTCAAAGGAAACATAAACAATAACTGCCGAATAATTCTTGTCTATTCAGTTTCATTCATTCTGAGGATTGACAGGGAAAACTATCACTTTTCGACTTCAATATATATAACGTTCAGTAATTAAACGCGTCTTTTATTTAATCATTACAAGAAGGGCTGCTTCGGGCGCGATGTCGGAAGGGACCCCTTACAAACTAATTCGCTATTCATTCATCATCTACATGTTCAAGTCTTTTCCCTCCTCTAGTCTTCTTTTCTCTCTCTCTCTCTCTCTCGACATTCTCTTCTTTTGTTTCAAATGTTGCTTCTCTCTTTACGTTTTCTTTTACTCTCTTTTTCGTGCAATTTCTTATCTTGGAAAGTCTAGAAAAAAAAAGGCCCGTCTACAATAGATGATAAGACACATTTACACGAAATAAAGTGACAAAGTCTTGAGACGCGTAATAGAAATCTATAGTGGTGCCCAAGCAGCCACGCGAGAGATGCGATAATTTCGGAAGAAAAAGACCCAACAGTTTTCTTAATATATACATGTTGCGCTATCGCTGTATTTCCTTCTTTTTTTTCTTCTTTATATACGCAGAGCGAAACGTCTTTTTTTTTTTTTTTATGGTACTACCACCTTTTTTTTTTGCTTTTCTTTTCGTTCCTTTCTTTTTATTTTTTCTTGTCATTTTGCTTTCTTCTCAGGTATGACGACAAACTCCATTGCACCATTGGCAAACGCGTACCGCTCTAGGTAAATGTATTTCCCTCTTTACTGGCCGCCCCATCTTTTCTGTTTCACTAGAGAAATTCGCATTGCTCCCCTGGAAGTTCTTTCAGTATTGAGCCCCGACACAGGAATAGCCAGACATAGCTCGCGACGAGTTGCTGTTGCAAACTGACTGAAGAGTAAAGTGGTAGCAGCTGGTGAAAACGAGCGATATTGGAAAATTACCTCAACGTATCATGTAACCCTTTTATTTTTATGCATATGTTTTTATTTGACAAAATGAAAAAAAAAGAAGTAAATAAATAGGAATGAAAACACTGTGATATTTTAATACGATATCGATTCCTGCGATAAAAAAAACAAAGTGGAAATGGAAAACAAGAGCGTCAGAAGAATACTCAATCAAGTGCCGTTGTTTTCCCCGAACGCGACTGATGCCGTCCACCAGGTGCGTTGGGAAGTGAAGGAAGCTTTTAAATTTGCAGCGTTTGTTGGAAATGGAGCCAGACACTCTCATTTGAAAAAAAAAGTCTCGATAACACTCGGACTACGGTGTGCCGATTCTGAGCGTAACTTCTACACACATACACGCTTACTTTTCTCTCTCCGTTTCTCTCCGCACTTTTTCTCATTTAGTTTCCTTTCGCAGAGATATTATTCATACTTCCACAAAAACCGTAAAAGCAGTCACAGGCGCTAAAAAAAAAAAAAAACACCCAGTGCCACAATGGTCGCCGAAAGCAAAGCCGCGAACCCCATGCGGGAGATCGTCGTCAAGAAGCTCTGCCTGAACATTTGCGTCGGCGAGAGCGGCGACCGTCTCACGCGCGCCTCCAAGGTGCTGGAGCAGCTGTGCGAGCAGACCCCCGTGCTGTCCCGCGCGCGCCTCACCGTGCGCACCTTCAGCATCCGCCGCAACGAGAAGATCGCCGTGCACTGCACCGTCCGCGGCGACAAGGCCGAGGAGCTGCTCAAGAAGGGTCTGCAGGTGCACGAGTTCGAGCTGAAGAGCTACAACTTCTCCGACACGGGCTCCTTCGGCTTCGGCATCAAGGAGCACATCGCTCTGGGTATCAAGTACGACCCCAGCATCGGTACCTACGGTATGGACTTCTACGTGGTGCTCGGCCGCCGCGGCGAGCGCGTCGCCCACCGCAAGCGCCGCTGCGCCAAGGTCGGCCACTCGCACCACGTCACAAAGGAGGACGCGATGAAGTGGTACGAGAAGGTCTACGACGGTATTATTTTCGCCGCCAAGAAGAAGAAGGCCGTCAACATCCGCCGCCGCCGCCGTTAAAACGACGTTCTCTCTGGGCCTGCACAAGTAGAGCCAGGACGCTTAAGCCGGTTCTCGCCGTCAAGTACTGTCGAAAAAGATGCTGCGGCCAGGCGTTGCTTTTGTTTTAGCCTCTTTTTTTTTTCATATCTAAATAAATTCATAATTCTTCTTATCATGTTTTGTTGCGATGAAAACAACATATTATATTTGTAACACGAAGCACCAGAAGTGAAATAGAGGAAGTGTCATTTCGACAGGAGTAAGCATACTCCGGTCATCCGCGCGAACACTTACGAACCTTCCGCGTCCCTCATGCTGAGTTTGGAAGACGGTAGTGATTTCTTGTATTGGAAAAGAGCCTAACCTCTCTGCTGTCTCTGACCACCAACCCTGAATTAGAACCTTGAGTATCTTTCGAAAGAGATGACGATACCGTTCTGCCTCCTCTGTATATATATAATTGCCCCTCGTATTCCGTTCCCCTCCCTTCCCCCCACTCTGTCCCTTCTGCTGCATGTACGGAGTGTCATTACTTGTTCCCCATTCCGTTTCGCATTAGTATCGCGTCAAATTTTCCGTCTACGCATTTCCATACCCAAGACCAGACTCATGCTTCGCTGTGCTACTCTCAACGTCCTCTATCAGCAGCACTATGAACGGTACTGCAAATGCTACTGCTACAGCGTGAGGGAGCGCACACAGGACGCGGAACTGCGCAAGCGGCTCGGTGAGTGTGCTGTGGTGATGCTTCAGGAGCTTCCAAATCCTGCATGTGAGGATGAGTTGTATACGCGTCTCACGCAGTGGCTGTTGGGCAGCAAATTCAAAATTTTGGCACCGTTCCCGCGAGCGGAGGGCCCTGCTATCGCCTATGACCCCTCTCAAGTGCAGCCGGAGGATGGCCACGTCGCCAACTTTGTGCCCCTCACGGAGGCCAACGGGCGGAGGAGCAACAAGGGTGTGACCATCGCCCGGTTCGCTCACGTGACGACTCGTCGTTCCATCGTCGTCGTGTCGTGCCACGTACCGTTCTTCACTGAAAGAGAGCCTCTTCGCCAACGACTGTGTGAAATCAGCGATATTGCGATGCGTAACAGTGAACATAGCACAGTTGTGGTCGCCGGAGATTTCAACGCCCAGCGATCGTTGGAGCCTGACACTGAGGATCCCTTTGACGACGCCTTCCCTGCACAAAAAGGCTGGATACATTGCGTGTCGAATGTCAAATTCACTAGTCGCTCGCCCACTGACGAGCAGATCGCCATCGATCATATTTTTGTACGTCATCCTTCTGCTGACAAGCCAACGGATAGCGTAACTCCCCCAGCTGTGTACCCTAGGGAATTTGAGCGCCTCTTGCCCCACTGCCCAGGCGGGCAGGTGACTGGAGAGCCGTTCCTGTCCGACCACTGCTTTATCAGAGTTGACGTGCCGGTGCGTAGTCCTGCTGCGCGCGGCAGCCTCGCTCCTGACGACCACCCTTCCCGAGACGGCCGTGACACCCACACTATTGATGTCGGCGCGGCAGAAAATCCCGAAAGAAAAGCAGAAAGAGATTGCTGCTGCGGCTGCTCCGTCATGTGACTGGGAAACTCCTCTTCGACGAATGCCAACAGTACGGACGCGGTAACTGCAACACATCGTAGCCGCACCGCACCTAATGCAGACATCAAACAGTCACAGACAACCTCGAAGCTCTGACAGAGAGAGAGAGAGAGAGGCCATCCCCCCCCCCCCCCCGCTTCACCGCCGAACCATGTTCTCCCTTCTTTTCGTTTAACTGGATGCCGAGCACTCATGTTAATACATTCATTCCGCGAGTTGAAGCACGCACCGGTGCCACTAGCATCGACAGCGTGCACGAATGAAAAAGTGAAGTAAGTATTCAGAGAGAGAGGGGACACAGCATTTATACTCTCAATTCTTCCTTCTGACTTCACCATTTTCTATCCACAGTGTACGAAACAAACAAAAAACAGAAAAAAAACAAAAATCTTCGTTGGCTGCAACACGTGCATATCTTCCTTTCCCCAGTGACTGGCACTCATCCCTTCTGCTGCTTCCGTGTTTAGCTCACATTTACTCCCCACCTTTTATTACTACCCCTTTTTTATTCTTTACTTTTTCTTTTGCCTCTCAAGACCGTCTTCTTTCCTTGATTGTTCAAGAGCCAATCTCTCCTTTTTTTTTTGTTGTTATTGTTGTTCTTTCCAATCACTGATCGCCTATCATGAAATCGATGATTACTTCCCTTTTCGATTTCTCCTTTCTTTTTTTTTTTTTTTACAATTTCTTTCCACTTTGAGTGTGTCTACTCCAACTATTATTATGGTGAGAAATATACATTTCAATACTCTCATTACTTTTCTTTTTTGTTTATGTCAATGCAACGTGTTTTTTTTTTTTTTTTTTTTGAGACTAATTATAAGGTGTGGCAGTGCCAGAGATTTGACCGATTTTTTTTTTTTCTGCGTTCATTTCTTTTTTTCTTTCCGACACCAAGTGGTGATATTGTGATGTGCAGCACCGTTTTGCAGTCCCCAACTCCCCGCCTTCCGCTCCCCTCTCCACCCCTCTTTTTTTTTCCTTCTTTCGGATGCCTCCACTTTATTACCGCGATAGCGTCTTCTCACTTATTGCGGATCTCGAGCTTAGTATTATTATTCTTCTTCCACCTCTTCTCTCTCTCCATCCCTCGCCAGGTGCGCAGAGTGTATACACACACACATATATATATATATATACACACCGCCCCATGGTGCGCCCTCGTCTTCAGAGGGGACTAAAACCGGCAGAGCGGCGTACTGTGGCTCTCATGTCGCGTGTCCCATTTAAGCTACGGGCTGGTCACGCCGTCAACGGTACCGAAGCCTCGTTGCGACTGGAGCACAGTATCGATAATGCCACCAGCGCATTTAGTTCAATTTCCTTTTCTGCCATGAGTGACAGCACGCGGGATAGTCCAACCTGCTACGCCCAACTGGCTGTGCAGAGACGCCGAAAGAACCGTCGTTTGCGGTTGCTGAAAAACATCGCTCTATTCCTGCCGCGCCTAGTGCACCGAGTCCTTGTGGTGGGTTCAGGCCCCGCGCAGCCGTCAAACCCCGCCGCCCACACACATGCAGCCACGGCGGACCTTCCACCTCTGCAGTACGGCGACGTCCTCCGCGATTTTCCGTACTTTACTCACATCTACCACATTGGCTCCCACGCGGTCGGCAACGAAGACGATGGGGGGCACATCGGCACGGCACGCAGCCGCCAGTCCGTTGATAGGGCGGCCCTTGCGCCCGCCCACGTGCAGGCGGACGTCCAATTCTTCTGCACGCACCCGTCGCTGTGCGACGACATCTTCGGCTTCTCGCACGGCGATCTCATCAGTGTGTCTACAGGCGCTGGCGGAGGTGCGGCGCCCCGGCGTGTGGCGACGGTTGTGGGATCCCGCGGAGGGCAGTTGTTTGTTATTTACCACACGCCTCCGGGCTCCTCCTCAGCCATACCCTTTGCCGAACCACTGCCTCTACCACCTGCCTCTTTCGTGAGGCGGCACAGCGACCAGACAGAGCCGCGCGTGACGAGTTCCCAGCTGCTCCAGCAGAAACCCGCGCATCTTCGTCGTGTGGTGTCAACACTGATGCAGCGCTACCATCGTGTGGAGGTCATTGGCAATATACTGGAGTCCCATGAGTTAAGCCGCGTGCACCAAGACGTCTTCGCCCCGCATGTGATGCGCTCGGTTAGGGACGTTCTCTACCGGCGCTACACAGAGGGACAGATTCTCTTTCTTCAGAAGACGCCCGACCTGTTCGCCAGCTGGTCCTCATCGGCGACTTCCGACGGCGGCGGTGGCGACGCTGTCGCCCGCTTTATTGAGGAAACGGGCACTGACCTCCACGCATCAGCAATCAACGACTCTGCGCGCTCGCCCTCTCCGCAGCTGCCGAGCGCGCCTCTCCGTGACGCACGCGCACAAACCGTGTATGACGCACTGGTGATACACCACGTGATGCGGCCGCCCCTCTCGGGTGCGCACGACGATAGCGAGCCGTCACAAAGCTCCTCCGAGAACACCAGGGACACTTGCGGTGCCGACACGGTGATCTTGACTCCGCAAGTTAATCATGCAGGCATTCGAGGGTGGATGGGAAACAGCGATTGGATATCGGCGTCCGTGCTGCTCGGGTAGTCGCGCCTCCGTCGTCGCAAGGTTTGCTGAGTTCCTTACCTGGCGCGCAGTCATAAAATCACACAGAGTCACTCGTAGCGGTGCTCCGCGTGGTCGATTTGGGCAAATGAAGACAAGGTTGCTATTCTCTGACTGATACGGGCTTATTTTTTTGTTGTTGTTTCCTGCTATACATATCTCGGTGCTGACGGGATTCTCTTTCCCGCGCATCTGAAAATTTCCTCATGAAAGACCTAACCTGGCGAGGTGAAACCGAAGGACAAGATTTCAGTACTTGTGAGCCTTGTGTTACCGACGTGTTTCACCTCTTTTGAGTGCATTCATATTACATACCAACGCAATGCACTTCATCACTCACTTTTCTTCTCTTTTTGCGTCTTCTCGCCTTGTGCTTGCTTTACCGTTACTGCACTTTCACCCGTCACACCAGCACTACACCATCGGAAGAACGCTCTGTCTGCTTGCCTGATCCGTCCCGCGTGGCTGGGCCCATAGCAGAGAAACGTGTCCACGTTGATTATTGACAACGCCAAAAGCAATAAGTTGACTCTCTTCACAGCGCTGCTGCATGCGGTATCGGCTGTCGAATAGAACAGCGCCCGCCCAACAGGCAGGGGACACCAGGAGGGCGAAGGAACTGCTCCGCGAGACCGACGCCCTGAGCACCAGAGAGCAAGAGAGCGTATTGAGATACTTTGCCCAGCAGCACGCTGGCAATATTATGCTGCTCAGGATTCTCGCCGCCGCTCACGTGCTGCTCACAGCGGGGTTTCTCGTCTTGGTGTTCATGACAGAGAGCGACCAAAGCAGCCACTCCTCTGCTGCTGCCGGAGCGGCTGCACATCACTTTCGAGGGGCCACTGGCGTTTTGATCAGCAATTATGACGCACACGGTCGCTTCTCTGCAGTGTTTGTCGTGCTTAACCGTGTGGCTTTTCTCGTGTCCACACTGTTTTTCGCTGCGAGCGGGATAAACTGCTGGATGCTTGCCCGGACAGTGCGCCTCCGGGACACAGAAAGCCTGATTACATCTGAGCCGTTGAAGCCGCACGAGAGGCGGCGGGAGCAGCCACGCGTTGACCATGGAGTGCCCTCCACGTCGTGCAAAACGCTGCGTGCGCGGCTTTCGTCTTCCCGTTTTCAGTTGCACCTCTTCTGGGCTTCTCTGGTCTTTCCGTGCCTCTACTGGGGAATCACCTTTCTTCACACGAGATTCCACCATTTTGAGTTTTACTACGGCCCTGCGGCGTCGCGCGGAGGTGTGAGCAGCGCAGCGGCGGAGGCCGAGAGTGGGGACATGTTTATTTGGCGTTTCTTCGCCCGCATTCTGCGACACAGCTGGAGCGAGGTGCTTCTGATTCTCTGGCAGCCTCCGTTTTATCTATTCCTGCGCGGCATCTTGCACTCCATCGAGGTGTCGACAGACAACCTGCTGCAGCTGGTGAGACTCAAGTACGACTACGAAAAGGACTAGTACTGAGCATCTGAAAAGCTTAACTTCCGCCACAAACCGTCTCGGTCGCAGGGCCTTCATGACAGACGCTTCATCTTACTATTAATTGTTATTATTACTTTGATACTTCTCTTTTACTTACCCTGGATACTTGTGATTGTATCGATTTTACTGTGTGCCTCATCGGCATGATGATGTGTTGTGATAAAACTCTTTCTCTCTCTCTCTCTCTCTCTCTCTCTCTCTCTCTCTCTCTCTCTCTTTTCCCTCTCCTCCCCCATCAAGTTTCGATTGACTATTGAAAAAAGGGAACATGATTTCATCTGTCAAAGCACCGATTTCTTTTTTCTGAGTATTTCTGAAGAAGGCGTTTGCCTTGAGTCCAACACACACTCTGCTGTCCCTGCCGATGCTTTCATTTTATTTCCTATCATTCTTCACCCCCCCCCCCCACCCCAATTGCAGATCTACCCACACAAGATACTCGAAAGTTTCCCAGTCACCGCCACTGTCTCTATTTCTCTTGATCCACCCTTCCCCCTCTCCCCTCCCAGCGGATCGCTTCTTTGTGCTACTTCTCAACGCACAACATGTCATCCAATAAACATTCTGTGCCTGCTGATATTGGCACAAACATTCCGCTGCGCATCGGCACATTCAACACCTTGTATACCAAGTACTATGAGACTCACTGCAAGGCCGGACGTCCTTTTACAGAAAAAGAGCGAGTCAAGGATGAATACCTCCCGTCGTGTCTTCAACGCATGACCCTCTTGGCGCTGCAGGAGTTTCCTCGAGACAATGGGGTGATCCGCGACTACGTCGCTCGCTGCCTTCCCCGTCACACACTTTTATTTCAGCGTGCCACGCACGAGGAGGGCCCCAATATTGCCTACGACGCGAGTGTGCTGGGGGCCGCTCAGCCCATGTATGCCGAGTTTCCCAAGAAGAAACCCAGTGATGCTACTAAGGCTCTGGTGGCGGCCGTGTTTACGGTGAAGCGCGCGCAGCCCCCGTTCAAGTTCGTTATGGTTTCCTGCCATCTTCCGTACTTGATGGACGAGCCGTCGTACACCGCCGCACTGGAGGTTATTCGGACATATGCTTCGGGGCTCAGCAACAACGGCCAGCTTCCAATGATCGTCGCGGGTGACTTCAACCAGAGTAATGCAGGAACTGCCCTGCAGCGGCCCTTTACAGAATATTTCCCTCGCAACGAATGGGCCGACTGGCTCTCTGGACACGCTCTCCCAACCGTGCGTCTTCCCGGCAACGACGCCCGCGAACGCATCGACTACATTCTTTACCGCGACGGTGACGGCGACTGGAGGAGGCTGACGCAGAAGTCTCCCTGGCGCCGCTACCCTGAGGAAGACGATCGCCTGCTGCCGCACGCAGCGAATGGCTACGTGCAAGGATGCCCCTTTCTCTCTGACCACGCGCTGTGCTGGGTCGACGCGCGCGTCGAGGATGTCGCGGGGAATGCCACCGGCAGCCGGACGCCACAGCAGCACCAGCCTGTTGACAACAGGAACAACAGTCGCGTTTCTGCAGTTGCACCCAGCTCTGTTTCTTCACCCCAGCATCACAACGGTCCAGCAGACAGCAACAGGCCTCAGCCTACGACGAATGTTGGTGTTGCTCCTCTGAGCGCAAACATGCGTATTGGCACTCTCAACGTGCTCCACACGCCCCACTACTTGCACTTTGGCAAGGGCCCTATATATTCCGAGTGGGAGCGAACAGCCGATAGTGAACTGTGGACAAGGCTGGACGAAATGGCGGTGCTGGCTCTGCAGGAGTTTTCCGCGTATGGGACTCTTCACAACGAATTCAAACGTTCACTTCCGAACCACGAGATATTATCGCAGCCGAGATACGATGAGGGGCCCGCTGTCGCCTATGATAATCGCCGTTTTGTCCTCCGCCAGCCACCGCCTTTTGTTCCTTGTCCCGCGAGCGGCAAAAGCCCTAGGAAGAAAGGTTTCCAGCTTGCTGTGCTCGAATCGAAAACCAATCGGAAGGCAGGCCTGGTTGTCGTTTCGTGCCATCTGGAGTACGGCGCTGACGAGGCCTTCTACTTTGAATCGGCCCTCAGGAAGATGCGGTGTGAGGTGGAGGCTGCCGCTCCCGAAGGGTGGCCCGTAGTCATTGCCGGCGACGTCAACTGCGACGCCACCAGCGAGGAATACAAGGCGGCCGTGCGAATATGGCTTCCCAACGAGAGGTGGACGGACGCACTCGCAAGTCTGGACTGGACGGCACGCTCTCCCCATGAACAATTCACGCGGATCGACGTCCTGTTTGTCCGGCAAGGAGAAGGGGCGGAGAACCTCTCTCTAAAGCCTGGCAGCCCTCAGCGTCTTCCCGGGAACAAGTATCGCCTCCTTGCACACCAGGCAGGAGCTGCCGTCGACTATCCCCCTTTCATCTCAGATCATGCTCTGTGCTTCGTCGACACGAACTGAGACACCGTAGACTCAGGGATAGCGCTAGGTGGCGCCCTGTGGGGACGACATCGCGGTACGTGCTGATAACGCGCTCCGTCACCTCCAACTCCTTTATCTCTCTGTTCCCCCCCACACAGCGCATCACATCTTTGGGTCGAACCGTGAAAAAGCTAGCTTAGAATCCGTCAACAGGGATGAAGTACAATAAAGCTATTACTCCCCTTTTCTGCGTTATTGCTTCTCCTCTTGTTTTTTTTTCTCTCTCTCTCTATATATATATATCTTTCCCTACCGATACCACACCCACACAAACACTATTCATTTTCACTTACTTCCCGTTTCTTTTTCTTTTTTTTTTAGTGGTGTAAAAATCCTTCCCAATACGTCTCACCCCCACTCTTTCATATTTCTCTCTGCCTTTCTTTCTTGTTTTCCCTTTACTCCCCATCGTTTTTGGCCACTTGTTACTACCCTTTTTTTTTTTCGTTTATGGCTGTTTTTCCTTTCCTTAAATCTTTTCTTTAAATTCTGTGTTCTCTGGTGAGTTTTTCTTTTTCGTTTCTCCCTTCTGTGTGACCGGTGTTTTCTTTTGTTCAGTTTTTACTCCACCTTTTTTTTTTTAACTATTCTTTATCTGGCTATTGCATGAAAAACAATCTTCTGACAGCTCTCAACTAGCCGGTGCCGTGTCCGTTGTTGATTTTTTTTCATGTTTGAGTTGTGTCCGTAGAAAGGAAAAAAAAAAAGACAGTACATGTTTGTGTTTTAAGCAGCGTTGAGCTTTGATGCGTGATCTGCAACACATGGAAAACCACATACCACAAAAACCGCACAATCTGCAGCGAAAATCCCTTCCCCCCCACCCCCTTGTGAACGTGGTGACACTATTATTAGTTTTACTATCTTTTGCCTATGATTACACTCACCGCTCACTGCGTCGCATCTAGTTTCTTCTTCCCTCCTCTCCCTTCTTCCCTTCTCTGTCTGATCGTTGGGCCTCTGTATGACCCCCAATATTTTTTGTTCTTCTACTTACCTTTGAAAGCTGCGGAGGTGTACTGTG